>OX382347.1:3815826-4415826 GCA_947507615.1 Hemithea aestivaria | reverse complement strand
TGACATAACGAAAAAAATTAAGGCGGCCTAAAGGTGGTTGCATATTATACCACAAAAGCGCGGTTTGCCGCTTCCGCGGTTAACCGCTAGTGCGTAGGAGCCGAGCGCTAAGATTTTCTTTTTTTTCGTATTTTTTAAATAAATGATGCGTCAGAAAAAAATAATGAATTTAACAATGTTATTGAGACAGAGTTGCAGCAAGTTACGGTAATTTAATTTTTTTAACTTATTAACATCTCTATATTAGAGCCACTTTCAGGTGGAGGAAGAGTTTCTCGAGCCAGGGTGTGATGATGGCCTAGTCTGCAGGCACGGTGTGTGCCAGGACATACACGTTATAGAGCCCACGGTTGGTCGGTCGAGGACTAGAAGGGATAATGCTGACGAGAACCCTAATGGTAACATTTATGTAGTCTTATTTTTAAAAAAGCTCTCAAATTTTTTTTTTTTGGCTGCTTAAACTTTAATAAGTAATTTTAATAATTTTGCATGCTGGTACCGTACCAGCGAAATATGTGAAACAAAAACTATTTTTACCACCTTGATATGATGTACCATATTTCTTGCAATAACTAAAACTAAAATCATAGTTACACTCACACGCAAAATAATATAAAACAAGTGAAATTTTAAAAATACTTTTTAAAAACAAGCTTTAACTATAATTACCATCTTGCATCATATAGTACTCGTCAAGACGAATCAAATGAGCCCAAACTCGATGGGGTTGCGTTGTTTAATGACAGAGTTCCTATAGCCATCTTCCAGCTCCATCATCAGATCAGCTCCATGTCATAATAATATTGCATTGTCATCCGATTTACACACGCATGCAAATTTTCAGCTCAATTGGAAACCGGGAAGTGGGTCAAATCAAACTTGCAAGATTTGATTACAGACAGACAGACAGACAGACAGACAGACAGACAGACAGACAGACAGACAACAGACAGGTGAAAGTAATATAAAGCTTGTAATAAGTTAATATTGCAATAAATAAGTTATTAAGTGATTACATAAAATATTTTCAAATTAAATTGCAACAAAATTTTATGTGGCGCATGTGATGATCTTCTTCCCTCCACCCTTAATGGATAATATTTCTACTTCAATATATCCATCTTTGCAATTACAACCGATATTTAGCGACCTTTAAGTTAGTTTTGAGATGAAGTGAGATTGAAAGCAAAGTGTGGTGGTATAAAAGTTAAATATTCATCTTTGTAAATAAGAGCGTGTATAATATCGAGTGACAAATTTTGAAATATAAATTCATAGAATATATTTTTTTGAAAATTCCTTAAGACCAGTCCTCCATAATATTATTGCACACATTTTAAAAGTGTTTTCAGTTTTATATGTTAAAAAATGGTATAACGAGATTTTTTGATAATTTTTTTTTTAATATTGCTTATCATCCCATTTTTTAAAATTCGTCAAATTCATAAGCGGCATACTCAACTCACTTGTATTTACTTCGGCTTCGTGCCGACCGTTACCGTTCGTGTTGACCGTTGAGTTTATGCCGTTTATTTACAAAAATGAATCTAATTACTTATGAATCGTTTAGTGTAAAAAAGTTAAACATTGTTTTTTTACGTAGGCCGTAGCTACTTCTACGTTGGCTACGTGCGTAGAGGTACTACGTGTGCTACGAATCATTAAAATATTGAACTAATAACTAAAATAATCCTATAAAATAATCCATATTATTTTAATGGTGTTTCTCTCAGAGCCATGCAAGCAAGAGTTGAAATACTTCAAAAAGAAGTACGGAGAAGATGGACACTTGCACTACAACGCGCCACAATGCACACCGCTTTGGTTGTATGCTCCAGTACAGGTAAAATAAAGCTATAATGCGCTACATGTAAGATGAATCAAAATGGCTACCGTATACTATCTCTGCTTAACTGTTTTGGTCAGTAAAGAGTTTTATCTCAGTCTAATATCAGTATTTTTGTCGTTTACTCGCTCTTGACTAAGCTCTAATCACCCATTTTCCAGGAAATGTGTATTCTAAGGGTGACCAGAGATGCTACGTTGCTATGGATGCGTTTAATATCCACCAATCACGTTCATTGGTGCACATAGCTTAGTACTGGTGGAAGAGGTTATTTATTTATGTGATGAAGTAGAAGACGAGCAAGACGCTCTCCTGATGTTAAGAGATAACGGCTGCCCATAATCAGTACAGTGTCACCTAGGATTTCACAATTATGTGAAATTCTAGGAGGACTGCACCAACGCTTCTTACTCAAGAGTCATAAGATGTTAAGACTCTTTAGCCCAGTAATTTCACTAGCTACAGTGCCCTCCTACCGGAGCACAGTAATGTTTGCACATCACTGCTCAGGCGGTTTCAGTTAAGCTACGTTTTTTGTATGAAGGATGCGTGCTACGGATGTGTGCTATAATATGGATGCGCATAGGCGTACCCAGGGGGGCAGGGGGGGGCAGCTGCCCCCCCTGGAAATCGAATGTCTTATATTATATCTGTCGAATAAGAAATAAAATTTTCTTAGCGCTCGCAATAAGGCGATCACACACGTTTCGTAGTTAGAATTATTTATTTTTTAGCTTTTTAGTAACAACTCCTATTTCATTTTTTTCACCACTCGTACTAAATGCACACTTTTTGTCATCATATTTATAAAATTTCTTGGCACTTGCACCAAGTTCGTAGGTAGATATAGAGGTAGTAGTAGTATATTATCATGCAACTTTAATGTAACAACATGTAACTTTCGTGGTCAGAAATAGGACATTTTCTTAGAGCTCGAAATAAGCCGTTCACACATTCTTCATTATCAAGATTTGAAATTTTCTCGGCTCGCAGCAAACTGCTTGCGCTTTTAATAGTAAGAACATTTAAGTTTCTTGCAGCTCGGAACGAACTAAGCTCACCTTTTGTTGTCATAAATATGAAAAATACTCGGCGCTTGTAAGCTGTACGCGCTCTTATAAGTGAAAATATTTAAATTTCTAACCGCTCTGAAAAAGATAACTGCAAGTTTTTTGTTGTCAAATAATATACAATTTTCTTGGCAATAGCAGCAAGCTGCTTGCGCTATTTTACGGAAGAATATTTTAATTTTCCTACTGCTCGAAGCAAATTAACTGCACTTTTTCGCTGTCCAAAATATTAAATTTTCTCGCCGCTCGCAGCAAGTTGTATGCGCTCCTACATGTCAGAATATTTAAATTTCTAACCCCTCAGCGAAAGATGACTTCACTCTTTTCGTAGTCCAAAATAATCAATACTCTTTTCAATGCCAAACGTATAAAATTTTCTCGGCGCTTACAGCAAGCTGCTCGCGCTATTTTAAGGAAGAATATTTTAATTTTTCTACCGCTCGGAGCAAGATAACGGCAGTTTTTTTTTTGCAAAAAATATAAAATTTTCTAGGCGCTCGCAGCAAGCTGCTCGCGCTTTTTTATGGAAGTATATTTTAATTTTCTTACCGCTCTGTGCGAGCCGAAATCAAAGTATGGCGTACCTTTAAATAGGTCCTACCTGCTCAACGTTAAAACATATAAAAGGCGCATAACACAAGCAATAAAGTTCAAGTTCAGTAAAAAAATCTGAATCCGCCCTTGCCTGCCCCCCCCTAGGCCAGAAGCTGGGTACGCCTATGTGGATGCGTGCTATGGATCATGCAGATGGGCAAATTTAATTATAACTAGCTGTGCCCAGCGGTTTTACCCGCTGTTCTATACCCTATGTGTTATTCCAGGGTCTAAGCTATCTCTATACCAAATTTCAGCTCAATCGGTCCACCCGTTTAGGCGTGAAAGGGTAACAAACACACATCCAGACATTCTGACATCCATTCTTACAAACTTCCACGTTTATAACATTAGTAAGATTCTTTCTACGACAAGTGCGCACTTTGAGCTAGGTAATAAAAATTAACTACCTAGTCATATTATGAATGGAAGTTATTCATACGTGTGTTAGTCACTTACGACAACCAACGTAAATTTATCTTTGTAAATACAAGTGAATTAAATTAAAAATTTAAAAAAAACCCCAACGCAATACGTAATTCACCATTTTTTGATGGCGGCCATCTTGGATTTTAAATTTTATATAGTGGGCTGTAATCTACTCGTTAAGCCCTTTCATTTGATACCCATATTGAGGGGGTCGTGGAAGAAAAAAGTAATCCGCCATTTTGTAGCGGCGGCCATCTTGGACCGATTTTCACCAAACATGGCTAAGAACACTCTCGACTAACTCTACTTTCAAACAAAAAAAACTAAATCAAAATCCGTTCATGGGCGCTACGATGCCACAGACAGACACATACACACACACACACACAGACAGACAGACAGACAGACAGACAGACAGACACGTCAAACTTATAACACCCCGTCGTTTTTGCGTCGGGGGTTAAAAAGGCATAAACTCACTTGTATTTACTTCGGTTTTGTGTTCGTTTAGTGTAGTGTAGGTTTTTTTTTATGTTCCAGTGTCGTCGTTTCGTTTGCTACTGCGCATTAGAAGATGGTACTTTTATTGAAGGCATTAAAGTGCCTAGAATTGAAGTGTCGAATATGAATTGTGGTTAGTTTTAACGAAATATTTTTTGGAACTGCTCGATTTTTTAATGTTCCGTTGGATAGGGCAATTTAAGACTTTCAGACAAACACATACATTTCAGAAGACAATTTGAGATTTTTTTGTGTATAGTAGGTACTGAGCTGCTCTGTTTTTAACGATCAGTTTTTTGAGACATCTGATGTATTATTTTCACCCCTATTACATTATAAAATTTAAGTCAAATAATAAAAAATATGTAGGGACATATTTATATTTTGTTTTAAATAGATTGCGCCCGTGAAAAATGTCGTTCAGGCAAGGACGTGGAGTGCGATGGCTACGGTAACTACAAGGAGGCTGTGTTTAGAGCACATGTCGATAATTTCAGCACTCCTACCACGTCGGTTAATGACGAAGGTAACTAACTCATTAAAAAATCGAAATATTTTTCACTCACTCTCTTCTCTCACTTGGACGATAATAATAATTATGACGAATTTCGAAAAATAAATTATAAAATTTGCTTACCTATTTTAAATGTTTTTCGTAAAGATTTAGATTTATTTTTATTATGAAAGTTTTTATTTTAATTAAAAAGTAAATTCTTCGAATTTATATTTTGAAATTTGTCTCATCGTGCAAACGAGAGAGCTGCACCTAAGGACTTAAAAGTTTTAATATGGGGTTAAGTTTTTAAGTTAGTTAAGTTTTAAAGTGCGTCTCGATGATGCTTATTAAAAGTTGGCTCAATGTTACTTTAATTTACTTGAATTTTGATATTTTCAGAACCACCCCCGACTACACCAGTCCTTTCTACAATGAAAAGTGAGACCCCACACTTCGATGATTGATTGCTACATATTGAATTAATAACCTATTAAAATAATATTACATGTTTTATTCATTTTGTTGAGTGATTCCCAGCTCGTCCTACAAGCCTACGGCCCAAATGGGACGAGTTAAAGAAAATCAAAATTAATTCTATTTTCATTGCACAACTCGTCCTACAACTCTTTTTGTGTGGAACTTTGAACTTTATCGACGTTAGGTACAGTCAGTAAGACAATATTTTGGTGACACTCTTTCGTAGTTAACCTGCCGTATGCCGTAATTCACGAGGTGGAGATGAGTAGTCCAACGGTATAGTTTAAACGTAAAAAGTACCAGGAAATTAGAAACTAGGAGAAGGTAGTATAGATACTTAAAACTTTTAATGAATTGATCGCGCGAACAGTGAGGAACAAAAAATTAAATTCATTGCAACCTCTTCATGACTTCTGGTCTCCTAGTACTTACTAGCTAAGATCTTGTTTCTACCTTCCATTTTAAGGAGGCAAATAAACTATTGAGTATTGAACAGTATTTTTTTGAAAGCTTTAATTTTCAACTGCACCCTTTATGGCACCGTCAGCATTTTTGAATTCAGGGCCAATCCAATTGTTAATCCTTAATTTTGTTTTTGTGATTGTCTTCATTTCAGCTGACAGCTGTCAAACTTGAAATGTCAATATCTCGAAAAGTGTTCGTCCTAGAGTGACGCTGTCATGGAAGAAATGAAAGGCCTTGAGAAGATCTTCATTTCAAATGACAGATGTCAAAATTAAAATGATAATATCTCGGAAAGTACTTGTCCTAGAGTGACGCTGTCATGGAAGAAATGAAAGCCCTTAAGGAGATCTTCATTTCAAATGACAGATGTCAAAATTAAAATGATAATATCTCGGAAAGTACTCGTCCTAGAGTGATGCTGTCATGGAAGAAATGAAAGCCCTTAAGGAGATCTTCATTTCAAATGACAGATGTCAAAATTAAAATGATAATATCTCGGAATGTACTCGTCCTAGAGCGACGCTGTCGTGGAAGAAATGAAAGGCCTTGAGGAGATCTTCATTTCAAATGACATATTATGTCAAAATTAAAATGATAATATCTCGGAAAGTACTCGTCCTAGAGTGACGCTGTCATGGAAAAAATAAAATGTCTTGAGGAGATCTTCATTTCAAATGACAGCTGTCAATCTCGGAAATCACTTGTCCTAGGCTGATCTCGGTCTCGATGACAGCTGTCATTTGAAATGAAGATCTCCTCAAGACCTTTCATTTCTTCCATGACAGCGTTACTCTAGGACGAGTACTATCCGAGATATTATCATTTTGAGTTTGACAGCTGTCATTTGAAAATTAATGGAACAAATCCATTAATCGAGTCCATTCTGACAAACTAGTTGATCAGTTCAGTTGATCGGAATGGCGGTCCCGTTCAGTTATTATATTTATTTTACGACTTTTTTTATAAAGTGCAATGGAATTAGAAACAAAGACAAAGAAACAAAAAGAGCGACATATACCTCGACATATACCTCTTCATGGTTTCTAGTCTCCTAGTACTTATGGCCAACTGCATCTGAGGAAGTAGGTCGATAGATAGATCAGAAAACAAAAAACAGAGGTACAAGAATTTTGCACTCAATTGGATTTTCAGCGTGAACACCAAACTGAAGCAAGAAAAATGACGTCATGGTTGTCTGCCATCTCACTTTCCTTATACAAATTAAAATCAAAATACTATCGTTAGCCTACGTATTCAGTATCTTGCTTAAGTTTAGTGTTGACGTTGCAAACTCCATTGTTCCAACCTTCTTGAGTAGGTTACATTTAATTTTTTTATAAGTAGAATTATAAATATATTATTTTAGATATTTTTGTTACTGATTGTACCTTTTTCATTTTGACAGATAAGTAGGACGAGTTGTGCAATGAAAATAGAATTAATTTTGATATTCTTCAACTCGTCCCATTTGGGCCGTAGGCTTGTAGGACGAGCTGGGAATCACTAATTTTGTTAAATAAATTGTAATATGGAATTTTATTGTTTGGAATTAGCATGAATGTATTATGCAACTTGTACTCGCGGTTTCACACCTGCATTAAACAAATTTTCTTTGCGGATATGACTAAGTACCTACTTACATAATATGACAATTTACAATAATATATATACCTACAATATATCAGATGTGCCAGATTTCATTCCAATCGGTTCAGTAGTTTTAAGCTGAGCGCTGATGGATCAGTTACGCTGTCCGTTGATATATTTAGGACTTAATTTAAATGATAGCGTAGCCTTCTAAAAACTTTTATTTTAAAACTCATTTCACATAGTTAATACTGAAAATAGTCATTAATATTTATTAAGCACTAGAAACGACCCCCGGTGCTACTCGCGAAGTTTTTATCCTGTTTTCCCTAGACTTAAACTATCCCTACTGAATTTCATCTAAATCGGCTTAGGCATGAAGAAATAATGGACATACAGACATTCACATTTACTTATAATAATATAATACAATGCATTAAAAAAAACTAAGAATTTTGGCTAAATTATAACCTTCAACTTTTACCAGCGTCTGAAGAATTCTGAAACTCTGAAACATGTATTTCGGTGCGCCCTTGTGACGTCACGAGTCATATAGCGTGCTGTCAAATCAGTGTTGCCGCTTTAGAATATTTGGCATGGTATGGTAGAAATAAATTCATGTTTGATTTGAGGGATTTTATGAAAAATCTAGTCGAACGTTACACTTGGTTCAATTACTTAATAATTAATAAATATATATATTATAGTCGGGCCGGCCTAAAAGGCCACATTTGACACATCATCAAAATTCCCTTACAGGGTGATCTAAAAATTTTACTTATTTTTTCTGTAAATAATATATGTCAACACTTAGCTGAACAATAAATAATATGACAACACTTAGCTGAACACTGAACACTATACTCGAATTTACAATTAACAATTTACGCATTACCATTAAAATTTCTACCATTTGGTAGATTTTTTGCCTACCATTTAACTTATTACCAAATTCTTATATCATAATTTCTGCCATTATCTACCATTCTTTTTTATCATTTAGTTGATTTTTTACCATAAAAAATCTATCAAAAACTACTATTAATTTTCTACCATTTGGTAGATTTTTCTATCATTAAAAATTCTACCAAAAACTACTAAGTAGATTTTTCTACTGTGCATTTTTGAAAACTAACGTGAGAGTTATCCATATTAAAATAAAAATAATAATAAAAATAAATTAGTACTACCAAATACAAAATTAAAAATAGTAGGAAATAGCCCTTATTTTCGAGTTGCTAAAGTATTTAATCGGCTACCTGAGCAGCTTAAAGCTGAAACCAAATTTAAAACCTTTGCAAACCGTCTAAAAATGCTTTTATTAAATAAATCCTATTATTCAGTAAATGAATACATGAACGATAATAACATGAAAAACTTTAATTTCGGTCGGGTTGTTTCTGCTCTAAATAAATAGGTCTTCCAAATGAACTGTTGTGGCCATTATGTGATAAGGAAATAATGAAATAGCATTGTTAAAATATCTGGTTCTAATCTATCTACAATATATTCGAAAATTAATTGACATTCCTGACTAAAATAATTGTATGAATCAAAACATAATTTTTCAATTTTTTTTTTTTTCAATTTTCAATGTACAATTATATTATGCCATTATTATTGGATATTGCATTTATGACATAATGTATAAAAATATGACTGTTATAAAATTTATAATAATGTAATCACAATGCCCCTACGGGGTTGTAGTTGAACTAAGCTTTATTTATATAAGACCTGTAACACACCTACAATGTGATATGATAAATAAATAAATAAACAAAACGACTAAAAACTCACGGAAATAATGGTCGGAGCTAGGCTCGATCCTGAGTTTCGGACAATTACGATGTCCTTCATCAGGAGCTCACGCATTTTTCTACTATAAAAAAGTCTACCAAAAACTACAATTGAAATTTCTACCACAAGAAACGTAAAGAAGGAACAAACATACTCACACACACACACACACACACACACACACACACACACATTATAAAAAAAAATTAAAGTCCTCAACGGTGTCAAAATGTGTAATTAAAAAAGTAATCGGCCATTTTGTAGCGGCCGTAGCCGTCTTGGACGGATTTCCACCAAATGTGTGTTTGCTCAAAATAAGCTGATTAAGATCGGAAAACCCCCCTAGTACCCCTTCTGGCAGTAAGGAAGGGAGGTAAAAGGGGCCGCTCCACCCTGCTTCACTTAATCAACTCTGGGAGACCATGTAGAGCCACGAGGAAAATGTCGGTGTCAATTTCGGATAAGCCGATGGTATAGATTTTATTTCTAATATAAAACAACGGTTTTTGTGGCATTATGTTTAACCAAAAAAAACTAAAAATAAAAAATACTCAATTTTTGTTTCAAGTCATTGTTGTTTTTATTTTTAAACTATAAAGAATATGTTATACACATAGCTAAGAACATTGCCGAGTAATATTATTAATCTTATAAACGAAAAAATAAACAAACTTCAGTAATCCATTCGGCTACGATGGCACAGACAGATACACAAACAGACAGACAAACAAACACGTCAAACTTATAACACCCCACCTTTCTTGCGTTGGGGGTTAAAAAAATTAGATGAATAAATAGGACACCCTATACAAGGTCACGTCAATCAGTTTTTGTTTTTAAAACAATAAGGATGCTACCCAATAAAATCGCGAAATCGAAATTTGAAATGTAGAATCGAATGCAATTATAACTTGGATTGAATATTTGATCATAAATAAATAACTATATTGCGATTAAAATGAAATATGTTGTTAATATTCAAACTCAAACTCAAAATTCATTTATTCAAATAGGCTACAATGGAGCACTTTTGCAAGTCAATTTATTATTTATTGTGATTATATTATAGTAAAATATAATGTAATTAAAATAAAATTGTGTAATGTATAGAGAATAAACATATTTTTTTATTACAGGTTTTTTTATAACTCGTGAGATGTTTCTGGCAAAACTAGCCCATGACGCCATTACATTTTTACAAAAAAAAACCTATTAGAATTAAAATTAATTAGACTTTAGGAATGTTTTCATAAAACTGTATTATTCCAACGTGTTTGAAGATCGTATCGATTCATATCCTATAATCGAAATAAACAAACAATGTCCCAACACTTGTTTACTATGACTGACATCTGTCAAAAGTGGCCTTTTAGGCCGGCCCGACTATACAGGACATTTCATAAACCGCCACCTAACCCCAAGCTTTTTTTTAACTGAGATAGTCATAAGCTACATTTTCATGCCAATCACTGATAGGTATATTAATAAATAGGTACGGGTCGTTTTCAAAAAAACTGTACACTGCGGAAAAATTGATGAAAATTTGTAAGATCGTGGCAAAGCATTTATTATGGCCAATATATATTAATTAATCATTTAATTATTAGAAATTGGTATTAAAATAAATAAATTTAATAGATTTACGGAAAAATTACGATTTTACTACACTCAGGTATCACAATATGTTCCATTCCGAAACTACTTATTAATGTTGATAAATAATATAAATAAAGCAAGTTTTGCAATAAAAAGTTGTTTAATCAGTGTATTGTACCTTAAAGTTCATAAAAAATATATAAAATAATAAAATCAACTTAACAAACTCAAGGAATCGTATATTAAGTTTCCATTACGTTACTCTTTGGATAAAAATGAGGAATAAATTTACTTTTTTTTCTATTATTGCAGCACTTAAGAACTATATAACTAAATTACTATTGAGAGACCATAAATATTAAACTATTAAAATAAACGCACCATAAAAATCACATAGAACTTCGTTAATAATTAAAACTTAGACAAAATTATAAATGGGACAGTCACGGAACGGAGTGCATTGGTAATGGAAAAGATTTCTTAAGGCTAAGACATACTGACAGTAAAAATCATCAAGCAATGAATTTAATTATTACAATCAATAATATCTTCACCAAAACATTTTCGACCTATGAAATCATAATTATTATTGCTTTCATTCCACGTATAACACAAAACCAATTTAAAAATTCGCCATACATTTTGCTAAATAAACAGACCTGAAAGCTATATTTTTCTTACATGCAAAGCATAGAAAATTTGAGATATTGCCGACCTAATAGAAGGGTTTTTATTTTAATGGCTGTTTCGGTTTATGTCCGTAATACAACATTTTTAAACTATGCTTAATTTCAATTGAATTTTTTGTAGGCAACGGTGTTAAAAACCATTTAAAATGACTGAAACTAAATAACCAATTTTAATCTAACCACAATGTAGCAATTTTTATAAAAATGCACACACTTTGCTAGTTTTTAGTCACAATTAAATCGGGACTTCCATTCCGACCAACTAAACCGACCAACTGAAATTGATCAACTATTTTCTTTCCTAACGAATCAACTTTTTAGTTGGTTGGATTGGAATACTTTAAAAAATAAAATTTATTCTTATCTACACAACTCAAAACTGACCAACTATTTTTCTTTCCCAACCGAACAACTTTTTCATTGGTCCGAATAATGTTTTTAAACCTCTTCAACATGAATTATTGTCCTAAATACACAGAATGTTAAATAAAACCAAAGCGTACATACATGACAGATGACAGCTGTCAACCTTAAAATGTCAATATCTCGAAAAGTAATCGTCCTAGAGTGACACTGTCATGCAAGAAATGAAAGGTCTTGAAGAGATCTTCTTTTCAGATGACATCTGTCAAACTTAAAATGTCAATATCTCGGAAAGTACTCGTCCTAGAGTGACGCTGTCATGGAAGAAATGATAGGTCTTGAAGAGATCTTCTTTTCAGATGACAGCTGTCAAACTTAAAATGTCAATATCTCGAAAAGTAATCGTCCTGGAGTGACGCTGTCATGGAAGAAATGAAAGGTCTTAAGGAAATCTTTAAATCAGATGACAGCTGTCAAATTCAAGATGTCAATATCTCGGAATATTCTTGTCCTAGAGTGACGCTGTCATGGAAGAATCGAAAGGTCTTGAGATCTTCATTTCAGATGACAGCTGTCAATTTCGGAAAGCGCTGGTCCTAGGCAGATCTCGGTCCCGATGACAGCTGTCTTTTGAAATGAAGATATCCTCAAGACCTTTCATTTCTTTCATGACAGCGTCACCCTAGGACGTGAACATTCCAAGATATTGACATTTTAAGTTTGACAGCTGTCATCTGATTTGAAGATTTCCTTAAGATCTTTCGTTTCTGCCATGACAGCGTCACTCCAGGACGATTACTTTTCGAGATATTGACATTTTAAGTTTGACAGCTGTCATCTGAAATGAAGATTTCCTCAAGATCTTTCATTTCTTCCATGACAGTATCACTCTAGGACGAGTACTATCCGAGATATTAACAGCTGTCATCTGAAATGCTTAGCCTAGGACGAGTACTTTCCGCGATATTGGTATTTCAAGTTTGACATATTATTATGTGTTTGAAAATATATCTTATAGACCAACTAAATAGTTGGTTAGTTGAGATTCTTTCTCAACATACACAATACAGTTGATCCGTTTGATTAAGAATTTCAGTTGATCCGAACAGAACATTTTTGCTATAAATAAAATATCCGATCAACTGGTTGGTCCGATTGGAACAAATTGATTAATGGAGTCCATTCTGACCAACTAGTTGATTGGTTCAATTGGTCGGAATGGCAGTCCCGAATTAAATAATAAAAACCATTCAAGTACGAGTCGGATTCGAGCACCGAGGGTTCCGTATCAGCCCGTAGGTATACCAAATTTCAAAATTCTAAGCTCAACGGAGTGTACCCTGTAGGTTTTGATTCCCTTGCAAGTAGTTGCGAGTATGAAAATGTGCGGCTAAAAATTGCTGTTTATTTTGATTACGTGGACATAGAAATTAGATTTTATTACAGTTTAAGGATATTATAGACTTGTGTATTTGATATGAATTTCAATTTAATACCTCTACGCGTTCATGAGGAATCTGAAAGTAAGTATAAAATTATCAAAATTTAATTTTGTCAAAAAACTCGTTATTAAAGAAAATTCGAGTGGTGCCATCTTTATGTCACTCACTTTTGCCAAAATGTACAGTATGCATTAAGCTTTATGATTCCATTCCGAATTTTTTTACTTCCACTTCTACGTTACCTGTGTTTTGGTTTCGGAAAAGAAGTAACGGGTACCGAGATCGCAACAACATTAATTCGTTAAAAATATATTAATGTTGTATAAATTAAAAATTGAATATTATACACGATTCCATGATATTTATAGAATTCATCAATACATTTTGAAGAAATTTGACTATCTTCCTTAGCTTTCTTTTTGGTTTCGGTTTCGGAAAATCAAAAATGGACCATTGGTCACTTTCACTGTTTTGCTGTTGCGATCGCCCTCCAAATGAACGAATCTAATATTGCCGCTGTTTGAGTGATAGCCTTAATGTTGCTCTTCATATATAAGCATTAAATTTGGTAAACTTATAAATATATAGCCTAAAAAGGTGGTTTCGGAATGGAATTTTCCACTTTTCATGAATTACGTCCTCGATTAAATTTATTTATTAAATATAATAATAATGAACTTAAAAATATAGCGTTATTTTAAACTAAAGCAATAATATCTGTATTTTCCGAAAATATAAACATAAGTATAACTTATATTTGATAAAATTTGAAATTTAAAACGTTTATTGCGTAACTTGTAGTGTGGGACATTGTAATTTTTAATGTTTTGCTACTAAAATATTTTAATATCTTTGTTGGTAACTGTGTTATTTATGAAAATAATATATAAAATACTTTAAAAAACACCGATAATTATATTTTTTGTACTAATTCTACTTAGACTTTACAAATATTAATTATAATTACAGGTCAAGTAATGGGACAACCATAAAAATGAATGTACAATTTTTTTGAAAATGACCCGTACTATAGCCACAAACTTGTGCAGGGTAGTATTAATAAATATAATGTGTGTAACTTTTCATGTATTTTTAATTATCATTCACGTACGTTTTACTGGTTTATGAATAAATTAAAAAATGGCTCCGATGTAACGCTCATAAATTATTGTGTGGGGACTAGGGATGAAAATTTCCGGAAATATTCCGAAAGTTTCCATTACTTCCATGAAACTTTCCAAATTTGGCAGAAACCTCGGATGAATTAGCCAAACAGGATGAGCAACCACAAGGCGACCCCCGCTGCCAACACACACATACAAAGCACTCATTCCCAATCCGGCTTGTTTATTAAAACTAGTTGTGACACTTACGCGTCATTCGGCAAACGATCGCAACAGGGAAAGTCGTGAGCAGAAATTGGCCAATTGTAGCGTTTTATGGTGCAAAACGCGATGAGAAAACATTTAGTTTACAAGAGGATCATGTTACTTTCCATATTTAACAATAATTTTGTCGAAATATCAACAAAAATACAAAAAATAAGCAAAATACTAAAAATTACTATGTGTTGCCACTAAATCATGCAAGACCTAACTTGGGGTAAATTTTACGTATGAGTAGTTATATAATATTTTAAACGTCTATATTAATATTTATTTATCTAAATTAATTCTTATTACGTCTAAATTAATCTAAATTAATATTTATTACGCTCAAAAAAAGGTAATTTAAAGAAAGTTATACAATGGCCACACTGGAAGAAAAATCAAGTTGGGACATGTCGAGACAAAAAAAATATCGATATCGACTTTTTAGTAGAAATCTTATCAAAATCTAAAAATTAAAGTTAGTAGTGAAGTGACATTGTATGGTATAAAAGGTGAGCATCAGCAGTTTTGTGTGCAAGCGAGAAGTATGATAGGGATCGCGCCAGTTACTGCGCACTGGCCGACGTGAAAGGACGTCATCAGTAAAGGGAAAATAAAAATCGGACATTCATATTTGGCTTTTATTCCACAAAGACCTTTGCCGGTGCCGGTAATTCCCGGTACCCCACTCCCTGGATCCAAAGTGAGATCACAATAATGATGATAATATAATATTTCATGGGTATTTTGTAATTCGTTTAAATTACTTCTGATAGGTACACTGAAGAGAGAGATTGAGATTTATATGTATTGACTGTTTGATTTAGGTTAAAACTAAGTAATTGATGTTTAATCCGATTTTTTTCATATTTCTCACTGTAAATAAATATCCACCCACAGCTGGGTATAGGACTCCTGATGTTCACGTCACACCTTCCGATCCTGTGCGAGTCTGTAAATCGGTAAAATACTGATTCGGAGGCATTAAAACGCGTGATTTGCCTCGGGTTCCGAGTTCCAACTAGTTTAAAATAAAATTTATTCTGTATCATAGATGTTAATAACTAGATAACTATGAAATTATGGTTATTGGTTTTAACTTTTACTGGATCAGCCAAATATTCACTGATTTATCCTATTAAATCTTATTTTATTAGCTAACCTATGATTGCCTGTGGCGGGACAGCCTCCGGCAGAAAAACTAAATTTCATAGATATATCTATATGCAGTTTTGAACAGGCCTATAATTATCCAAATGTCAGAATTAAATTCAAAAGTTTTACAAATAAAATTTACCTATCGTCATAATTATGTTACATATTATGCAATCATATTGTATCCGAAGTATCGATAGTGCTTATCGATAGTTTCAAACACTATCGTCGTTTACGTAAAATGTGCGTCATCTAGTGCACATGCAGGCTGCTTCTGTGGGTGTATTATATTCGTGTGCGTGTATTTATGGTAGTGTTGGATAATTTTGACGTAAGCGTTCGTAACGACATGATTGAAAATTCAGTAGTGTGGAATCGTTATATTAGTGTGAGTTGCCTCTCCCCCCGCCAAGATGCCAGCATTTTTCACATAGAAATTAGTCAGCGTATCTTCTCCCTAGGCTAAGAACTCGTTGGCAGAAACAATGGGGAATAAACCCCAAATCAGAAATCTGGTTATTTATAATCTTTATAATTCTAAGTAAAAAACAAGTGAAATTATAAAAAATCTTTTTAAAAACAAGCTTTTATTATTACTACCATGAAGTACTCGTCAAGACGAATCAAATGAGCCCAAACTCGATGGGGTTGCATCGTTTAATTACGGAGTTCCTATGGCCACCTTCCAGCTCTATCATCAGATCAGCTCGATGTCATAAAAATATTGCATTGTCATCCGATTTATACAGGCATGCAAAATTTCAGCTCAATCGGATACCGGGAAGTAGGCCAAATTAAAGTTGCAAGATTTGATAACAGACAGACAGACAGACAGACCGACAGACAGACAAACAGACAGACAACAGACAGGTGAAAGTAAATAAAAGCTTGTAAAAATGATGGGTTTCAGCTATCATAGTTTTCACTTTTTCTTTGTATATTTCCATCGTCAATGAAATATTCATGGCAATTACCATCATTTATTATAGTTTTGAGATAGATAAGTATAATAACAAAACAAAAATAAACCCAGAAGGCCGTAGTAGTAAAAAAATGCATTTAAAAATTCAGTGTTAATCTGGAAATTTTGGAAAGTTTCCTGCAATGTTTCCCTATATTTCCGGAAACATTGGAAGTATTCCTGGAAAGTTTCGGAAACATTCGGACATTTTCATCCCTAGTGGGGACGCGCTACGTCACTATGCGGTACAAAATCTACCAGAGTTCGGCCAGTGACGTCACGGGCATGCAACTTTAGTGCGTTATAGCTCACAATTTTTAACAAATTTACAAAGAAAGAATACGTGTTCTATATTTTTTAATATCTACTACACTGATTTACTTTTACTTTTTTTTTTTAATTTTATCTACTTGATACTGCTATGTTGTTTGGATGTTAATGATAAAGCGTGGTAATTTAAATTTACCTTACGCTGGCAACATTTCGCCGGCCAGTCGATACGCGCGCGTTAAGGGGCGCGCTGCTTGTCATTGCGGCTCCGTAAAAAAGTCACGATTTACCAAAATTAGTGCAAAAATACTGTGAAAAATGCCTAACATCATCAACGAGGTGAAGCTAGACTTCAAAGACGTCCTACTAAGACCTAAAAGAAGTACTTTGAGAAGCAGGAACGATGTAAGTACTAATTCTAGATGTTACGGGTTTTCGTCAAATAAAATAATAGTCAAGGCTGGGTGGAAAATGCCGTAATTCAGTGTTGAAAGTAACATTTTCACGGTGGTTTAATTTACTCATGTATAATTTACTCAGGCATAATAAAAATATATAATACAACAAAAATACAATTTAATTGCATAATATAATAATAATATTCATAATAATTTAAATAAGCATACGCTCGCGCCTATGCCAGAGGAAATTCTTTTTAGGGGAGGTCTACGTTATTAAAATCTATACATTTTCATAAATTTCACCGCAATCCGTCCAGCGGATTGAGCGGTGTGTTTATTTTTTATAGATCAGTCAGTCATGCTTTCCTTTTATACAGGGTTATTAGTAATTCAGTACATTGGTGTTTATGACCTTATTAGATAGTTAATATAGCTATTATTTGAGCACAATACTATGTATATGCCGCGAAAATTTATGATATCTGGATTATTTTAATTTTTCAAAAAAAATCTGGGATCTGGGGTATATTATTATATTTTAATTCAAATTCGGAACTAGCAATTGCGCTTAATCATATCTAATAACCCCCTAACCCCTTGATCCAGGAAACACTTCCGGTTTATATCAAAATTGACATCTATTATTGCCTTATACACCAATGGTCTGAATAACCAATAATATTTTAGTTGTTTTTCCAATAAGGCCTTTCACCAATGTACTGAATAACCAATAACCCTGTATATTTACTAGCACCGCCCAGCGGTTTTACCCACTCAAAGCAGCCAAAAATATATGACGTTAGAAAATTGCACAATTCACAATATCGAAAAAGTTAAAATTATAATATCAGCTGATGCTGGATAATGCATATAATGCATGACTCATGATGAGTTGTTACGAGAGTATTGTAAATCTGTGTAAATCTAAAAAATATTATATACAACCTTATTTTATATTTGAAAGGAAATCGTGACTGAACGTGACTGTCGTGATCGTGGTCGTGTCGGGTCGGACTTATCAATGTACCTATAGCTCAAAACTTTGAACAGGAGTTGAACTTTGGCTCACAGATAGGTAAATAATAAATAACTAGGTAACTGAACCGATTGAGCTGAAGTTTGGTATGTGGATCCGTTTTTGCCCCTTTTTTACCCAGGAAAAATGCGTTACGCATCATCATCATCCCGCGCTGGGGGGGCGCAGGGCGGTATTTGGGACTCCCCCGCCGAAGATGGGCGCAGCGGGAATACCCACTGAATACCTGGGGGTGTTCCTGCGGAATGCCATAATGCCGGGGCAGCGGGTACACCAAGCACTCATCCGCGGCCCCGAAGGCATCAGTTAGTTGGCCTTACTTATTGTCTTCCTTGCGCCGGGGGCGCATGATGTGGGGCGGTATGTGGGACTCCCCCGCCGAAGATGGGCGCGGCGGGAATACCCACTATAAACCTGGGTGTGTTCCTGTGGGACGCTGACGCGTAACGATGCGTAACGCATTTTTTCTGGGTTAAAAGAAAGGTTGGCTATATTATTTGATGTACCTACCTATGTATCTAATTATAATATTATCATGAAGTTGTAATAAATTTGTGAACCTTTCCTTCATTCGTCGGTTAAAATACATCAACTATTTACAAAACGAGTCATAAGATCAATATTGAATTAGCATAAATCGGATATCATGACATCAAAATGTAGAGACTTAGTTCGTGACTATTCCACGAAAAAAAATCGTTTACTACACTGATTTACAATTTGCAAGATAAGGAGAAATTGTCAATCTATTTTTATGGCGAGCTCAACCGTTTATAAAATGCATCTGTCAGTTAAATAAATGTTCATGAAGTCTATGGGAGTTATCTGCAATTTTATAGTGGGCGCGTTCTTATTGAAATGTCATAACATTAAATGTAATAGATAGAGCATTGTTTTGATTAAAGACTAGCGCAAACTAGGAAGTGCGGCTACACCTAGGTTAAAAGCCTTATTACACTTGGCTGAATTTAGTCACTAAATTCAGAATCTAAATTAGGATGAACGATACTTTCTTCTAAATTTAGGATGCTAAATGTGATTACACTTGACTTAATTCAGCGGCGACTGAATTTAGGCTTCTAAATTTAGCCAGGTGTAATAAGCCTTTTAGCCGGTCAAACCTAGGCCGGTGAAGCACTAGATCCGACTTGCCATTATTCTCAATATTTAATGTTAATTTTATTAAGATCACCATACAACAATTAAACATGTTGATAACAACTTGCCTCACGTTTTAAACGCGTGAGGCTGAAAATAAATCTTCTACACCTAACTTTAACCGACTGCGGTCGGCTACACCTAGGTTTAACAGGCTAAACCTAGGTGTACCCGCTCTTCAGACTTTAGCCGTAACATTTCCACTAGTTCACGTACCTACGTAAAGTCACGGTAAAGTGATAACAGTAATGTGACTCCCTAGAAGTGGCTGAACTCAAGGTCGCGCGAGTTTGCTACAATTTGGGTAGGGTTTGGTAGGAAGCGAGGTGCCGAATAGACGTTTTTATGCAGTAAGCTTCCGAATAATGGTTGTGAATTAGTAAAAATATCACAAAGTATTTAATTTGTTTAGATATTTTGAGTAATTTACAATAATAACGCCTATTCGGCACCTCGCACCCTACCGAACCCTACCCAAATCGTTGCAAACTCGCGCGACCTTGTTACTGTATCACATCACATTACTGTATCATATCTCTTTACCGTGGTAAAGTGCTAGCAGTACTAAATATCTGATTCACCATAATTGCATAACACATCTAGCGCCTATAAACCAGTTGGTACCAGATACCGATGGCATCGGTCACTTCCGCGCTACATCGAGGGCAAGGCCGCGGTGGATTGGCAAGCGAGCGCGGCCTTGGTGAAAGAACTGTCTGCAAACTCCGTCTGAAAGATAAACAGACGGGCCGTTACGGTTTCCCAATGTAAAGATTTTCTCTTCGTAACTAGATTATGTTCGCGCCTGTGAAATCCTTTAAGGCTCCTGTAGACTCGCGCAACCCTCTTGCTCGCACGGTTTATTTGATTTACGTAAAATTAACTTTTCCAAATTTTCTATAAAAATAAAACTTTTGAAGTTTCAATGAACCACTACATAGTATAAAATAATGTCGCCTCCTTCGTCTGTCTTTCCCTATGTATAGTCCAGTCAATTTAGACATTCGAAGTTACATAAAGTCCCAACAAGCTGAATTTCTGTGAAGTTGTTCAAAACATAATTATAAACAATGTCTAGAAGTTCCCCATCATTCCCCTGTAAGGAAAAAATTTAATTCAAGGTCAAAGGTCAAAACAATGAGTTTTTCGCGATTTTCAGCAAAACGGTAAGTTTGATCATAAAAACATCTTAGACAAAATTGTAGATCATAAAATTGTCTACAAAAAAATATTTAATACTTTTTTTTCTACGAGCCACCGTTTTTGAGATATAACGATTCAAAAAGTTGTAATCCATACATATAATAAGAATGGAAATTTCTCCCCATTCATTGTGATCCTTTACTAAGGTGAACTGTGAAAATACGCATATGAACAAAACGACGCGAAAAAGTCGCTTGCGCGATCTAGATCGTAAAACATTTTGTCAATTTTTCCTAGGGAAACGTAAAATAAAATAATAAAATAAATAATAATCATTTATATCGGACACATCGCCCCTAATTTACATCAAAATTTCGAAGTAAAAGTAATAGAATATAAAGTAAATTCAATTCAAAAAAATCAAAAAGCAAAAAGTGCGACAAACTAAAAATACGCCATCTATCGATGTGGCCATAAACGAAAATTTACCAGAGTAGTTTTATTAGGCTTAATTTGTAAAAAGGTTATTACTTATGTGTGATAAAACGGCACAACCGAATTGTATGCAGTTTTCGCTAAAACGTTGCAAATTTCTCTAATTTGTAAATAGTATTGGTTTTATTTAAATCGGTTTTTAAATAAAAGAGTTATATCTATCTAAAGATTTACTTATCTATTATATAAAATCGTTCATACACTTTTGTTCTATCAACGCACAGCCCAAACGGCTGGACGGATTGAGCTGAAATTTGGACAGCGTATTCGTAAGAAGATTTCATCGTGCAATAAGAAGCGATTTTTTAAAGCTCCCTCAGGAACAGGAATTATTCCCGAAAAACGAATGTATGCAAATCCGTAACCGCTGAACCGATTAAGCCGAAATTTTGTAAAACGATAGTTGGGATTGTGATTAGAAACATCAAATAGTTTTTTTGTCAGAAATTTACTTTTAAGGGGGGTAAAGGGGGGTCGAAGTTTGTATGGAAAATTTAGAACCGCTGACCCTATTGAGCTGAAATTTGGTACAGAGATAGATTGAGTCCTAAAAAATTGAATGGTATACTTTTTATTCCTAAAATCAACCTCTAAGGCGGGATAAAGGAGGTCAAAGTTAGAATAGGAAATCGGTAACGGCTTCTTTGTTTAAGCTGAAATTTAAACCAGCGTGTTCTTTAGGTAACGAAGGCGACGTATAAAAAGGGATTTTTGCAAAATTCTTCCGGGAACGGGAATTATTCCCGAAAAACGTTTGTATGCAAATCCGTAACCGCTAAACCGATTAAGCTGAAATTTTGTAAAACGATTGTTTAGATTGTGTTTAGAAACATTAATTTTTTTTTTTGACGAAAATTAACATTTAAGGGGGGGTAAAGGGGGGTCGAAATTTGTATGGAAAATTTAAAACCGCTGACCCTATTGAGCTGAAATTTGGTACAGAGGTAGATTGAGTCCTAAAAAATTGTATGGTATACTTTTTATTCCAAAAATCAACCTCTAAGGCGGGATAAAGGAGGTCAAAGTTAGAATAGGAAATCGGTAACCGCTTCTTTGTTTAAGCTGAAATTTAAACCAGCGTGTTCTTTAGGTAACGAAGGCGACCTATAAAAAGGGATTTTTGCAAAATTCCTCCGGGAACGGGAATTATTCCCGAAAAATGTTTGTATGCAAATCCGTAACCGCTGAACCGATTGAGCTGAAATTTTGTAAAACGTTTGTTTAGATCGTGTTTAGGAACATTAATTTTGTTTTTGACGAAAATTAACTTTTAAGGGGGGGTAAAGGGGGGTCGAAATTTGTATGGAAAATTTAAAACCGCTGACCCCATTGAGCTGAAATTTGGTACAGTGGGAGATTGAGTCCTAAAAAATGATATGGGATACTTTTTATCCCAGAAATCAACCTTGAAGGGGGAAGAGGGGGGGGGGGGGGGTAGAAGTTTGAGTTTGAGTAGAAAATCAGTAACCGGCCATCTTTTAAAGCTCAAATTTGAACAGCGTATTTTTTATGTAACGTAGATGACCGATAAAAAGGGATTTTGCAAAATTTCCACGGGAACGGGAATTAATTCTAAAAAACGTTTGTATCCAAATCTGTAACCGCTGAACTGATTGAGCTGATATTTTGTAAAACGATTGTCTGAAGTGTGTTTAGGAACATTGAATAGTTTTTATGTCAGAAATTAACTTTTAAGGGGGGTAAAGGGGGGGTCAAAGTTTGTATGGGAAATTTAGAACCGCTGACCCTATTGAGCTTAAATTTGGTACAGCGGTAGATCTAATCCTAAAAAATGATATGCAATACTTTTTTCCCAGAAATCAACTTTTAAGGGAAAAAAGGGGGGTGCAAGTTTGTGTAAAAAATCGTTAGCCGCTTCTTTGTTTTTGCTGAAATTTGGACAGCGTGTTCTTAGTTACATAAACTAAGACGACCGATAAAAAGGGATTTTGTGAAATTCTTACAGGAACGGGAATTATTCCCAAAAAACTTTTGTGTGCAAATCCGTAACCGCTAAACCAATTAAGCTGAAATTTTGTAAAATGATGGTTTGAGTTTTGTTAAGGAAATTTTTAATAGTTTTTATATCAGAAATTAACTTATAAGGGGGGGTCAAAGTTTGTATGGGAAATTTAGAACCGCTGCGCTGACCCTATTCAGCTTAAATTAATTTAGTGCAGAGGTTGATTGAGTCCTAAAAAATGGGATACTTTTTATCCCAGAAATCTACATTAAAGAGGAGGAAAGGGGGGGGGGGGGGGTGCAAGTTTGCGTAAGAAATCGTTAACCGCTTCTTTATTTGAGCTGAAATTTGGATAGCGTGTTTTTAGGTGGTTTTGGCGACTCACGAGAAGGGCTTTTGCTAAATTCCCACTGGAACGGGATTTATTTACAAAAAACAATTGTATGCAAATCCGTAACAACTAAACCGATTGAATCGAAATTTTGTAAAATCATGGTTTGAGTTGTGTTTAGGAACATTAAATATTTATTTTGACAGAAATTAATGGGAAATTTAGAACCGCTGACCCTATTGCGCTTAAATTTGATACAAAGGTAGATTAAGTCTTAAAAAAAGATATGGGATACTTTTTATCCCAGAAATCAACCTTTGAGGGGAGGAAAGAGGGATCCAGTTTGTGTAGGAAAGGTAACCGCTTCTTCGTTTTAGCTAAAATTTGGACAACGTATTCTTTATGTAACGTAGGCGACCGATAAGAAGGGATTTTGTGAAATTCTCACCAGAACAGGAATTTTTTCACAAAAACGTTTGCATGGAAATTAGTAACCGCTGAACCGAAAATGAGCTGATATTTTGTTAAGTTCTGTTAATGAATAGTTTTTTATGTTAGAAATTAACTTTAAGGAGACTAAGTATTAAAGGAGGGGGAAGGAGGATCAGAGATTTAATGGGAATTCAGGAACCATGGAATTGATTTGAGTCGCGGGAAGGATGGTGTGAGAAATTAGTAACGAATAATAATTTAGCTGAGGTACATTACAGTAGAGGTAAGTTAAAGAGTTACCGGGAAAGGACCACAAATAGTTTTAATTCCTGAAAAGAGGCGTGAAAATTTATGAAGGCTACCGCTCAACTGAGATAATTTGACCTCTGGGAAAGGACATAGGATTGGTTTCTACGGTAGCGAACAAAACTGCATAGAAATACCCAACCCGATATTCTTCGCTACCCACAGCGGGAGCAAATAATATATAGCCATGCCTTATTTTACGCTTACAAAGTCACGGGGATGGAAATACTATCATAGTGAACATAGCAGCACCAAATGCGCTTTATTAATTGACTCTCACGCGCAACGAAGTGCGCGCGGGTCAGCTAGTCTCTTATATAAAATCGTTCGTACACTTTCGTGCTATCAACGCACAGCCCAAACGGCCGGACGGATTGAGCTGAAATTTGGACAGCGTATTCCTTGGAAGATTTCATCGTGCAATAAGAAGCGATTTTTTGAAATTCCCTCAGGAAAAGGAATTATTCCCGAAAAACGTTTGTATGCAAATCCGTAACCGTTTACCCGATTGAGCTGAAATTTTGTAAAACGATTGTTGGGATTGTGTTGAGGAACATTGAATAGTTTTTATGACACAATTTAACTTTAAAGAGGGGGTAAGGGGGGGGTCAAAGTTTGTATGGTAAATTTAGAACCGCTGGCCCTATTGAGCTGAAATTTGGTACAAAGGTAGACCAAGTCCTAAAAAATGATATGGGATACTTTTTATTCCAAAAATCAACCTCTAAGGCGGGATAAAGGAGGTCAATGTTTGAATACGAAATCAGTAACTAATGACCCCATTAAGCTACAATTTGGTTTAGACATAGTTCGAGCCTAATTTTTTGTAGACAATTTTATGATCTACAATTTTGTCTAAGATATTTTTATGATAAAACTTACCGTTTTGCTGAAAATCGCGAAATACTCATTTTTTTACCTTTGACCTTGAATTATTTTTTTTCCTTACAGGGGAATGATGGGGAACTTCTAGACATTGTTTATAATTATGTTTTGAACAACTTTACAAAAATTCAGCTTGTTGGGACTTTATGTAACTTCACTCTCATTTTTTGGTCTAAATTGACCGGGCTAGTAGTATGCTTAAGATCTTTAAAACTACAAACTAGATCTTTAAAACTACGCAACGGATTTTCATGCGATTTTCATTAATAGATAGAGTGATTCAAGAGGAAGGTTTATACATATGTATAATACTTAAATAACATAGTAGAGAAACACTGTTAATTTTCTGTAAGGTGCAACGAAGTGCGCGTGGGTACATTAGTTTATAATATTTAAAATATAGTGATATCGTGCGAGCGAGAGGGTTGTTGCGCGAGTCGACAGGAGCCTTAACGGAAGTCTAAGCCTACACCATATACAAGAGAGATATATACCGCGCTTAGGTCATTTTTTGTATGAAAACAAAGTCACCAAAACATGGTGGGGTGCGGGGGATGAGTGGCTAGATTTGATTGGCTCGTTCAAGGTGACGTCACAGTTACGCCACAGATTAGGTAATAGTTAGAGGCATAACATGACTTTCTAGTGATGTGGTAAAGTCGCTATATCGTATCGATAAGAAAATATAAGTTACTGTTATTCTTAAGTTTAATGAGAAAGTTCGTTGTATTGTATACGAGAGATATTTTAATATAACTTCAATTATTGTTTTATTATAGCTTAAATGTTTTCTCATCTCTATTACCTCCCAAAGTACCCGAATAAACATTTTATATGGTTTCACTAAAATATAAATAGGTCCATCGCTCGCATAAAATTTTTAGTCCTAATTTTAAAAAATTATGCGTGCGAATACGCACCCTATAAGAATAAACAATAAATGTTAGATAGCGAATTATTTGTTTTTAAATTAGTGACAAATTTAACATTATGTATTTTAAAACCTTCGTTACACTTCTCTTATTATAAGCTTCATAATAACCATTCATGAATTAAATACCAGTAACCCTGTATAATATTAAACCCCGATAATTTTGGTACCTTAATATACCTAATACCTACCTACTTCGAAAATTTCAATAACATTTTTGTCGATAAAATTTGTGGTGTAAATTTAAATTTGTGTCTTATCACTAGTTTATCCGGGCGTAAGAGAGAACGAGATAATGTTATACAAATTTACCAAGAAAGAATGAGACGAAAAGAAACTTGGCCATTTTTATATTGCATTTTATGTTAAACATTTTTCAATGATTTATCGGAATAATAACTTGCCTGTGTAATAAGATTTCGTCTTTTGCGTAACTGAATGTAGCGCTAGTCTTTCCGCGCCTTTTTATTGAACAATACGGCATTTTTATTAATTATTTTTCATTAAGTATGTAAATGTCACGCTGTCAATGTCGGCCGTGGAATGAACACGAAAAAGAGGCGGAGCTACGAGCTTATGTTGATTCAGGCATATGACTTGGCGACTGTTACCTCATTTTAGCTTCCATCTCTAGCTTTATGATCTGTGGCCTACACTTAGATGGGTTAATGGCAAAACCCGCAATGTAATCCGTTGTGCGGTTTAGGGTTAACCACAAATCATTATGAAAAGCAATTGCGCATAGACGCAGAAATTGGCTTTAATTCGAACTAGTTGCGCTCTGCGCAATTAATAAGAAAATCGTGATTGAGTAGCCTATGTGATAGTGATATGAGATATGTGTTATTATTTCTCAACGGATTTTGATGCGGTTTTCATTAGTAGATAGAGTGATTCAAGGGGAAGGTTTATGTATATAATACATGCATAATATAGTAGAGAAACACTGATAATGTTAAGCGCAGGTCCACTTGTAACGCAGTGAAAATGTATTTCTACGCACGATCGCATCATACTCTAGTATTATATTAAAAGGTTAGCTAGATTAGTGCATCGTGACGTCATTGCGTTCAGATAATCTCCCCTTCACGTAATAAGTGCTTATATATACAATCTGTCAACGATCTATATCTATATATTTGTATATTCAAGTGGGGAATGAAGCTACTGTACTCTATATGCTAGAGCAATTTGAGTGTGACTCATATGGTTGATTATAATTAGTTCCAGTTTACGCCGCAAAAAGTGGTAAACCACTCGGAAAACATTTTGAAAAGAAAATTGTATGATTTTTTTTAATGATCTTATCGTGCTACTGGTGCTACCGAAACAGTCGCCCAGCGTAAAGTGCTTTTCCCGCGAAAGGATTCCCGCGGAACTATATTTAATTTAATCGATTAATTATTACTGTATTTCATATCCTAAATATTTTTTATTTGTAAGACAAAGTAAATACACCTATTTAATTAAGAAATTAAATATATGACAAAATATGAGGAGTCAAATTCTTACCAATATTATAAACGTGAAATTGTAAGAATGTATGGATTTTACACAGTTTCGGTTTCGGCAAAAGTTTCGGCTGATTTCGGCAGAAACCGAAACGGCTGCCAAAACTTGATTTTTTGCCGAAACTCGGCCGAAACCGGACTTTCGGTTATACACTATTTTTACATTCAAGCTAAGTCGCGAGCAAACAAGATAATAATAATTTTATAAACAGTTTAGTTTAACCGTGGTTTAACGGATGCTATGTTTTATTCAGGAAGGTTTTGTTTTTAGCAGGAAGTTTATTTCTCCCAAGAACTGGGCCTATTTGGAATGGATACGCAGAATCGTAATAAGTACTCGTAGTATACCTACCTAGTAGCTTATAAGGGGATACCTACCTATTAGGTAATACGAGGTACAGGAAGACAATATTGGAGTGGCCTTACCTAGTAGGTATTTAAGAGTCACAACACAGGGTGCGACATTTCAGAGCCAGATGTGGCGTAGCTCGTCCTCACCCAAATATTTTTAGGATGTACCTATGTTCGTAACTCTTTCACGCCTAAACGGGTGAACCGATTGAGCTGAAATTTTGTATAGAGATAGCTAAGACCCTGAAATAACACATAGGCTACAGTACAGCGGGTAAAACCGCTGGGCGCAGCTAGTATTATACATATACCTACTTGAAAGTATGTAAGAATGTATGGATGTCTGGATGTATGTTACTCTTTCACGCCTTAATGGGTAGCCCGAATTGGCTGGAATTTGGTATGGAGATAGCTTAGACCCTGAAATAACACATAGGCTACAGTACAGCGGGTAAAACCGCTGGGGGCAGCTAGTGTACATAATAAATACATCTAGGTATATATATTTCTCCTATCAGTCTGGATCTGGATCTAGACTCAATTGGTTAAATTACTCGAGTTGTTATCACGGATCACGCAATCTTTACGACAGAGTATCGTGGGATTCTAGAATTGCTGATAAAAATACATGGAGTTTCGTTCACCGACATTGTTTCAGCACAATTTGGCACGGTGCCATCTAGAATCTTGATGCTGTCGTCACAGAAAATATGAACTAGCAGAAGCACGACCATTTAAGATTGGCAATAATAAGACGTAATTGAACTCAATCAAATTCCAAAAGATTTATTTTGCTGAAGCCTTAAACAAGCGTCAATCGCTTGTGACTAAATCCTGCCACATACGATACGATCGATCGAGA
The DNA here is from genome assembly GCA_947507615.1 of Hemithea aestivaria. Lineage (NCBI taxonomy): Eukaryota > Metazoa > Arthropoda > Insecta > Lepidoptera > Geometridae > Hemithea > Hemithea aestivaria. The sequence continues at coordinate 4,386,910 of OX382347.1, read as the reverse complement.
CGATATCGTTGACGGAATCGTTTACGGTCCTTCGCACCAAACAAGCCTTCAAAATCGTTGACGATCTCGACGTATACTAGCGATCTATCGCATCGTTTCGATCGGTCGTTGACGACGATCGTTACGATCAATCGCGTATGTGACAGGGTTAACGCTTATAACACGGTAAAGAGTATATAATCTCTTTACCGTGCTTATAAAGTAGGTATAATAATTACGACGGTTGTTGTGAAAAAAAGGGTTTTTGGAACTTCTTTTACGGGTCAATGGTCAAGTTGAGGAATGAAAGTTGCTTTCTTCCCTTTATGTCATCATTGTTGATATCGTCAAGCCGTGTCAGATCAACGCTGGTGGGCTTAGATCTCACTAATGTTTATTATAGTATTTTCCAAAAACAAAATTTTGCGAATACTCCTTTTTCCTCAATATTATCTTTAAAAATATTATTTTTTTAATAAGATTTCGTAAGAAAGCTAAGCACAACTCCAGTCTAAATTGTATCTATACATATTCTCGTATTCTCACCCGTTCCCTGAAGTCGCCTTTCTGTATTTTACAAAGTTGTGTCACCATATTCCGCAGAATAACGCAGTGATTGTTACGTCACATATTTCATTGAATTTGTAATATTTTGTTTAATTTAGATACCATTGTGTGTTAACAATGGAGTCTGTTCAGTTCATTTACACATATAATCCACAATAGGTACTAAATGTCTCATAGGACTAGGCGGGTTTGATGGATAACATATATTTAAACGTTGCAAATTTGTTGTAGAAGAAAATTTGCAATTTTTTCATATATTATTATACCTACTAGCTTTTGCTCGCGGCTTTGCCCACGTGGCCAAGGACTTTGTTAGCAGATGTCATAAAAGCTATCTGTGTTTCAAATTTCAACCCAATCTTTTCAGTGCTTAGGGCCGTGTGTTGATCGGATTCTAGGTCTTACTAGTAAATCAGTCAGACAGTGAATCAATCACTCTTTCCTTTTATATTCATTTAGATAAGCTTTTATGATCTTGCTTGCTTAGGCAAAATCCTTTCTTAGATTAGTCCATGTCGCAGAAAACCTATATTTTTTTTAAATTTCTGCAAATTTCAATTCAATCCGCTCAACGAAAAGCGTGACTGAGTGATTTATCAACGCATATCTCAAACCGCTGCGCTGAACGGATTGAGTTGAAAATTGACACAAAGATAGACGTCGACATCAGCTGAGAAAGGAAAATTCAATTAGGAAGTGCCAACGCAATCCAACAGACAGTGCTTAAATCGTTTGCAATAGACGCAAAGGCCGATGATGATGATAGGTATACTAGTTTTAATTAGGTACTATAAATAATAAATATAGTTATCTATATCTATACGAAGAAAGGACATCCTGAAGTTCACACGGTAACAAATAAACGAACGGGCCAATTACGTCACTATTTCATTACGACGTACCTACCCACCTAACTGTAAGTGGGTATATGTACAGAGCTAAAAATATCCCCGCACTGGCAGACACACCTCTGTTGCGAATCTGTTACGCATTCGAATGAAGACCGGGGGTAGACTTCCTTTGCAGGAGGTCGTCTAGGTGGTAACAGAGCCAGTTATTCTACCGCCTGAGCAGTGATGTGCAAACATTACTGTGCTCCGGTAGGAGGGCACTGTAACTAGTGAAATTACTGGGCTAAAGAGTCTTAACATCTTATGACTCTTGAGTAAGAAGCGTTGGTGCAGTGCTCCTAGAATTTCACATAATTGTGAAATCCTAGGTAACACTGTACCGATTATGGGCAGTCGTTATCTCTTAACATCAGGAGAGCGTCTTGCTCGTCTTCTACTTCATCACATAAAAAAAAAAAAGACAGTAAGGATGAAAACTTGGAACATTATACTTAGCTGTCGAAGTCAAATTGTATGCTTTTACATACGGCCTCGTCCGTTTACAAACGTGAGGCAAATTGTTATCAACTTGTTTAACTGTAATTGTTAGATCTTAAAAAGTTTGGATTTAGTATACTTTCATGATGAATTCTAAACTCTGTAATAAGGAAAAGTTGCACCTAGCGCATTGCCGGCCAATGCCGAGGCATTTTTCTTAAGGTGTATTTTTATAAATTTCTGTTCCGAGCGGACCAAAAAGCCTATTGGCTATCACTCACTTATGTCTATTTTATAACTCACATACATAAAATGTTCTTAGAGTCATAGAGCAATAAAGTTAAAAGACATTTCTTAAATCTGTCATGTAACGTGCAAGTGGATAACACGACAATGTTGAAAATACCTTTTTAACTTTACCGATCTATGACTCTAAAAACATTTAATTTTTGCTGGGTAAATGGGATATACACCATTCCGCGATAGCCATTAATAAGCCCTCTGAACTTTTCGCTTGATTTCACCATGGTCTTTCAAAGATCCTCATAATATTAACTGTCTCTAAAGTCTGTTTTACACTGTCTTTCTTACTTACAGGTGGATTTATACAGAGAGATCACATTCCGCAACTCGGGGCAGACGTACCGGGGAGTACCCGTCATGGCCAGCAATATGGACACCGTCGGCACCTTCGAAATGGCTGCTGAACTCTCTAAGGTAACCAGCTCTTCTTATGGTTCCAGTGTGCAGGCGCGACTTTTTTGAAACCATTTATAAGACTATATAGATTAAAGACTCAAATTTGTATGTCGTGCTGGAGCGATGCCGTTGCCGAGCCAAGACTGTGTGACATGACTTTAAGGCCTACCCTACATTAGGGGACAGCGAGCGGGTGAAGAACATCATCGAAAGTAGCGACGAGACACACCGTTCGCCGGAGTGTCGCGACCACATATCAGTAAAGTATGTCGCGACGACAATAACGCCGAGGTGTCTCTGCGATGTCGTCGAGAATCGCTGTCACTCAATGTGGGGGTGGCTTTTTTTACCCCCATAAAGAAGCGTTAGATAAGCATCGTCGCAAGGAGGTATAATGCAACTCCCCTACCAAAGATAGGTGCGCTGGAAATTTCCGCTAAAAACCTTTAAATATTATTTCACAGTATTTTATTCTATAATCTCAATTATTTTTTATATGTTTTCATCTATAGATATGTTGTAATTGAAGTATTTTCCTTCATTTTCAGCACGGCCTGTTCACATGCATCCACAAATACTACTCAGTAGAACAGTGGAAGAAGTTCGCGGAAGAACACCCTGACTGCTTAGAACAAATGGGTAAGTTAAACTTTGCTTTTTAGCTTTTTTGGGTCACTACTCGTCCACCCACTTGACTCTTGACTGGTGGGTGGACGGTGAATTAATGATTTCCCCTCCACTCTTCATCCACTACGCCGGAGTGCACCAGACACATTATATTAAATAATATATAGGTATTGAGAAGTTCCGACGTGCCCCACCGGTGGGGCTACTATTAAAAAAAAAAGTGTCCACGTACCCCACCAGGGTATTTCAAAATGCAATTTGTTGGCCACCACTAAATGATGTGTATGCTGTTATTTTTGTAAATATTTTCCGAAGTACAAGGAGATCAGAAATGGAAAGGGACTATTCAGTAGAAAACAAAACTAGGAACCAAAAATAATAATCTAGTAATACAGTTTAGTAATCTATTTTTTTGTGTTTCAATAAACGGTTATCTATCTATCTAATACTCGTTGATTGGTTTCGGTTTTTTATAGGTCTTTCTGATTATAATCTTTCTCGTTTTGTTTCCAGCTGCCAGTTCAGGCACAGCCGAGGCAGATTTCGAGCGTCTGACTGACATACTCAACAATGTGAAAGACATCAAGTTCATCTGCTTAGATGTAGCCAACGGATATTCTCAGCATTTCGTCAAGTACCTGAGGAGAGTGCGCGCTGCTTACCCTAAACACACTATAATTGTGAGTATCTTTGAGATATAGCTTTTTACAGAGCCACTTACTGACTTGTGGAAAGGACTACCCACTACCCACCCCCATCAACCTACATCTCTCTAGTGAAACTCTTATCTTATTCTTTGCTAATGGACACAGAATATTATCAGTGTTTCTCTCCTATATTATGCATGTATTATACATATAAACCATCCTTTTGAATCACTCTATCTATTAATGAATCACTCAACCTATAAATTAATGAAACCACATCAAATACCGTTGCGTAGTTTTAAAGATGTAAGCACATATAGGGACATACAGACGCGAAAAGCAACTTTATTTTTACAAGCTTTATATTACTTTCACCTGTCTGTTGTCTGTCTGTCTGTCTGTCTGTCTGTAATCAAATCTTGCAAGTTTGATTTGACCCACTTCCCGGTTTCCAATTGAGCTGAAAATTTGCATGCGTGTGTAAATCGGATGACAATGCAATATTATTATGACATGGAGCTGATCTGATGATGGAGCTGGAAGGTGGCTATAGGAACTCTGTCATTAAACAACGCAACCCCATCGAGTTTGGGCTCATTTGATTCGTCTTGACGAGTACTATATGATGCAAGATGGTAATGATAATTAAAGCTTGTTTTTAAAAAGTATTTTTAAAATTTCACTTGTTTACCTTTGTAATGATAATGATTTCTATTTCAATAAAATGTTCTCCTATCCATCTAATTTTGTGAGACACTAGTTTGGTCCAACATGGATTATGTCCAACTAGGAATAATGTCCAACATGAATAATATTAATTTGATTAGTCCATCGTTTCAACACACACAATAAAACAATTATTGTAGAGGTAAATCTCTGATATAATACATGCTTCGTTAATTCCAGGCTGGCAATGTGGTGACAGGTGAAATGGTGGAAGAGCTCATACTGTCTGGTGCTGATATTATAAAGGTATAGTAACGGAGAGAGACAGTAGATTTAGAAAGCGATATCAGCCCACAAAGGTCTTATTCATCATCATCATCATCATTTCAGCCATATTGGACGTCCACTGCTGAACATAGCCCTCCCCTTTGGACTTCCATATGTACCGGTTGGAAGCGACCTGCATCCAGCGTCTTCCGGCGACCTTTAAGGCCTTATTATTACAAGCTTTATATTACTTTCACCTGTCTGTTGTCTTTCTGTCTGTCTGTCTGTCTGTAATCAAATCTTGCAAGTTTAATTTGACCCACTTCCCGGTTTCCAATTGAGCTGAAAATTTGCATGCGTGTGTAAATCGGATGACAATGCAATATTTTTATGACATCGAGCTGATCTGATGATGGAGCTGGAAGGTGGCCAAAGGAACTCTGTCATAAAACAACGCAACCCCATCGAGTTTGGGCTCATTTGATTCGTCTTGACGAGTACTTTATGATGCAAGATGATAACAAAAAAAATGTGTGCGTGTACTAGTGTACACACGTAAGAAGTGAAACTTCTTTAATTAAATTAAATTAAAATTTTAAATTTATAAATTTTTTAAATTCATGTTCAGTGGAGAAATTGAAAGTACTCTTCGTCTTAACCAACCGTGGTAGGGGCAAGAAACAAAAGATGGCGCGTAACCGAAATGTGACGCGTAACCGAAAAAATGTGACGGTAAATTTTTTCCAACGCCGATAAAGAAGTTTCACTTCAATAATTAAAGCTTGTTTTTAAAAAGTATTTTTTAAATTTCACTTGTTAGCTATCGCGCTCAGGTGACTATCATTTTTTTTTACATATTTGGGAGGCTTACAGCTATAATATCTTATAACAAAAAATAGAGCCAATAACAAACTTTCACATATAGAATTTACATTAACACACAGTTTACCGTGACAGAGCGGTTCGATCCTCCATCCAACATTAATCATAAGTTACAGACTAGATACACAGGAGGTTTCGAATCGGCAGTCTTAATAAACCTAGGTCCAGGTCTAGATAAAACTAGGTCTGTGGTATGGATTATGGATAATATGTGTTAAAAACATCTAATATCTAGCTCATATCTAGCTCTGATATCTTTTTTTTGGGGTAGTCTTCCTTTGCAGGAGGTCGACTAGGTGGGTACCCAACAGTGCCAGTTATTCTACCGCCTGAGCAGTGATGTGCAAACATTACTGTGCTTCGGTAGGAGGGCACTGTAGCTAGTGAAATTACTGGGCTGAAGAATTTTAACATCTTATGACTCTTAAGTCTTAAGTAAGAAGCGTTGGCGCAGTGCACTCGGTAGCACAGTACTAATTATGGGCAGCGTTATCTCTTACCATCAGGAGAGCGTCTTGCTCGTCTTCTTACTTCGTTGTATAAAAAAAATCTAGCTTATTAAGCTTCTTTGAAATTGTTTGGTATGCAATAAAGTATTATTTTATTGTATTCTAATCCAAACCACAGACCTATATTGGTAGCATACGACGCCATCTGTCAAGATTATTCAATTCTTATTATGCGTCAAGAGTAATCTGACGTTGAGCAAGAGGCTACTCTAGCTACTCCCACTGTCATTGGAAAGAGATTTGCGGATTTTCCCAATGTCACTATGCTCTAGAGTTGTCAACAAGTGAATTAAATTTAAAATTTAAAAAACCCCCAACGCAATATGTAATTCACCATTTTGTGGTGGCGGCCATCTTGGATTTTAAATTTTATATAGTGGGCTGTATTCTACTCGTCAAGCCCTTTCATTTGATACCCATATTGAGGGGGTCGTGGAAGAAAAAAGTAATCCGCCATTTTGTAGCGGCGGCCATCTTGAACCGATTTCCACCTAACATGGCTAAGAACACTCTCGACTAACTCTACTTTCAAACAAAAAAACTAAATCAAAATCCGTTCATCCGTTTGGGAGCTACGATGCCACAGACAGACACACACACACACACACAGACAGACACGTCAAACTTATAACACCCCGTCGTTTTTGCGTCGGGGGTTAAAAAGGGTGACAATAGATAGAAGATTGTTAAGAATCCGCTCTTGCCAAACGCATTAGACTCGGTACTCGGTAGTAAAGTTCATCGTTTTTATATTTCCATTAGCTCCGCCCAGCGGTTTTACCCGCAGCACTTATGTAGCCTATATGTTATTCCAGGGTCTAAGCTATGTCTATACACAATTTCAGCTCAATCGGTCCACCCGTTTAGACGTGAAAGAGTAACAAACATCCCGACATCTAGACATTTAGACATCCATTCTTACAAACTTTCACGTTTATAATGTTTTTGATTTTTAAAAAGGCTCAGTTAATACTTTTTTTTTATACAACGAAGTAAGAAGACGAGCAAGACGCTCTCCTGATGGTAAGAGATAACGCTGCCCATAATTAGTACAGTGCTACCCAGGATTTTACAAAGGAAAAATTTTGAGTGCACGGCGCCGACGCTTCTTACTTGAGAGTCATAAGATGTTAAGACTCTTCAGCCCAGTAATTTCACTAGCTACAGTGCCTAGTGTACTAAAAGACAGTCGACTTCTTTAAATTAACCTTATTGTTCCAGGTGGGTATAGGCCCCGGGTCAGTTTGCACGACCCGCATCAAGACGGGCGTGGGGTACCCGCAGCTGTCTGCCGTCATTGAATGCGCGGACGCAGCGCATGGACTTAAAGGACATATCATATCGGTAAGCTATGCTTTTGATACAAATATTAATTATCCCATCAAAAACATATATGTGAAAAATATGTGAAAAGAGAGCCAAGTTCAATATTACGATGTACTTGTTACCTATGATTTGGTAGTTGACTTCAACGACAAAAGAAGTGAGATCTAAATGGGTGCCAAGTTCAATGATCAGTCCTGAAAAATATTTACAACATAAAATATTTTATTACAACTTAAAACATTACTTCTTCTTATAACTTAGAATAAATATTATTTTGAATATTTATTCTAAGTTATAAGAAGAAGTAATGTTTTAAGTTGTAATAAAATATTTTATGTTGTAAATATTTTTCAGGACTGATCATTGAACTTGGCACCCATTTAGATCTCACTTCTTTTGTCGTTGAAGTCAACTACCAAATCATAGGTAACAAGTACATCGTAATATTGAACTTGGCTTTTTTTTCACATATATGTTTTTGATGGGATATCATTGCTTTTTGTAGAGAAATAATTATAATTGGTAGGTGACATGTACAAGACACTCACAGCATAATAAAATGAATAGGTACCTACCAAATTTTTATTGCCAAGCTAATGTTTTTTCCTCCGTTTACGGGATATAATTATGTTTTCTGTTTTATTTTCTATTTTCTATATTATTTTCTTGTACATTTGAAATATTCGAGCGAATTGCCCATTCAGTATCCGGTAAGTGCTTGTTCACGATGAACGCGCGGGCGCAGGTGCGGCCGCACTGCGGGCGCGGCAGACGTTGCTTACACCGCACGTGCGTTTGTACGTGAACACTTTCATAGCACGTCGTATGTTTGATATTTCGTGACCGCACCCGCGCCCGCGCGTTCAATGTGAACAAGCCCTAACGATACCGTCACGTACTCGTATTCAATCTCTATTTACATTACAGTTTATAGTCAATGAGTTTATATAACTAAGCTCTTTGTTTACAGTACCTACCTAAAATGTTCTTTGTTTACATTACTTTGAGGGATAAGCGTGGAGGCGTGCCCGCCGCATTCCTTGCCGGTCCGGCGAGCACATGTGTCAGATCCTGATGCGTGTGCTCGCAGAACTGCAACTCCACTTAAACTCTGCCGGTGGTAGGGCTATTTCTATAGTCCGTCTGGATGGCTACCACCCTCCCGATTTGAGAGTGCCGCCAAGTATCGAACTCCTCGGATTTCGATATGTTCCGACACGTTGACGGGAGTACCAGTCCCACTCCGCAGTACATTCTGTCTCCCCATTTTTGGGGCCCCGTGGTTGGGTGAAGGTAATTCGGGTTGACGGCCGTGTCTGATGGGCTCGGGGGCCAGGGAGACCCGGTGAAACGGTTGTCCGCTGGCCGCCCGCTGGACAGTAGGGGACCCGAACCCGGGGATCTCTTTGTATCTCCGCCCCGGGAGGCTGTCTCGCCATCCGGCGCATAATCCTGTAAGTTGCTGTCGTGCCGGAGTAGGAGACCGGAGTGGATCCCGGCAGTTTCTCGCAGGAGGGACCGGGGGCCCTTCCGTCCCCCGTGCCCACTATACACTCTCGCCGTCATCTCGTATTTAACCATATGCTCTACCGCTTTCTCTCTTTTCCCTAAGATGGGGAGTCATTTTGTGCTGCCTTACCCCCACTCACTTCACACCTTATGGCCAGATCAAAATATAAAAAGAGTTACACAGCGGCCACCAACTCCACATTTCAAGTGGATTTCTGCAACATTAGGGGCCTTCACGCTAACCTCAACGAGATTCACTATCACCTCGAATCTACTAAACCAGCCTTACTCTTTTTAACTGAGACGCAAATACTCGACCCAACCGAGACTTCCTATTTGCTTTACCCCGGGTACAATCTCGAGCATAAATTCATGCGTCGCGCCGGAGTATGTGTGTTTGTCCGGGAAGATATTTGTTATCGCCGTCTTTCTGGTCTCGAAGATCGTGATCTGTCAACTTTGTGGCTGCGTACTAACCATGGTGGTAAAACCAGAGTGTACGTGTGCCTCTACAGATCACATAGCGGGGACACGGAGACTACTCGATTATTCGAGCACATATCGGATGGAGCTGACCAAGTTATGGAGCAATTCACCTCCGCTGAGATAGTGGTTTTAGGCGACTTTAACGCCCACCATTCCAACTGGCTAGGCTCTAGGACCACCGATCACGCGGGGCGTGCAGCATTCGACCTTGCTTCGGCCTATGGTTTATCTCAACTGGTTTCTGAACCCACCAGAATACCGGATGTTGAGAGCCATGACCCCTCCTTGTTGGACTTGTTCCTGACGTCGCACCCTGATCAGTACCAAGTTTCGGTTGAGGCGCCGCTTGGCCGCTCCGACCATTGTCTGGTCCGTACGATGGTGCCAAACCATGATCGTACCCGCTATACTACCTGTGGTAAGCGTAAAGTTTGGCACTATGGGTCGGCTGACTGGGATAGCTTACGTGAATTCTATGCGTCCTATCCCTGGAACCAACTCTGCTTCTCTTCGGACAGTGTTGACACTTGTGCGGACTCCGTAGCTGATGTTGTGCTGCAGGGCATGGAGTTATTTATTCCTTGCTCTCTTGTACGCGTTGGTGGGCGGAGTCGTCCATGGTTTAATAAATCTTGCGCGGAAGCGTCCCTCAAAAAACAAACCGCCTATAAATCGTGGACTGAGGCACTCGCTTGTCACGATCCCAACATCACTGACTTGAAGAAAAAGCTTAATAGCGAGTCTAGGTCCAGTAAGAAGGTTGCTGCTAAAGCACGAGATGCCCATATAAGCCGAATTGGCGATCAACTCGCCGGATTCCCTACAGGAAGTCGTGCGTTCTGGTCTCTCGCCAAGGCTGCTGAGGGTAACTTTTGCAAGTCCGCTCTACCCGCTTTGCGTAAGCCGGATGATTCTCTGGCCCATGGTGCTAAAGAAAAAGCCGATCTCCTCGGCTCCATCTTTGCCTCTAACTCGACTCTCGACGACGGGGGTGCCACACCGCCTACAATCCCGCGGTGTGGAAGTTCCATGCCTGAAGTACGCTTCACTCAGAAAGCTGTACGGAAGGAACTTTTATCCCTTGATGTGCGGAAAGCGAGTGGGCCGGATAATATTCCCGCTATCGTCCTTAAAACTTGTGCTCCCGAGTTGGCCCCTGTCCTAACGCGTCTTTTCCTGCACTCCTACACAAATAGAAGAGTACCCTCATCTTGGAAGATAGCCCTTGTTCACCCCATCCCTAAGAAAGGCGACCGTTCTGATCCAGCTAACTACCGACCCATTGCCATTACCTCCCTGCTCTGTAAGGTGATGGAACGAGTTATAAACACTCAGCTCCTTAGGTACCTGGAGGATCACCAGTTGATCAGCGATCGTCAGTACGGCTTTCGCCACGGTCGATCGGCTGGTGATCTTCTTGTTTACCTCACTCACCGCTGGGCTGAAGCCGTTGAGAGCAAGGGAGAGGCACTCGCCGTTAGTCTGGACATCGCCAAGGCCTTTGATCGGGTGTGGCACCGGGCACTTCTCTCCAAGCTACCTTCTTTTGGCATACCCGAGGGGTTGTGCGAATGGGTTGCCAGCTTCCTATCGGATCGGAGCATTCAGGTCGTTGTCGACGGGCAGTGTTCCGACAGTAAGCCGATCAATGCCGGTGTCCCTCAGGGCTCTGTGTTGTCACCGACGCTGTTTATCTTGCACATCAATGATATGCTACAAACTAGTGGTATGCATTGCTATGCGGATGACAGTACTGGTGACGCTCAGTATTGTGGTCGCATCAATGCCCCCCGTGCCGTAGTGGAGGAATGCAGGAACAAACTGGTGTCAGACGTTGAAGCTTCTCTGGAACAGGTCTCAGATTGGGGCTCGCTGAATCTGGTCCAGTTCAACGCAACCAAGACACAAGTTTGCGCGTTTACCGCTAAGAAAGTCCCTTTTGTTGTCGCTCCTCGCTTTCAGGACACTCCTCTCAGGGTCTCGGATAGCATAAAAATTTTGGGTGTCGACATTTCTGCTAATGTTCAGTTCCGTGGTCACATTGCAGGTAAGGCCAAGCTCGCTTCCAAAAAACTTGGAGTGCTCAATAAGGCGAAGCGGTACTTTACGTCGAGACAGAGACTGCTTCTTTATCTAGCACAAGTCAGACCTCACGTAGAGTACTGCTCTCATCTCTGGAATGGAGCACCCAAGTATCAGCTTGACCCTCTTGATGCATTACAGCGTAGAGCTGTCAGAATTGTTGACGACCTCAAGCTAACCGAACACCTAGAACCGCTCAGTTTTCGTAGGGACGTAGGATCCCTTTGTATCTTCTACCGTTTATACAATGGGGAGTGTTCTGAAGAGTTATTCGACCTGATTCCGGCCTCGCGCTTTTATCACCGCACGAGCCGTCACCGCTCGAAAGCCCATCCACACATTATTGATGCTTGGCATTCTCGCACTGTGCGATTCACTCGCTCCTTCTTGCCGTACACCTGCAAATTGTGGAATGAGCTTCCGCCCGCGGTATTTCCGATGAGCTATAACATGGGACTCTTCAAAAGGCAAGTGAATAGAGTCTTGAAAGGTAGGCAACGTACCAGCGGTACCCCTGGTATTGCAGGTATCCATAGGCGACGGTAGCCACTCACCATCAGGTGGGCCGTCTGCTTGTTTGTCACCTATTACATAAAAAAAAAAAAAATTACCTAAAATGTTGACACCAACAGTAACTAGCGGCTAAGGCGACACATTGTTATTAGTAGGTTCAAATTTAAATCGTACGAATTGTTCGTATAACATAGATTATACTTAATATTATTAGATGCAGCTTGCTGCATACAAACTTTCACATTTATAATATTGGTAGGACTAGTGGACCCGCGCGCAATTCGTAGTGCCTAACAGAAATAAATTATTAAGTGTCAGTGTTTCTCCAGTATCTACCTATATTATGCATGTAGGTTTATAACACACGGTGCTGCTCGCTAGTTCTTTTACTTGTACGCTACCGCGTTGGTATCTCGATAGTTTAAGGATATTCATTCTAGTTAAAGGATTAGACGCCTAAATTAAAAAGTATAGCAAACATGCGACACATATTGCGGTATAAGTAGGTTAGGCGTCCCCCATACTTTATAATCATAAATTATAAAATAATAAAAATATTATAAAATGATAAAAAATACTAGTTTCTGATTTTTCTCATTGTTACTAGAGCATTACCTATGTGGGTGCCAAATTTGAACTTTCTAGGTCATCTGGAAGTGGGATATAATTTTGATCTATCACCTTTATCACCCTTAAATTTCTTGGATACCGGATGTTTATATCTAAATAACCGTTTGAGCTGTGTTTATGAAATTTGGAACACAAATGTAGTTCATACATAAGAGTATATGTGCCAAATTTGACTTGTCTATGTGTAATAGTTTTTGTGTAACGAGGGTGTAAAAAGTCGTCAAAACGCGCTTTGGACGGTTCGTGTAATATAGCACACGGCGCGGTCGCCAGTTCCTTTGCTTGAACTTGGCTTGACTCGCTGCCGCGTGTCTAGATATAGAAAGCCTTTTCTTTAAAAATCCACCGAAATTTATATAAATATATTTTCATGAAAATTACCTGATTGGGGTTTATACTCCAACAGAACAGATTACCATATTTACTCCAGAGTCAAATCATAATTAAAGATTGTGTGGCCAAACAATATGTAGGAGTTTCAGGTCACCCCGATTACTACCTGAAACATGACCTTACGACTGCTTTCACGACCACTGGCTCGCGCACGCTACTACAAGTGAATTAAATTAAAAATTAAAAAAACCCCCAACGCAATGCTTTCAAAATATGTAATTCGCGGTTTTGTAGTGGCGGCCACCTTGGATTTTAAATTTGTTATAGTGCGTTGTATTTTACTAGTCAAGCCCTTTCATTTGATACCCATGTTGATGGGGTCGTGGAAGAAAAAAGTTGTCCGTCATTTTGTAGCGGCTATCTTGGACCGATTTCCACCAAACATGGCTAAGAACACTCTCGACTAACTCTATTTTCAAACAATACTTTCAAACAAAAAAACTAAATCAAATTCTGTTCATCTGTTCGGGAGCTACGATGCCACAGACAGACACACACACACGTCGGGGGTTAAAACTAGTAAAAACAAATTATGTTCACATGACATTGACTCGATGACATAAAATTATGTCATCGAGTCAATGTCGTGTAATATGTCATAGAGCCATCTTCACATCTTTTTAACTGAAACTAGCAAATCTTCTCATTCCTTTATTTTCAGGACGGTGGTTGCACATGTCCCGGCGACGTGGCCAAAGCTTTCGGCGCCGGCGCAGACTTCGTGATGGCGGGAGGAATGTTCGCCGGACACGACCAATGTGGGGGGGAGGTTATTACCACTCCGGAGGGAAAACAAGTCAAGCTGTTCTATGGCATGTCTTCTTCTACTGCTATGGAGAAACACGCTGGGGGAGTTGCTGAATATCGGTCTTCTGAAGGTGAGACTTCTTCTTTTTTAGCTGGTAAGGATATAAGAAAGTCATTGAAATGGATTTTGGTGGGCGGAATGTTTTCCGGATCAACTAATGTTGGGGGGTGGTTGTAACCACTGCTGAGGGGAAATACGTCAAGCTGTTCTACGGCTTCTGAGGGTCGAGGGTATACTTCTTCTTTTTGTTATTCATATTTTAAATTTAAGTGGCCTGATGATGACGATTGATTAGCAATACGACTTAAAGCGGCCGTTTTTAGGGTTCCGTAGTCAACGAGGAACCCTTATAGTTTCGCTTTGTCCGTCCGTCCGTCTGTCTGTCCGCGGCATTGCGGAGAAACTATAAGTCCTAGAAAAGTGTAATTTTGTATACAGGTAAGTAATAATAAGGGTAAGAGAACGGTGATAAAAAATAATTTTTAATTAATTAATTTAGGCTACCTCCCGTACACGTAAGATGATTTTTTTTTTCTGGCTGATACCATCGTGTGGAGTATCGTTGAATAGGTATTTTAAAATGAAGGACGGTTTGCTAAGAAACTTTTTCGATTTCATGTTCTGTTTGAAAGATATTCAAGTTTAAAAAAAAAATTGAGCGTCCCCCCCCTCTAAAATCTGAACTACTAGCTTTAAAATTCTGAAAAAAATCAGAGGTATGCTTTCAACCATGAACTTTCCAGGAAAACTATAGCGGTTAAGATAAAATTATTAGTTTCGGTAAAATCAGCGCTGAAAAAAAGAGATGTTGGCAAGGTCAGCAAATTCAAAATATCATTAGTCCATGTTTTAAATATTAAAAAAATATTAGACACGTATTTTTTTGTTTGTGAATAAAATAAAAAGTGGCTGAGTAACGACGATTATAAGTTTTCGCATCTGGTACAAAATGCACAAAATCTGGTATATTGACGTCACGAATAAGACATTGTTTTTTATCAAATTTACAAAAAAAAAAAATACGTGTCTAACAATTTTTAATAATCTACAATATGGACTAAACAATTTATCAACAACCCTGTTGTTCCAACTCAATAAATAAGAATACCTAAAGCTAACCTAGCCTATAGTTTATTAATGCATAACTAGATGGCGCTAGTAGTAAAATTAGATCGCGCAAGCGAATTGTTCATGGTTGTATGGGACTATTTCAACCTGTCCTATTAGCTTATCGAATATTCGTATGCGATTGAGGTTCTTTGTATAGGTTTCGTTCTTGTTCGTTGTGATATAAAATAATGATTTCGTTACGTATAAGATATATGATATTGATTATAATAGAGGATTCATAAAAATTATTCGTGTAATATCCGTGGTTTCATTGATAATAATTAATATTATTGTCTCATTATTAAGAATTTAAAGGTTTAATTACATAATAAATATTGCTTTATGATTAATAATATAACAATTATAGATAAGTAGTATTTCTGTAGATATTGTATGTAAAATATTTGATTTTAAATAATTACTAATTGTAAGTGTATATACGTAATAATAAATACGTGAGTATATTTAATATCATGTATCATAACCCAATCATCCAAAATGCTGTTGTGCAGTGTATTCAATCTACTAGAACTACGGAACCCTACATTGTGCGTGGCCCGACTCGCGCTTGGCCTATTTATTAAATATAGTTTTAAATATATGTTATGGATTATGAGTGAGAAGCGATGACAGATTAAAAATATTTTAGAGGGATTGTAGCAACTGGGTGAAAAGTTTAATAAATTATTTATTTTCTCAGGTAAAACGGTGCAAGTAGACTACCGAGGCGACGTAAGTAACACAGTAAAAGACATCCTAGGTGGTCTCAGATCAGCTTGTACCTACGTAGGAGCGTCCCGACTCAGAGAACTACCTCGAAGGGCCACCTTCATCCGTTGCTGCAGACAAGTCAACGAAGCCTTCTCTTAATCATGCCGCCCTGGTACTTCTAGCTAGCTGAAATGTTTCAAGTGGCCTTGAAATTTGCTGTTGGCCTTAGCTGTTTTACAATACGACTAGCTATTTCAAGTTAATAAATAAGTATAGTAAAATTTAAACACAGATCTTATATTATTCCGCTAGTTGATCTTTTTGTGTGTCTAAGGCCCCATACAGCACTTGAAATTTGCTTTTGACGAGATATTTCTAATAATTATAACAAATATAAACATAGGATCTTATCGGAATTCCCCAAATTCATCTTTTTTGTGTGTGTCTAAGATAAATGGAGTAAATATTCATATCGTACTCTCTATTTCAGCCTTAGCAGTGTCATATCAGTAAAGCATTCATACTTAGACAAGTACTTCGAAGGGTTACCATTATTCAGTCATGCCTTCTCTTAATCATGCCGCCCTGGTACTTCTAGCTAGCTGAAATGTTTCAAGTGGCCTTGAAATTTGCTGTTGGCCTTAGCTGTTTTACAAAACGGCTAGCTTTTAAAAAAATGAATATATAAGGATAATTTCCGCGAGTTGATTTAATTTTGCGTGTCTTAAGTAAATGAAGTAATGTATAGCACTTAGCGGCCCGTCCTAAAATGTTAAATGTCAATTTGAACTTATGAAAAAACGTTGCGGTTTCCTAAAGATCTGTTATTATTTTACGCTAAGTAAACTATGGTTTTAGGTGTTAATGCGCAGTATTTATTTATTTATTTTTAACCTACAGCTATTAAAATATAATAAGTTTTAAAGCCAACCTTTAAAGGGGTTTGGGGCTTTTTGTTACATCTGTGACGTTGGCCGCCATCTTGGTTTATTTATTAAAATGGCGACACGTATAAATCTGCTTAATAATTTGATTTTATGAAGATAAAATCAAATATAGCTACTTACATAAAAACTAATAGATATACAATCAAATTTGAAAACTAAAATGTTAAGAATTGATATGCCTTATGTATTTTGCACTATTTTTGTTTAATCCAAGATGGCTGCCAACTAAAAAGGCCCCACAACTTTTATCTGGCTTTTATTGTACAAATACCTCTTTTAAGTGTAACGAACAAACGTTTTAATTAATTTGTTAAAGTTATGTTGAGTGTACTTAGCAAAAGCACAAATACTATGTTAAGTTTTTGAAGTATTTATTTTTCGATTTCATTGTTTTATGTATAATTTTAAACAAAAGACGTCTTATGTAAGTTGTTTATTAACAATAAATTGTAGTTATTATAAATTATTGTGTATTTTTATTACTTTCCCTAACATAGGCGGATCCAGGATTTGGTTCTGGGGGGGGGGCAAGGTGCAGACGGGCAAAAATATTATAATTTTTACTACGAAAAGTGTGTGTTTAGCTCGCTCTGAGCAGTTAGAAAGTTTAAACATCCTTAATAATATGTGCTTGCTGCGAGTGCCGAGAAAAAAAAAATCTTTACCATGAAATATGTGCAAAATACGTAACTCTACAATGATTCTGGGGGGGGCCTTGGCCCCCTGCCCCCCCCCCCCCCTAAATCCGCCTATGTTCCCTAATTACTATAATAATTATTATAGAGGTATTGAAAACATATTTTTGGTCACAGTGTTACATAGAACTTTAAAATACTATAAGTACGGTGTAATTAGAATATTTTTTCTAATACGAACGTTAGTGTCTTATACTATCTACTTCAGCGGTTAATAAAGCTTTAGCGGTAAATAAGTAAATTATAATAAACCAGTAGGTATGGAAAATAATATTTTATTGAGCTATGTAATTGCTATTTCACTTTCTACATTTAGCAGTCGTACACAATACGTCGCCATTCGACAGGCAGAAGCATACATTACAGTCAATTTTAAACGACCTGCCTTTAGGACAGTTCCCTAGGTCTTTGACCACAGGAACTATGTCCACAGTATGAGCTGAAGTATCCTTTTGACATGAATAGGTACTGCATTTGACTGTTTTCCCATCAGTCAAACACACGCAAGTGTTGCAGTCTTTCCTATAAATGTGACGCGGCTCGCAATATCCTCGTAGGTCGTATAGACTTGGCAGACTCCTTCCAGGTTTCTTGCAAACAGGGTTCTTGCGGCATAACTCCATTTTCTTGCCGTTGGTGACGACGCAATGGCAGAGGAGGCAGTCTTTCTCATACAGGGTTTTCTCGACGCAATCGCTGCGAATAACATCTTCACCAGGACAGGCCACAGTGTCACAGTATGGAGAGCTTATACCTTCAAATTGGTAACAGTAGCAAGTTCTGCAGCCCAATTTGAACTTTGTGCCGCTGACGCAGTTGATATAATCTAAAGGTCTCTCTACCAAAGTATATTGGGAGTCGTCTATGTAGTTTGGTGTTTGTATCACACCTTCTAAACATCTTTTGACCGTGCAATACAAAGACCCTTCATCATCACATTGGCATAAATTGCAATCTACGTTGAATACTTCACCAGGTTGTCTATTCCTGCAGTGGGAGTCAGCTTCAGTGCAGTTATCGCAGAGCAATCTGTTATTTCTGAGGCAGATGCAGTTCTTACACCCTAATTTGTATTTCCTAGAGACGTTGCAAGTAGCGTAGACGTCACTGATTTCGGTTTTCTGTTCGGATTTGCTGAAAATGGGATCATCTTTGGAGCATGTCTTTCGTGTGCAATATTTGGGGTTTGGTATGCCGTCTGGAGGACAGGAACACACGTTGCATCCTATGAGGTACAATTTCGAAGGCGTGCATTTTTCGTCTTTGAATGTTTTGACGTTTTCGACCACGTCTACATGGTAGAGGACTCGGAAAGTGTCTCGGCAGGTGGGGTTGGGCCAGTTGCCTTCTTCGTCGCAGATGCAGAGCAGATGGCCTCTTTGGTAGTGGACTCCAGGCTGGCAAGCAGGGACAGTGGAGCGCCAGACGCCATGCCCTTCCATACCTACATCGATATCTTGGATGGCATCTAGAAAAAATTGTGACATTATAGTGGGTTATCGTAGATCAAATGAGAGAGGACTGAGCAACGAAATGGTTGTACTTAATACCCGTAAGTGGCAGGTAGAACGTCCAAAGTACCGCTGAAAGGACTAAGTAGATAAGGCGTGTGGTTGCGGGACTTACGCAGGTAGTAGAGAATGACTATTTAAGTTTTCCTTTATTCCTCGTCTTTAAATTTTGCTGAGGATTGTGACCACATGCCATGTTCTACAAATAAATTCTTAGATCATATTATATCTCTTGCAACGAGAACGACTACGGAGGAAATTGACCATCTGATGTATTTTATCGCCCACGAGGTCTGATCTGACCATTGATAAAGACGGACGTTTTATTTTTGTGGACTACTCAATGGTAAAGTTTACTGATTGATGGATGTTTCACACACCATTAAAATGTCCAAACATATCGATTTCACTGCAGACCCTGGCGTCGCAGGTGAACCTCTTCTGCGGAGTGCATCGACACCAGTTGCAGTCATTCAGCACGCGGGAGTGCGCGTTGCAAGGCTCGCGCCAGATCTTCTCTGCTATTGCTGGAAAATATTAAGACATTGGCTTAATTTGTAGAAGGTTGGGGCCGGTAGTTTCCTATAAGATATGTAGGAGGCAGTCGTTAGGTCATGTTGCAGGCCTTGTAGTAATCTCGGCGACCTGAAACTGCAACATATAGGTTAGCCACACAACCTATAAATTGTGATTTGACTCTGACAGTGTAATTAGGGAAACCTGTTCTGTTAGAGTATAAACCCCAATTATTATTATAAGGAAATATGTTCGAGAAAAGCGCAAATGCTATTGTAAAATTTTAGTGTCTTAAAAGAGTGCAAGGCATACATTTTACTAATATCATAAACGCGAAAGTTTGTAAGTGAATGGATGTCTGGATGTATGTTTGTTACTCTTTCACGCCTAAACGGGTGGACCGATTGAGTTGTAATTTGGTATAGAGATAGCTTAGACCCTGGAATAACACATAGGCTACAGTAGAGCGGGTAAAACCGCTGGGTGCAGCTATTATATCATATTATAGGGATATCTAATATCTTTCTCTAATAAATAGTATCTCTATAAAAAATATAAAAACAGATGACGTGTTATGAAGACGAGGACAGCGCAGTGTTGCTTAGAGATATTCTTCCACCGAATACTACTAGGAAACACTGCACCTGCAATTGGTCGCTATTATCGCCTAACATTAGGGGAGCGGCGAGCTCGTCTCATAAACCGAATGATATGACACCGAATAACACTTTAACTTACTAAAATTATTATTACTTACGTTTTTCACTCCTGATCGCGACGCTGTACTGAATATTGAAGCTCAAAACATGAATAAAACAATATAAACAAATTCCTATAAATTTTGTCATATTTGTGGAGGTCGCAGTGAGGAAAACCTAATCATTTTCTATATCTGACTTCCTCAATAAAAGTGACAATGGTGATTGGTTTTCTCTTTATGTCTTACGGCTATTTACTTTTGCATTTTAATTTCTTGTACACAAGTGATTAGGTTTCGGCCGAGGCTAGTAACCACCGGCCAAAACCGTGTCATTATGCGGTCATTACAACTGTGTTCCAGCACGATGTTCACTGATTGATTGACCCAGGGATGGATTTATCCCGCCTTCTAAGTTTAGTCTAATGTCATCTTCGATCGCATCGTCCCCCAAGAAAAGGCGAGATCATGGTCAAAGCTTAACCTATAAAAAAACTGAAAAATCTTGATGTCTTTCCTAAATTATAATTATTATGGGGATATTAAGAAAAGGAGAAGGAGGATATCCTTTAAATTAAATATTCTTTGAAGGGTTTATCAAACAGTAATTTATTGATTATTAGGATCATCATTTCTATTCATCGTCGATCGGTGATTTCGATTCACATATAAAATTAGTACACACTAGAGTAAATCTTTCAAAGCAAAAACATCGGTTACAATCTTTATAACTCTGTGTGTCGGGGGTGCAAGTCTCATTGTGAACATTTACGAATGATTTACGTGAGGCCAGCTTAAAAACTCGGTCCAGGTCAAATGGCACATACGACTGGATTGCGTCTTTTAGTTTCAATTTCTTTGCACCTTCCCTAAGAGCTTTTGCTACGTAACCACCTGGTTTGGTTTTCTGGCCTGCTTCCTTAAATTCTTCCACTGGTTTACGTGAAACAAAGATTTCGACTCCATCATCTTCTGTATCATCTGACTCGAGTTTTTCTTGGTTTTTATCTGTCGTATCATCTATTTCCTGAAAGGGTATTGTCGTCTTCTTTCCAACTCCATTTTGATATATCGAAGGTCTTTCTTCTTCGTCGTTACCATTGACATCGGAATAATATTCTGCGCTTTCTTTTCTCGACTCTTCACTACTCTTAAGTTTTTTATACGGTTGATCTACAGGTGCGTATGAAAAGATTTTATCAGTAGTCGTTACTTCTTTTCTGCTAGGCATGTATTTATTTGTTTTCTTGCCTTCTCTTAGAACGCTTTGCTTCTGTGTATCTGGTACCAAGCTCATAGCTTCAGAGATCAGATCTTCGCCACAAACGCTCAAATTGTATGAACCCAGATGAAGATTCTTAGTATTTACACTGCCTGTGTTGCAGACAAGTTTATTCTCGCTTATGCAATAGCAAAATTGGCAAGGAGCTAGGGAGTACCAACTTTTGGCTGTACAGCTTCCGTAAACGTGATTCCCTTTCAAATATCTTCTACTTCTAGAAACATCTGTTTTGTTGCATTCGTTTTTAGTGCAATGGGTTTTATCTACATATCCATTAAGCCCACATTTGCATACATTACATCCATCTATGATATAGGAATCTGGTTCACATTTCTTATCAGTTGAGTTAGGAAATGATTTGAAGACTTCTTCGCATTGGCTGTGAGGCCAGTAACCATCTTCTTTACAGATACACGTCACAGAATCCAGTGCGTATATCATTTCTGGGTAGCAGGTGGGTTTTTCGTTAGTAACTGGACCTTCAGTGGTATTGTATGGTTTGGTAAAGCATTCGAATATGAAACTGGGTGTGCAGATACATTTGTTGTGCTCGTTTTCAGCGATGTCTCCTGGGTGGCAGCCTTTTAGGACTTTGTGCATGTCTGAAAAAGGATTTACAATAAAAAGCTTCTGAATTAATAACCCTACTTACTTGGGCAGTGTCAAATCATAATCTCAAGGTTTTGTGGCCAACCTATATGTTACAGTTTCAGGTCACCAAGATTATTGCATCATAACCTAACGTCTGCTTTACATGTCTTAGAAGAAACACCCGTGACATACAATTCTCGACGTTAGAGCCATTGCATCGGATGTCCGATTCCTTTAACAATCGGACCTTATGTTTGACCTATAAGGTCCGAAGCCGAAAAAATCAGACATCTGACCCAATGGCTCTGATGTCAACAATTTAATGCGCCTAATACGAAACACAATAGCGTCCAGGAAATTTTGCTTCACCATGAGATTTCTTTCTGTGGAATTTATAGTTCAAATCCACTATAATAAATCTATAATAATGATAAATCTTTATTGGACATCAACTTGTTACATTTTCATTGATGTTTCCATAGGCTCCTTGTAGGCAAGTTAGGTAGGTTAAGTAGGCTGTGTGTCAAAAAAACGCAGTAGTTAACTAATACTTTTAGTTGCTTGTAGTTGTGTTGCTTGTATTTACTTGATATTTGTACTTGTGTTTGTTGTTGTTGTTTGTAATTTGTTGTTGTGTTGTCGTGTACTTCTGTAGTAAACCCTAATAGCATTATTTTTTACCCTTACTTACCTGTTATTTTTTGTGTAGCAAATATACCTAAAAAAGAAATTATAACGAAAGTATAGAGCTGCCACATGCTGGTAAATACTCAGTCACATATCAAGAATCAAGTACATTTTATGGTTCTAATTAAATCAATCTTTTGCTGAAAATTAATTACTTAGATCGCGCTCTAGATTTATGACAACAACTCTTTTATATTAATTAATTAATGAAAAACGGTTTGTTAGCATATAGGTTATGGGTGCCTAACTTATAGGTAGGTATGTAGGTACTAGGTACACCGCCCGGATGGGATAGTGAATGCAACTGCGACCCCATCTTGCTCCATAAAGGTGGAAAGACGGTCTACCTAGGTATTTTAGAAGCTCATTTGTTTTTTTTTAATCTTAAGCATACGCGTGCATAGGGGCAGACAGACGGGATGCGACTTTATCTTATAGGTGTACATACCTACTATTTAGTGAATTTACTATGGTACAGAACGGTGACGTTGCGTTGTGGCTGTTACGAGTAGTTCCGCGGAGACTGCGCATGGCGTATAAGTACCTACCTATTGAAACCCTACCGCTATTCAACACATACACAGTTATCGATTTGAAATGCGGGAGCATTCATTCTCAATGAGTGTTTCCGCTGTGTCGATCTGAACTCGGGGATTATTTCCAGAGTAGGTACATTTAAATCTGTTTGAAGCCCATATAATAATATCTTTTTTCATTTTTTAAACGGTTTTATTTAGCTTACTCTGTTTGTTTTATTCATTTTTCTTTTTTCTTGGGTCAAATTTAGTAAATGAAATTTCACCCTCTTCCTGTCTACCGATTGATTTGAAATTTGGTATACGCCTTTGGTTCTGGTGACAATACAATTATGTATATTCAATATTATTGTAAATCCAAGATGGCCGCCGCTACAAAATGGCGGATAACGTATTTTTTTTTAATCATATCAATATGGGTATCAAATGAAAGGGCTTGATAAGTAGAATACAGTGCACTATACAAAATTAAAATCCAAGATGGCCGCCGCTACAAAATGGCGGATAACCTATTTTTTTTCAATTTCATCAATATGGGTATCAAATGAAAGGGCTTGACAAGTAGAATACATTGTACTAAAAAGCCTTAAAATAAAAAAGTAAAAAAATTGTTTTAAGTTAAACGGTTTTATTTTAAACATGTACTAAAAGCTAAAAAATAAAATCGTGAGGCACGTCAAATATCTAAATCTCTAATGAACATTTTCTCTGACAATTGTAGATATTTGACGTGCCTCACGATTTTATTTTTTAGCTTTTAGTACATGTTTAAAATAAAACCGTTTAACTTAAAACAATTTTTTTACTTTTTTATTAAAGTATCAAAGTGGGAATTGTAGTAAAACAAGAAAAAAACATTATTTTAAGTTTGGCGCAGATAAAAAAGTAAATTATGAATTCATGTTCATGTTATCTTGTGAGCGAGAGAGACAGGCGTCATATAATCGTGCGAGCGAAAGAGGCAGACGTAAGCCGCTTAATAAAAACCGGTAGTGAGTAGTGTTTCTTTCGCTGCGCTGGGGCGAGGTAGTGTTTTTTGCGCGATAAGCTCCCGCATCTCAGCACAAGCTGAACGTGCGTAGAAAGAGAGCGCGATATCGGTCATATCACTCTGTTTTGTTATTGTTTGCTTTGATTTAAATTATTTCCGTTACCCGTCATCCAAGAAAACTATTACTTTCGCATTATAACGAAATAAAGTGTAACATCGAAGAAATTATTGTGAATTTAGACGCTGTGAGTGCATAGTGTTTTTGACTTTCATTACTATAGGAAAATAGTCATGTCTTGCAGTAAAGAGAGACTCCAACAATTTTTAAACGACAGTGACGTCGTTTATTACGTCACTAAATATGATTCTCAGGGAAGTGAACAATTCTGCGCTGAAGTGAGGTGTAAACTCGATGGAAACTACGATAATTTCTGTTCTGATTGGATTCGAAAATTTTCGGCGTTTAGCCACACGAATTGGATAGTAAGGCGCACTTTTCCTAAGCTCAAGAGAATGGTGTACAAAAAGGTATTCGTTTGCCATCACAATTCCCACAATAAACAAGCTAAAAATTCTAAGAAGAACAAGGATTGTGCAGCAAGTATAGACTTTAAAGTGAAATTTGTAAATAAAAACACGACAAAAAACGACGAGTACTTAAAACAGGGATTAAATGTGGTAATCATCATCAAATTCAATCATAGTCATCTGGTAGAAGCAGCTGACGCGTTTCAATTGTTGAAATGCGATCCCGATATAGCGGCGCGTTTTTACAACTACTTTAACTCCGGATTAAGTCCTGTAGCTGCGAAAGAATACCACGAGATGCAGTTATACGCAGACATCTGCAATCCTCAACCGTTAGCCAACGGTCAATTGAATCCTTCGATGGATCACGTCATTTATTTATTCAATAAATGGAGAAAAAACAAACTTATCCCACCAGAGACTAAACACGACGTCGTTTTGCAAAACACCGAGAAGTTAGAAGAAAAAGGCCACGTTGAAGTGGATGGTATTTTTAAAAGATCTCCGTTATCGGATGAGGATAGAAATTCATTTGAAAACCCGCCTTTGGGTGATGATATAAAAGAAGATTCTTACATGAGCGAAGATAGCATGCAAGATTGCGCTTCACCACAAGAAATGCCACTTTCGTGCACTTTAGAATCACCTGATCCATTGGATATATCTTCCGTTTCAGACAACGATGAAGAAAGTGAACATTTCAAAAAGGATTTCGACAAATCTTTGCTGGAATTACAAAAAACTTTTTGTAATTTCACCAGTGTGATATGCCAAAATGAAAATTTAACGTCTCTAACCTACATAAAACGAATGACAAAATTATTAAGATATGCCCAAGCTTCAGTCCTCTTAAATAAAAATCCTCGTCAGGTAACGAAAAAAATCAAAGTTGAACCATCAACTGTAAGCAGTTGCAAGAACAAGGGCGTGGGCAAAAAGTCTAGAAACTGAATATCTACTGCATAAGAAACCACAGAAACAAGTGAAATTTTAATATAATCTTTTTAAAAACAAGCTTTTATTATTATTTTTATTATTACCACCCAGCTAGGGATTGCAATCCGGAAAACCGGATCAGGTAATCCGGCGTCATTTCACGGTTACCGGATCCGGTACAAATCTACCGGATCCGGAGACCGGATCCGGTGCTAACAGTTTTTGGCAAAATAATATAGCTGTTGCATGCGTAGGTACTTTTAATGCATTGTGCTTGGTATTCATGCGTGCGAGTCGTTCGTCGCCGAGATTAAGGTATAACTATTATATCTATTAAATATTATTCTTACTTGATAATTAATATTGTTACTTATAAATAAATCTATATTTGAAAGTAAAATCTAGAAAGGCTGACTACGTCGTAAAATTATAAGTATTACCTACTCTACTTCGTCATCATCATCCACAGCCCTCTACATCCCACTACTGGGAATAGGGCTCTCTCATGTTATGCCAGTCAGCCCTGTCCTGTGCCAATCTGGTCCATGTGCGATCCGCAATTTTTACCAAATCGTCCATCCATCTGGCTGCTGAACGACCGACACTGCGTTTGCCTATCCTTAGCCACCATTCAGTCAACGTTTTACTCCACCTGTCATCATCTCGCCTAGCTAGATGACCTGCCCAACTCTATTTGAATCCCATTACTCTCGTTCCGGCATCTTGAACTTTTGTTCTTCGCCTAATTTCGATGTTTGGAACTCGATCTTGAAGTTTAATGTCAAGCATGGCGCGCTCCATGACTCTCTGTGCTACCTTGATGCGGTAGACAGCCTCATGTGTTATCGTCCATATCTCGGTGGCGTGTGTCATGGTGGGCGGTGGGCAGGACACGCTGGTTGAAAAGCCTGGTTTTCAGATACTGAGGAATTCGAAATGACTAATTCAGAATGTCGTCTAATTCTACACTACTTACTAAATTTTAATTGTTTTCTTTATGAAAATTTATTTTTGTCTATTTGTCTTAACCTCGGTCTTAACATTGGTTAGGAAATAAAGTCGATTTTATATATTAGTGATTTATTTTTATAAACTACCTTCATCTTACTAATATTATAAACGTGAAAGTTTTTAAGAATGGATGTCTGGATGTTTGTTACTCTTTCACGTCTAAACGGGTGGACCGATTGGTCTGGAGTTTGATATAGAGTTAGTTTAGATCCTGGAATAACAGATAGGCTACACTAGCGGGTAAAACCGCTGGGCGCAGCTAGTATTACATAATATAATGAAGTGACACTTGATTAACTCACTTATTTTGCAGTAAAGAGCGAAAATCATCCTGGTTTGACCGGCCGGATCCGGTCGGATCCGGCCGGATTGATGGAAATCTGGCCGGATCCGGCCGGATTGAAAATGACACCGGATTGCAATCCCTACACCCAGCGCCATAGTACTCATCAAGACCAATCAAATGAGCCCAAACTCGATGGGGTTGCGTCGTTTTATTACAAGAGTTCCTATGGCCACCTTCCAGCCCCATCATCAGATCAGCTCGATGTCATAATAATATTGCATTGTCATCCGATTTATACATGCATGCAATATTTCAGCTAAATTTGATACCGGGAATTGGGTCAAATTAAACTTGCAAGATTTGATTACAGACAGACAGTGGCGGATTTACAGTCTAGACCGCCCTAGGCCCCAGTCCATGTAATACCTGCACCTACGTCGTATATAACATGTCTACTCCTACTTACTCCTTAAACAGTGGCGGATCCAGAATTTTTTTTCTTGTGAACAAGGTAGGTTCGTACATTTCAATGTTTACCTACAATTTGAATCTCTAAAGTAGGAAATGTTATATCTCTGACATAGCCCAGTCAATGAGTGCCCAAAAAGGGTATGTGGATCGAAAAGTCGAAAGCAGAAAAACTAACTTAGTAACTTTGTTTGGACTAGTTAGGAGATAAACATACTAAAAGTCCCCACCCCTCCGAGGTGAGCCCGAGGGGGGGGAGGCCGAAGAAGGTCCCATTTTTAGGTTTTTTGCTTATATGTCAAAAACTGTGCATTGGACGATATTTTATTGTACTACATTATTAAACCCCATAAAATTTTCTACAACTTCTGCCTTAACACTTTTTATCTGTCTCCAATCGTTGTCCAG
This sequence comes from Hemithea aestivaria, assembly GCA_947507615.1. Lineage (NCBI taxonomy): Eukaryota > Metazoa > Arthropoda > Insecta > Lepidoptera > Geometridae > Hemithea > Hemithea aestivaria. The sequence continues at coordinate 4,359,081 of OX382347.1, read as the reverse complement.
CTATGAGCTTCCAAACATGGTCTATTTTAAAGACGCGTAAATTAGTTTTCCATACAAAGTCGGTAAAAAAATCTTACAAGGTAAATTTGACCAACTTCTGGTTGTAGTATCATAATGAAACTTTGCAAATGTCTAGAAATCTGATGACAGTTTAATAATCTGGTACCACTGAGCTGATCTGATGATGGAGCCAGGAGGTGTCTAATGAAACTCTTCAATGGCTATTAGTAAACCCGTCGAGTTTGGGCACATTACATTCAAATCGATGAGATTTTTTCATAACACTAGCTGTCGAGGGTCTGATAATGGACCAGGAGGTGCCTACGTCTCATCAATCCGAATGTAATTGGCCTAAACTCGCCGGTTTTACTAATAGCCATTGAAGAGTTTCAGTACACCCCTCCTGGCTCCATCATCAGATCAGCTCAGTGATACCAGATTATTAAATTGTCATCAGATTTCTAGCCATTTGCTAAGTTTCATTATGATACGACAACCAGAAGTTGGTCAAATTTTATTTGTAAGATTTTTTTACCGACCTTGTATGGAAAACTAATTTACGCGTCTTCAAAATAGACCATGTTTGGAAGCTTATAGCCGGACAACGATTGGAGATAGATGAAAAGTATCAAGGCCGAAGTTGTAGAAAATTTTATATGGTTTAATAATGTGATACAACAAAATATCGCACAACGCACAGTTTTTGACATATAAGCAAAAAACCTAAAAATGGGACCTTCTTCGGCCTCCCCCCCCTCGGGCTCACCTCGGAGGGGTGGGGACTTTTAGTATGTTTATCTCGTAACTAGTCCAAACAAAGTCCCTAAGTTAGTTTTTCTGCTTTCGACTTTTCGATCCACATTTCTTCTTTTATTGGACTAGACAAGAACGTGTGCGTTAAACTTGTTCTGAATAGAATAAAATTTTAAAATCCTTGTAATGCGCGAGCAGCTTGCTGCGCCGAGAAAATTTTACGTTTCAGACTACAAAAGATGTGCAATCAGAGCCGGTTTTAACATTACCAGCGCCCTGGGCGAGATTTCTACGGCGCCCCCTAAAAAGCAATTCAAACCCATACTAAAAAGGAAAAAATTCCAGGATTTTTTTCTGAGCCGATTCCGATGGGCAAAATCATGGGCGTATCTAGAAAAAAATACACCTTTCCAGTTGCTGCGAGTTCCGAGAAAATTTTGAATTTTTCAGCACGAATGATGTGCGTTTAGCTTGCTCCGAACGGCAAAGAAACTAAATAAGTATTCTTATTTATAAAAGCGCGAGCAGCTTGCTGCGAGCGCCGCGAAAATTTAGATTTGTTCAACACGAATGATGTGCGTTTAGCTTGCTTCGAGTGGCAAAGAAACTAAATGTCCTTATTTATAAAAGCGCGAGCGCCGAGAAAATTTTGAATTTTTCAGCACGAATGATGTGCGTTAAGCTTGCTTCGTGTGGCAAAGAAAGTAAATGTTCTCATTTATAAAAGCGCGAGCAGCTCGCTGCGAGCGCCGAGAAAATTTTGAATTTTTCAGCACGAATGATGTGCGTTTATCTTCCTTCGAGTGGCAAAGAAACTAAATGTTCTTATAAAAGTGCGAGCAGTTTGCTACGAGCACCGAGAATATTGAATTTTTCAGAAACGTTTTTTCAGAATTCAGTTCAGTTTTTCACAGTTCAGTTCACAGTTCAGTTTTTTCAGTTTCGAATTTTTCAGAAACTCTATAATGGGGCGCCACGGGCACCCCATTATAGAGCCTGTGGCGCCCCTTTTATCCGGTACCCTGGGCGGTCGCCCAACCGCGCCCTACCCTAACGCCGGTACTGTGTGCAATGAGCTCGTTCTGAGTGGTGAGCAAAATACATAATATCCTATTTATAATTGCGCGAGCAACTAGCTGCGAGTACCGAGAAAATTTTATATTTCAGGCTACAAAAGATGTGTTCTGAGCGGTGAGAAAATAAATATTCTTATTATAGAGCAGAGCCGCCGAGAAAAACCCATGGCCCCTTGAAGCCTGTAAATTTTTTACGTACTTTAAGTTATTTCTTGTCATCAGTGATTTTTTTGTCACGATTGGCCGCCCCTAATATCTGGCCGCCCTAGGCCCGGGCCTACTGGGCCTTAGGGCAAATCCGCCACTGCAGACAGACAACAGACAGGTGAAAGTAAATAAAAGCTTGTAAAAAGTTAATTATATCTGGAAACATTAAAAAAAATATACCCAACGCTCGCTAAATATTTTTACCACTTTTTAAACGGATTTTATCGCGTAGGTAAAAACCTAAAATTTCTATCACTTTGCAGTGTTCACGAGTCCTATTTTCTTTAAAGTAGGATTTTTATATCAGCTAAAAATAAATTTAAACCGTTTAGAAAATATTTTATTATACACGATACAAAACAGTTTACTTGTGTTGTTGCTGTTAGTAGTAAGGCATTATTTCAATGTGTAATGGTGAAAACCTAAGAAAATATGTTGTCAGTTGTTACTTTTCTTTAAACACCCGTATAGTTAAATTTGTATTGGTGCATAAAAATAAATAAAAGTTAAAATAGTCTCTTTCATTCTGTTTTCTTTACCCCTCATTTTAAAACTATAAAAAACTTGAGAGGTGTCAAGGGACACCCGGATGAAACGAAGTTCCTTTCGATTAATGAAAATATCTGGCTTGCTTTCTATAAGAGAGAGAGAGAGACAGCCAGAGAAACATGCGCACGCCGCACAGCTTACAATAGCTTACTATAGCAAAAAGTGTCGTGACAACTTTTCGTAAGATTTTTTTCCGTCTAGCCCCCTTTCACAACGCGCGATAAGGAACTTCGTTCCAATCATTGTGCAAAACTGGAGGATTTTCCCATTCATAAAGTTAAATATTGTGTTTATAAAAACCTCTCGCATTTCGGAACAAAAACTAGAGCAGAGTAGCATTTTAAACTCTTCATCATCATCATCAAAACTAGAAATTAATTATTAATTATCAAAATCCCCTATTTTATACGATTAATTTTAAAAAGCTAAAGGAGGTATGATCCATTTTCATATTGCTTCTTCTGGCCTATTAAATGTAGGTAATTTACGTCTATGACAAACTTTTATAACACCCCGTCGTTTTTGCTGCAGGAGTTAAAAACGATTAGAAATTTAAATAATGATGAACTATATGTATATAAAAGACATAACTTTAGATGTTTTTAATTTATATTGTGATGACATAAAAAGCTAAAAGCTGTGTGTTTTTCAAGTGTCTGTATTCTCAACAATAAAGCTAGGCTCAGCATTGACGCATTGAGGACTATCACTCCTAAAACATTCTTCCTTGATGATGACGTCATAAACACACTCGCAGAGGTAGCACTCGTCCATTACGCGGCCTGGCTTGTCGCACTTCCACTTTGTTACTGCGACCCTAGTACCTTCAGATGTTATATTTGTAGATTCTGATGTCACATTTTCAGAAGTTGTCGTATTGATAGGGTATTCCGAAGTTACTGACGTATTGGTTGGGAAATCCGTTGTTACGTTATCTGAAACAAGTTATTTTATATTCAAAGATGTAAGAAGACGAGCAAGACCCTCCCTTGATGGTAAGAGAGAAAGAGATAACGCTGCGTATAATTAGTGCAGTGCTACCCAGGATTTAAAATTGTAAATTTCTAAATGCACTGCATTCACTCGTCTTACTCAAGACTCAAGAGTCATGAGATGTTATAAGACTCTTCAGCCCCGTTATGATTTTTTATAGTGGCCATAAAGACTGCTAGGCGACACGTTTTTGTCCAGTAGGTGGTAACTAGTCATGGCCGAAGCCTACTATCACTAGTAAAATGTTAATTAAATTTCGTGAGGTCAGTTAATAAAACAAATTACCTGTATCAACTCTTCTCATAGGTATATAGTGGACTTTTGGGTAAGGCTGTTCGCAGTATACATTTTCTGGCATGGGCCGACAGAAATCGTAGATACTGCCCATGTATGGACAGATGCATTGCTTGCACCTGGACAAAACACATCATCCATTATCAGTTATTCTAATCCAGTAACTTATTTAATACTTACTTAAGTTAGAGTATTCTGAGAGGAACTTATTTATTGGTCTATTAACGAACAGCTCAAACCGCTGAACGAACTGAACATAACTTTAAAAAGTGTAAACTACAGAGTTAAAAGAAACATCTTTTATTTCTGTGGTTTAAGGCTCTAGGCCACCCCACATTAGGGGAAAGCGATTCTCAGCGATATCGCCGCGACGCGACGTTGCGACTCTCCGTCGGCGTTTCGGGGAAAGGCGTGTGTCACCGAGTGGTCGCTGCGCCCTACTATTTGGCAACGTTCTCGTCCCGAGCCCCGACTCTCCGAATTTTGTTACTCACTCGAGAATCGCTGTTGCTCAGTGTCGGGTTGCACTTTTTAAATATAATCTGAAATCCTTAAAGTACCTACCTATGTATATTATTGCAGGCTTATATTATAGTCATGACCACAAGAGTAAAAATCAAATTTCTTATCAAAGTTATTTCAGCCAACTTACTTGATAATATACATAGATCCTGGGGTGCAGATCCTTGGCTCTTTCGGTTTATTTTGAGTGACTATATTTTGTAAACATTCCTGGCATCTCTCATTCATTCGTCTGTTCATTGATTTCATCTATAAAGAAAATTGAATAGAATATACTACATAACACTTCATAGAAAACCAAAAACTTACAAAGAAATCATTTACTGATCTAGATCTTAATAATAAACACTAGATTAACAATCGGCGATCTTATCGGCATTTCTTTAAATATATTATTTCAAATTGCTTCATAGACAATTTTCATATCGTAGAACATTGCAGGACCACCCCAAGCTAAGATGGTTGGGGTTGTGTAATTAATGGTGGCTGTAAATATTTTATATTACACACGGAAAGGCTAAAGTATGTGAGAGTTTGTCAAAAAATGTGTTAACCTTAGCTACACACTCCTCACAGTCAAGATTCCGACGAGTCCGATGTATTGGGGTCGAAACCAGTTCACCTTTAACCTGTAACGACATTTAATAAATTGTAGAGAAATGGAAAATATAATAATTGGCAACTGAGGTTTATAATCCAGGACTGCGGGGAGGGTTCCCAATGGGTAACACAGTGACTCGATGGCACTTTTACACACATGCCACAGACCAAAATTGAATACCGAGCAATCGGACTCAGACGTCGCGTCGGACAGACCTCTGTCACGGTCGCTACAAAAATAATATTATATTATAATAATTAAAATTATCTTACCTCTTCACTGACTTTCCGATCATTACAGAACTCCGTACAAGTGGCATACGCTCTTAACCCCATATCAGGACAGAGGCACACTTTACATCCCACCTCAAACTCTTCACCAGGAAAGCAAAGCTCTAAGTTCCTCGCATCATCCACCTGATAACTGAGCAAGCTTTGTGACAACCTGAAGATCTTCTTCCAGGGAATATCTGAATTCTCACAACTGTTGTTAGTGCAGACTTTTCCAGCTTTATTCCCGTTTGGTGGACAAACGCAGACATTGCATTCATCGCTGAACAGTCGTCCAGGAATACAACCTTCTGATCTTAGGAAATTCTTCTCGCAGATTTGCTTCGTACATTTATCGATATTTTTCATTCCGGTTTTGGGGCAGAAGCAGATGTTACAGTCTACAGTGTAGTAAGAGAGAGGTTCGCACGTGAATTCGTTCTGAGTTGGTCTAATGCCCTTACAACTGTTTTTGGTGCATACCTTATCTTTGGGTAGTCCGCTTTCTGGACAGATGCAGTAGTTACAATCTACCTTCGACATCGCACCTGAGACACATTCACTATTACTAGTTTCTGAAGGTTTATAGCTAATTCTGTTCTTTTCCATTGTCATCCGTTTAACTGAACAGTCATCATATGTGCACCAATCGGCGTCTATTCTTCCAGACTTAGAGCAGTAACAAGTATTGCAATCGAACTGAACAAACGTATTGGGATCACACTTCTCGTCGAAATCAATGGGAACTGTAGATCCTCTTAAATTCATAGTAGATTTAGCCTCGGCTTCGCTAAAGGTTGAAGTGCATAGATTCAAACGAGTTTCTCCATTTTCACTACAAAAACAATATTTACCATTTTCTTTATAAATGGAGGTCGGTTCACACACGTCTCCTTCTGAACCAGGAATATTTATCCTACTTATGATATGTCGGCTGGTAAAACTTTCTTTTATAGCATTGTTCAGTACTGCCAGCTTTTGGGTATTGGTGCAAGTTTTAGTACAATATTTAATATCAGTAACACCATTGCGAAGACACAAGCAATCCATACAGTGTGGTACCATCTCCCCTGGCGAGCATTTAGATGTTTCATAATGATATTTCAAGAGGTCCATACCCACGCAGTCCGTTTCTAAACACGCATTTTCATTAGGAGCCCCGTCTAACCCACATTCACAGTAAAAACATTTTGGTCCAGTAAACATCTGACGTAAGCATCTTCTGCTTTTATTTCTTAGTGAGATTAGAGACTGAAACTGCACTCCATTACAGTCATTCTTAGTACACAATCTTTCGTCTACTACAGCGTTTTCTGGGCAGAAGCAAATGTTGCAATGTTTTCTGAAAAACTTTTTCGACAAGCAATGCTTGGAATCGACCAAGGATGTCTTTGGGCAAGTTTCTGCACATTTTGTGAGGATAAAGAGACCGTCGTCGGAGCAGAGGCAGCGGAGGCAGGGGAAAATGTACATCACTTTGGGGATACAGACGTGAGTTTTGATAGCCGTTCGATAGTCTATGGAACCACGGTAGGGGCAGGTGGCGTCGATAGTACACCGGGCGTCGTTCATCTTGCCTGACGCTGGACAGATGCACAAGCTGCAGTTGACGTAGTAAGACACGAAAGGAATGCACCAGAGAATGGAGACGTCGACTTTGGTGATCTGAGTGAGTTTAGCCTCGTCTGTGCACCTGTTAGCGCAGATGAGGGTACCGGAGTCCTGGCAGATGCATTGGTTGCAGTCTTCCCAGAGGATCTGTCCTGGAGTGCAGACCTGGCGTCGTGCCAACTGGCAGCTAGCCTCGCTCCACCGACCAATCGCGTCGCAAACGCACAATCTGCCATTTACACTGAATTGGCTGTTCGGAATACACGTATCTATCGAATAAAGAAATATTTTTTTTAAGTGAAGGACATCATGTAGAATGTTTGATTTCTAAGGATATTTCCAACAGTGATCAAGCTAAAAGAAGATTCAAAATGAACTCACGAAATAAAGCGAATCCTGAAGGTATCCAAGACACCAAAATTAGTAATGTTAATATCACCAACATACTTTAACTAAGAATTAAGATGTGAATTCTCAATTATGGCTACATAATTCAATTTCACGGATGATAGCCGTCCGAGGCAATTAAAATTTTACTCTCAATTGGAAGTTTTTCTTGAAACCCATAAATGTTAGGTGTCGTTAAGGCAATAATTAAAAATTACATTATATTTTTTTTAATTAAAGCCGTGGAATTTATAATTATTAATATAATATTATATCTGTTGATTTTTTACGTATGTTGTATATTAATTATTTTTAGATTTATGGATTACTGGGTGCATTTCTGGTCCACTCTGGAATAGTGAGTGGTGGAGGAATATCAAATTCCCCGTCCAGCCACCAAAGGGAAAGTCCAGGAGGTGGGCGGGTACTGGCCCAATTATTCACCTATTTTACCACGAAAGTCAACACAGATATTTTTATTATAGATGATAGAACATGCTTAGGTTTTTTCCCCCAAGAGTGCATAGTAGATACGTAACGAAGCATACGTTTGTTAAGATCCAAAAGACATCATTTAGACTGACTGATTTACAATGCGTGTGCGCTACTACCAGTCGCAGTTAACAAAAGAACATAATAATAATAATATTCATGTAAGAATTTATTATTGCCACTTAATTATAAATACAAGTTACAAGTCGCAGGCCAAGTTACGTTGCGCTTGTCAATTGCAATGTATATAGTCTTATACATATATTACAAGTTTACAAGCCATTTTTCTCGAGATAGGCTCGCTTTTCTTGAAGTAATTTGACTTGTGAATAGTTGAGACATGATTTCTGTGTGCATCGAAGGGTTCCGTCTACTTGGCAGTAGCATTTGTTGCAGTTTACACTGAAACAATAATTATAAAATGTATTGTAATAGAGAAAAAGCTTGCTTTCTTTCGTACGTTCTCAGAGACATAAAGAGTAGTTTCCTTAGCTCTATCTATCTTTTAACGGGGGCTGACAAAGCCAGGAACACATCGACCCATTGGGAAAACTTCAAACTTTCGAGGGAAAAATTTTCTTAGCTCATTAATTTCTTTGCCCATCTTGCCCTTCAACCGGAGCGAATTTCTGAAGAATATTGGGCAAGGGAGGTAGGCGTCGTGTTAAAATGTGTTAAACAAGTACTCGTCAAGACGAATCAAATGAGCCCAAGCTCGATGGGGTTCGTCGTTTAATTGCGCCACCTTCCAGTTTCATCATCAGATCAGCTCGATGTCGTAATTATTATTGCATTGTCATCCGATTTATACATGCATGCAAAATTTCAGCTCAATCGGATACCGGAAAGTGGCTCAAATTAAACGTGCAAGATTTGATTACAAACAGACAGACAACAGACAGGTGAAATTTTTTTTTATGTTTTTTTATGTTATGAAGTAGAAGACGAGCAAGACGCTCTCCCGATGCCAAGAGACAACGGCTGCCCATAATCAATACAGTGTTACCTAGGATTTCACAATCATGTGAAGTTCCAGGAGCACAGCACCAACGCTTCCCACTCAAGAGTCATAACATGCTAAGACTCTTTAGCCCAGTAATTGCACTAGCTACAGTGCCCTCCTACCGGAGCACAGTAATGTCTGCACATCACTGCTCAGGTGGTAGAATAACTGGCACTGTTGGGGAATAAATAAAAACTTGTAAAAAAAAACTAAAGCTCACTTATAAACAGAGTCAGGCACGCATTTGTCTTGAGGCACAGTGATCTCTTCCTTCAAGGGTATACCACCAGAGAGTTTCTGCTTGTTTTGCGGGATGCAATCCATCGCGGCGGTGCATTGTGAAAGCCCTTCCACGCATTTGCACTGCACACATTTACTAGATAATTGACTTTCTTGGTCGGGAGTGCACACGTGACCTGGAAGGTTTTTGATTAGATTGTATTGGATTGTTGGATCGGATCGGATGGAACTCAGATTATTATGTTGTATTTTATGATAGCAAACTGAAAATACTTTTAAAATTAATAAAAAATAAGATCTGCAACTTTACCGAGAGACATTTTTAAAATGTTGAATGTGAAATGTGATGTGATGTGTGTATGAATGTGGAATGTAGAATGTGTGGTAATTGTAAATTCTACGAATTTCAAAATGTATCATATTATCGTGTGAGCAAGAGAATCACACATACGGAAGAAGGATTAAAATGAAGCTGCACCAACAGTCTGCAAAATGCCCGTAAGGTAAAGAGACGATAATAAGTACCACATTAAATACGTACCAGACAATTCCTTTGCCTCCAACCTGTTCATATCATCATAACTGATGCACAGCTTCATCTGGCAGACCAGGTCGTTACTCGCCATGCAGATGCAGTTATTGCAGTCAAGTCTGTACGTCTGACCTGGCTCGCACTTCTCTGAAAAGCTATCCAGAACTGGGACGTCTTCACGAAGTATCTGCGGGAAGGAAGGCCTCACGTCTTCTGGTGTTCGGATTGGGTATGGGTTGCCTGGAAAATATGAACATTGTCAGCCTAATATGAAAATGTAAAATGCTGGTATTAGAATATCTCTGACCCAGGAAAATGCGGACGCATATTAATTTTTGTTGTTATAGACAAAGACACTAGTAAATTTTTCTTAAGTTTGTCGCATAACCAAGTTAAGTTTCTGGAACGTTCACTTTCTAGTTTTTTTCTGCTACCATCTTTGGCCGCACTGTAGTTAAATAAAGGGCGAGATTGCGGTTAAAATCGAATACAATTAAAAAGAACTTACTTTTCATTGTAAACCAAACATTAACAAAATTAAAGAATAACCAACAATAACAAAAATTAACACAAATAAAATTTGTGTTAATTAGACAGTCTTGTTCTATAATTATTAAAATAACCTTGTTTATCAAAAATGCAAGCTTCGTTCTTCTTCTTCGAGCACATGATTTTATGTTGATCGTTACAGAAGCATCGCCTACAGCCTGACCTGTACAGCGTCCCAGGCTTGCAGGCGGTTTTTGGGAGCTTCGGAAGGTATTTCACATTCGGTGCTTTCTGTCTTAGTACCTAAAAATAAACAAACCCAATATGTCCAGTACTTTTTCTCCAGTTCCAGGACAACTGGTAAAAAATGCTATTTTAGCATTAAGTTAGTCCTAGCGTTGTGCTGAATAATAAAATAAATATCCAGAAAAGGATGGTACGGCCGTGCCGCTTTTTTGCTCGACATGGCGGGGGCACTGCCGTGCCCCCAGAAATAATGTCCTCAGTCCTCGGATTACGTTTAATAATATAATTATACCAGCAGATAATTCCGAGGAAATATTTTTTTATCCATTTTACTAAATAATAAAACTTATATTAATGTTAAGTTCATATTAATCTACTCTGAATCGTTATTATAGATTTTGTGGCCGGAGCCGGAGGAGCCGGAAACTGCAACATATAGGTTGGCAGTAGTCTTGGTGACCTGAAACTTTCAGTTCGCTAACTGCCTGGACTGCATCATGATCTAACGGATTTGTCCAGTTTGGGTACGGCCAATCAGCCGACTAAAACGTGTTAATGCGGCGGTATCAATGAGTAGGCACAAAAATCCACCTGTTTCCCATGTATTTTCGCATATTGTTTCCAATCCAAGCAAGCCATCTTGGTGCACATGAGGCCTCCATCATCAGTACATTTGCAGGTATTGCAGTCCATCTTGTACATCCTCCCGGGAGTACACGCGTCTCCTTCGCGGATCTCGGGGAGGGAGTTGTGACGACGGGTGCGGGTTATGTTCGCTGAAATAGGTTAACCAGTTTGTGAGATGGGGTGAAAACTGGGGAAACGTTTTGATTGAATGATTTATCAATGCACGGCTGGATACGGCTTAAGTAGATCGGGAGATTTTACAGGCGGAAGGACTTACAGGGAAATTTATGACTAAAGTTTTTTTTTTTTTTTAAAACGTCATGTTGGTATTCTAGAACAGATTATGGGGTTCATCTGGAGCCAAATGTACTTAACTTTAGGACTAGGAAACGAGCAGGTGATGTGCCCGGTTTCTTTTCTAGTTTAATTAAAGGCTTCAGCCTTGACTTTTATAAAAGCACATGTATTGTAAAAAGTCTACTTACGATTACCCACGGAAATAACTTTGTGTTAAAATGTTTTATATTTTTTTACAAGCTTTTATTTACTTTCACCTGTCTGTTGTCTGTCTGTCTGTAATCAAGATTAAGCTGAAATTTTGCATGCCTGTATAAATCGGATGACAATGCAATATTTTTATGACATCGAGCTGATCTGATGATGGAGCTGGAAGATGGCCATAGGAACTAAGTAATTAAACGACGCAACCCCATCAAATTTGGGCTCATTTGGTTCGTCTTGACTTTATGGTGCTAGATGGTAATAATAATAAAAGCTTGTTGTTTCAAAATTTTTTTTTAATTTCACTTGTTTTAGTTTTTTACATTATGTGTTGTTTCGATTTATCGAACTCTTCAACTCTTTAGAGTTGTGTATCTGTAATCTAATTATGTTAAACAATCGAATAAAAGATTAGCTAAGGATTAAAGATCTTTATTGAAATCTTTTACTCTTCTAACCCTTGCATGTTCATATTTGAAGCCATCTCCCTCAAAACGTTGACACTCAAATTGAGATCAGAAATGCAAATCATCGACGTACAGATTGCTTCTCCAACATTATTACATACACACGTATTACATTTGTATCTATACTTTACTCCAGGAATACATCGTTGGTCTGGATTCTCTAATGCAGGTAGAAGTACATCTACTCGTAATACTCTTGGATTACTTCTCATGGTCAGCTCTGATGTCTCACATTTAGTATTATCGCATATTACTCTGCCATTGTCACATGTACAATTATTACAATCGGTAGTATAATTAGTACCGTGTGTACAATTCGTTTCCAACCTACTCCAATCTTTTCCTATATCGATCATTTTATTCAAAAGTGTAGCATCAATTTCTTGGGTGAACGCGTTTTTCACTGGAACGCACAGTCGTTCTATAAAGAGGTTGATGTCACTACAAGCGCATATTTGTCTTGCAGTCTTGATTACGTCACCTTGCTTGCAGTGAGCAGTCTTTTCTTTGTAGCGACAAGATCTGCTAGTGCACTGATGTAGACTGATGAATCCGTTGGCACCACATACGCAGATGTTGCACGCTAAGACGTAGAATTTGTTAGGCTTGCATTTGATGCTGGTGCCTATAGCTACTTTGTTGATGTTGGTACTGGAACTGATGTGGTGGAAGCGTTCACGGCAGGTCGATGACCGCCAGAAACCTTCTGTAGAGCAGGTGCAAATGAAGGTGTCTTCGCGATACATCATTTTCGGCTCGCATTCTAAGTGTTGTAGTTCAGTTGTATCTGAAAATTTATTTTATTGTTATTATTTCTACTGGACAAAACCCTATCAACCCCCCGCCCTTCCTTAGGATCCAATGTCCTGTACGTCCAGTCTCCCTATTGGTGATCTAGTTCGTCCCACCATCTCCTTCTGTCCCGAAAATGGGAAAATCTCGAGATTGTTTTTGTTGTTGTTTAGTCCTTATAGTGGCACAGATACACAAGTGGTATATATCTTCAATGTCACTGTTGTAAGTGATTTTCGTTTTGTTCCTGCCTACGTCCGATTTTTTATTTATTTCTGTTCTATTTATAGACTTGCTAGCTTGTGTTCGCGGCTTTGCCTGCGTGAAAAAATCCTTTCTTAGCGATCTACGTCATAAAATCCACCTATGTTCCAAATTTCAAGCGAATCCGTGCAGTGATATGAGCTGTACCTACGTTGATAGATCAGTCAGTCAAATCAGTCTCTCTTTCCATTTATATATTTAGATACTTATGTTGCACTCACCAGTTTGATTGTCGCAGGGTTTAGATCGGCAGTGGAACACCCCGTTGGTGAAGCAGATGCAAGTATGGCATGATCCGTGCTGGGTGGCAGTCGGTATGCACCCCTTCAGTTGCACTGACACATTAACAATTAACACTACACTATTATTTATCGTTAAAAAACAATATCTTGTAATTATATTTTTAAGTTACCCAGATTACTGTATATGCCTCCATGCAAAATAAATTAGTAAACCATATTAAAAAACCTTGTTCAAAGTTAGAGCAAAAGTTCAAAGTTCCTCAAGATGACTATAGTAGTATTATCTAATAAATAATCATGGGGGTGCATGAAAGGAGCCTCCCCGTGTGACGTATTAATACATCCTATACGTCCGGCGCACCCTGGGCAATCTGCGAGGACAGCTTAGTCGGTAACGCAGATTGGCTGATCCTTTCACCACGATATGGCTACAAAACCCCAAAAACGGCTCTTTTTAGAGCCAAAACAACAAAAAAGGCACTTTTTAGCGCCAACAACCAGACAACTTTCAACTGCTACTTTAACCTGTATTTCTATAAATATAGAAGGGTTCTCTAACGATAAAGCTGAACTATTAGCTGACATTTGTCGTGAAACACAATGCCACATCATTTGCGTCCAGGAAACACACAGGGACATACAAGCGCTACGTCCCCATATACCTGGAATGACCTTAACAGCTGAACTGCCCCATCCCAAGCATGGCAGTGCAATCTTTACTCGACCTGAGCTATCTGTAATATCCACATCAACTATATTGTCACCAAACAATACCGAAATCATCAGCATTGACATTGGTTCTTGCTCTATTACTTCTGTTTACAGCCCACCTGGACAAACTTTTGATTTCCAAACTACAGCAGAGTTTCAACTTCACAAAACACGTCTAATCCTAGGAGACTTTAACAGCCACAGTCCCACCTGGGGATACTCTGATACAGATGATAGCGGGGAATCGGTAGAGAGATGGGCCGAAATAAATGATTTGGAGTTAATTCACAACCCTAAATTACCAGCATCCTTCTACAGTAGTCGATGGAGACGTGGCTATAATCCGGATCTTATATTCGTCAGCTCTAACATATCCAGAAACTCAGTTAAAACTACCTGTGACGCTATTCCAAGGACTCAACATAGACCTATAATGTGTTCTATCCAAGCTGCTATTAAACCAACACTGGTGCCTTTTCGTCGACGATTTAACTTCAAAAAAGCAGATTGGGCCAAATACGCAATGATAGTGGACGAAAAACTGGAAAATTTAACTCCCACGCCCGAAAACTATGACAGTTTCGTTAATATAATTTGGGAAACATCTCGTCAACACATCCCTCGTGGTTGTAGCACGGCTTACGTACCCGGCTTGGACCAAAATAGTGCAGACTTAATGTCTAAGTACGCTACCCTCTTTAGCACCGATCCCTTTTCTGAAGCCACTATTTTCACCGGAGAGAAGCTTATGTCACTTATATCTGAAAGACGCCAAAAAACCTGGATTGACCTTGTAGAGTCCGTTGACATGGCTCACAATAGTAAAAAAGCCTGGAGCACCCTCCGTAAATTAACTAGCGATCCGCCCGGGGCCACACAGCCCGGTCCAGTTACCGCCAACCAGGTAGCTCATCAACTACTCCTTAATGGCAAACCACCCCATAGGATGTCACAAACCAGGAATCACACAAGACCCATGGACAACAACCAAGATTCAATCAGTCAACCATTTACCCTCAATGACATCCGAACCTGCATAAAGGGTCTAAAAATTGGTAAAGCCACTGGAATTGATGATATAACCGTGGAACAATTAAAACATCTTGGCGCGGTAGCTGTGTTATGGCTCTTAGATATGTTTAATGCCTGTATTAATAGTGGCAAAATACCAAAGAAATGGCGCAAAACAAAGGTTACAGCCTTACTCAAACCCGGAAAGTCGCCAGCAGACCCAAAAAACTACCGACCAATCTCACTTCTTTGCCATACATACAAACTATTTGAAAGACTACTCCTGAACCGCCTTACAACCATAATTGATCCGCAGCTAATCCCCGAACAAGCTGGATTCCGACCGGGAAAATCCTGCAGCTCCCAAGTTCTGAACTTAACACAACATATAGAAGATGGGTTTGAGAAAGGACTGATTACAGGTGCTGTATTTGTTGACCTCAGCGCAGCCTACGACACTGTCAACATAAAACGCCTCCTTGAAAAAGTGTCTGCCCTCACCAAGGACGACGTCTTTGTTAAAATCCTCGGAGAAATGCTGCGGAATCGACGATTCCAGGTCTCTCTACATTCCCAAAAAAGCAGGTGGAGAACTCAAAAAAATGGCCTTCCGCAAGGCAGCGTACTAGCGCCTTTGCTCTTTAATATCTACACCAATGACCAACCCCATCACCCCCCGACAAACCGCTTTATCTACGCTGACGACCTAGCATTAACTTCCCAGGACACACATTTTGATATTATTGAAACCCACCTTGCGACGGCCTTAAGCCAACTTACTGACTACTACAATAGCAATTCACTTAGACCAAACCCATCAAAAACCGAATCATGTGTTTTCCACCTGCGTAACCGTGAGGCGCACCGTGTTTTAAATATCCAATGGAACGGCGTTGAGATCGAACACAACAACACGCCAAAATACCTTGGTGTCACTTTGGACCGCAGCTTAACTTACAAGGAAAACTGCCAAAAACTTAAGGCCAAAGTATGTTCGCGTAACAGCATCCTACGCCGTCTAACTTCCACCCATTGGGGAGCGTCACCACATGTTCTTCGCACGAGTAGCATGGCTCTATGCTATTCGGCGGGCGAATACGCATGCCCAGTCTGGGCACGCTCTGCACACGCCAAAGAGGTTGACGTCGCACTCAATGACTCCTGCCGCATAGTATCTGGGACACTTAAACCAACTCCCCTTGCCACGTTGTACACCTTAACTGGTATTGCCCCTCCCAGTGTACGACGAGAGATCGCCTGCGCTGTGGAGAAGCACAAGCAGGAGCGGGACAGCAGACATCCGCTTTATAATAAGACTCCATCGCCATCACGTTTAAAAAGCCGTAACAGCTTCCTCAGACAGGCCAGCCTGGGCGAGAAGCTTGCTCCTAAAACAAGGCTAGAGCGGTGGAAAATAAAGTACCCAACCTCATCAAACCACATACCTCCGGCTGAGAAACTCCCACCGGGTGGTGACCTGCCCTGGCCGGTCTGGAGGTCTTTAAACAGACTTCGAGCCGGTGTTGGTAGATGCCAAGATAACCGGGTTAGGTGGGGTTTCTCTGGGAACGACAAGTGTGACTGCGGTGCTGTCCAGACAATGGAGCACCTCTTTAAATGTCCGAACTGTCCCACAACCTGCACAGTTGACGACCTTTTTGAAGCCAACGAAAGGGCCGTAGAACTGGCCCAATACTGGCTCAAACAACTCTGAGTCCTAAATTAAAAAAAAAAAAATAAAAAAAATAAAAAAAACCTTAAAAGCCATACGACTCGAATAGAAGAAGATCTAATAAAAAAATCTTTTCTAAATACTTTAACGATACGTCCATGTAATAAATTATAAGACCATTTTTACAACCTCGTACAAAGTTAGACCAAGATTCAAAGTTACCCAAAATGACTGTATATGTTACGGCTAAAGTCCGAAGTGAGGCTACACCTAAGTTTATCCTGTTAAACCTAGGTGTAGCCGACCGCAGTCGGCTAAAGTTAGGTGTAGAAGATTTATTTTCAGCCTCACGCGTTTAAAACGTGTGACAAGTTGTTAAATTGTTTTTGTATGGTGATCGTCATAAAATAAGCATTAAGTATTCCTTAATAATTCATTGAGAACTCTGGAATAAGTACAAGTCGGATCTGGTGCTACGCCGGCTGCTACCAGCACGCTCGCTTCGCTCGCTCGGCTCGCACGTTGTAATCACTGTTCAAACCTTTTTTTTTTTGACCCAGTAAAATGCGTTACCCATCATCACCCCACGCCGGGGGGCGCGGGGCGGTATGTGGGACTCCCCCGCCAAAAGTGGGAGCGGCGGGTATACCCACTAAAAAAACCTGGGGGTGTTCCTGCGGGACGCCATAATGCCGGGGCAACGGGTACGCCGAAGCACTCATCCGCAGCCATCACTGTTCAAACCTTTTTTTTTTTTTTTTTTTTTTTTTTTTTTTTTTTTTTTTGACCCAGGAAAAATGCGTTACGCATCATCACCCCACGCCGGGGGGCGCGAGGTGGTATGTGGGACTCCCCCGCCAAAGATGGTAGCGGCGGGGATACCCACTAAAAAACCTGGGGGTGTCCTGCGGGACGCCAAAATGCCGGGGCAACGGGTACGCCGAAGCATTCATCCGCTGCCCCGACGGCGTTTGGTCCTCACTGATAGGAGGACCCCTCCGCGGTGGGGTGAAGAGGAGTTTCACCCCACCCTCTCAAGGGGCGCGCGGAAACACCGCGCGCGCCACCTCGTGGGTCTGTTCTTGCGGCGACGAATACCCCCGTACTCGCCGCCTAGACCCAGGTTATGGGGGCTGGAGAAGGGCGTGGAAGATACGCCTCCGACGCCCCCTTCTCCGGGCACGCATCGGGAGGTCGGTGGTGACCTCCCGTTCGCGTTCCGCGATCTCCTTCTGCGAGATGACACTCTCGCAGAACGAAACCGCGGCCTGCCACGACTCCTCGCTCGCAACCATGGCTCTTACCATGGTTGCCAGCGAGAGTTCGTCCCCCATAACAGCGACGAGGGTACGGCGCTCACTGACCCAAGCTGGGCACTCCTCCAGTGTATGCTGCGCCGTATCCACGTCGCTACCACAGTGGTGGCAAGCAGGGGTCGGTTCCCTGCCGGCTACGTGGTGCAGGTACTTTCCGAAGCATCCGTGCCCGGAAAGCACCTGCACGAGCCGGAAGGTCAAGGACCCGTGCTCTCTGTCCGTCCACTGCTGGAGTAGTGGACGGACTGCCACCACTGTCCAGCTGCCTGCTCGAGGGTGGGCCAGACGCGTACTCCACCTCTCGAGCAGTGCCTCCTTGGCTTCCTCCTTCCACTTCTCTACCTCCCTGGGAGACGCGGTGAGCCCGCGGAGGCGGAGCGCGGCGCGCCACTCGTAGCGCGCCGCATACAGCTCCGCCTCCAGGTCCCAGGGGGGAGATCCTGCCAAGAGGCACGCCGCCTCGTAGGAGACCGTGCGGTAACCCCGTATTACCCCGACGGCCATCACCCTCTGAGGACGTCTCAGATGGGCGATGGTTTGCTCCGTCAGGGCATCCACCCATACGGGGGCTCCATACAGAGCCATGGACCGCACGACTCCCGCGTACAGGCGACGGCAGCTGGTCCGAGGTCCGCCTAGGTTCGGCAGCAGCCGCTTGAGAGCGGCCGCCGCACCCATCAGGCGGGGAGCCAACCGGGCAAAGTGCTCCCGGAAGTTCCACCGCCCGTCGAGGACGAGTCCAAGATATTTCATCGAGGGCTCGACCCCGATGCAGACCTCCCCGATAGGGATAGTGGAACCCCTACTCGGGGCCCTCCGAGGCCCGTGAAAACACAGGGCCTCGGTTTTGTTGAGGGCCACCCGGAGTCCCAATCTCCCTATCCGTGCCACCACCTCCCCCACCGCCACGGTGGCAAGGCGGGCAGCCTCCTGGAATGTCCCCCCCGGGGCCATGACGAGCGTGTCGTCCGCGTAACACGTCACGCTGGCCCCCGGGGGAAGATCCCCGCGCAGCACCCAGTCGTATCCGATGTTCCACAGGAGCGGTCCTAAGACCGAGCCCTGTGGAACACCGCACGACATCTCTCTCCGCAGCGTCCGCCCATCGTCGCCCGGATAGGTGATGCACCTATCCGAGAGGTAGGCCCCGACAATCCGGCTCAGGTAGGGAGGCACATCATGGTACTTCAGTGCCTCCCTGATGACGGCCCACGGCATGGTGTTGAACGCGTTGGCGATGTCCAGGGACACCGCCAACAGAACACCGCCGCGGGCGACCACCATGTCCGAGTGGGCCTTGACGCGCTTGATCGCGTCAATCGTCGACCGGCCCACCCGGAAGCCGAATTGTCGATCGGACAAATCCGGGCCTACCTCGGCGATATGCTTGACGAGGCGGCAAGCCACCACCCGTTCAAACAACTTGTCCGCCTCGTCAAGCAAGACGATGGGACGGTACGCTGCGGGAGAGTCTGCTGCGCGCCCCTCCTTTCGGAGGAGCACAAGGCTGCCCGCCTTCCACCGCGAGGGGAACCGCCCCGACTCCAGACAGGCATCCATGAGCCTTCGGAAGCGGTCCCCGAGGGCGTCCAACGCCAGGACCCAGGCGACGCCGGGAATGCCATCCGGCCCCGGAGCCTTGCGCTTACCGCGCATCCGGGACACGGCATATCCCAGCTCGCCCGCCGACACTGGTGGCACCGCAGTGTCCTCCTGGCGCGCCCTCTCGGGAGGCGCCATCTCCGGGGGCTCGTACTCCACCCCGGAGGGAAAGAGCGAGCTCACCACCTCCTCCAGAAGGCGGGGCTCCAGAGTCTCTGTCAGTGGGGGGGCCCATGGTCGGAGTTTTCCCCTGACCATTTTGTAGGGCCGCCCCCACGGATCGCGGTTCAGAGACTCTAGGAGCTCCGCCTTAGCCCGCTCTTTGGAGTCGCCAATCAGCCGCTGCAGAGCCTTTTTGCGCTCCGTATACGCGTCGTGCAGCTGCTGACTGGCGAGTCTGCGCCTCCCCCGAAAACGTCGTGTGGCCTGGCGTCTCGCTTCCACGCAGCGGGAGCGCTCGGCTGCGATCTCCTGAGACCACCAGTACACACACGTTTTCTGAGGATGAGGTCTGGCCCGGGACATGCCAGCGTCGCATATTTGCGACATCGCTTCCCGGAACCACTCGGCCTCATCCTCCACATCCACCGGCCCCTCTGAGGGGGCCAGCCACGCCTGGACAATGGAAGCCTCTATGATGGCCTCCTTGTCCAGGCTCCTTATGGCCCACCTCGGCGACGACGGCGTCGTCCTCGGGCGACGGGGACCGGAATTTGTGGAGACACTGAATCGGATATACAGATGATCCGACAGTGTCTCCACATCCTCCACCACCTTCCAGTCCCGAACACGGCGTGCGATGGCTGGGGCGGCAAATGAGAGGTCCACGATGGACCCCCCGTTCCGCCGCACGCACGTGTTCACCGACCCGCGGTTGAGTACCGACAGGCCGGCTATCGTCGCCCACTCCTCCAGAGTCTCGCCGCGCGCATCAGTCCTGGGGGATCCCCACGCCACGGACTTGGCGTTGAAATCCCCCATGACGAGCGCGGGACGAGGCAGGGTCTGCCCAATGAGGGTCCCTACCACGTCCAGGAGCGACTCAAACTCGGCGAGACTCCTGTTGGGCGAGAAGTACACCCCGATGAGGAGGTACTCTCGCCAGAGGACCGCAGCGTACCCACTCCCCCTCGCGACAACCGAAGGGGATGGGGCGCCGGACGCCGTCGAGGCGACGATGGCCACCGAACCATCAACATCTCCTACCCAGTTATCCCGGGGAGGGATGAAGTATGGTTCGGAGACCACCGCGACCTCTATCGACCACTGTGCCATGCTCTGCAGGAGTAAATCCTGCGCTGCTGCACAGTGGTTGATATTCGCCTGCAGAACCTGGTGGGCCATACTAATCCCCCGCGGTTTCCATGTCCTCCACTACCCGCGGGGGAGACCGGGCGGCCGGGATGTGAGCGGCCGCTCCGGTGCTCCTCTTTGGTTTGGGTGGGTGGCATTGTTTGCCACCCATCCGATGCGCCGATGGTTTTCCCGCCGCCGCGCACAGAGAGCACTTGGGCGCGGGGGCGGGGCATTTGGCCGCAATGTGGCCTTTCTGACCGCAGCGGTAACACTCGTCGCTGCGGTCGGCCGTGCAGGTGCACTGCACACGGACGTGCCCCGTGTGCAGACACTTGAAGCACCTCATCGGTCGGGACTCGAGCACAGTGACCTGTGCCGAGACCCAGCCGACGAGCAGCCTCCCTCCAGCTGCCAGCTGCTTGGCGGCGACCACCGGGCAGCGTACGAAGGCGGTACCCTGGCCCCGGAAGCCCTGCTTCACCTCCCCGACTTGCACCGACTGCTCAGAGCAGCCGGTGCGCTTCGCCACCGCCACCACCACGTCCGCAGAGGTGACAGAGTCATCCAGGCCAGAGACCCGCAGCTCTGCGGTCTTAACCGGCCTGGAGATCTTCACCACGGCGGGATCCAAGACCTCTCTCAGCTTCGCAGCTAGGGAGTCCGCCTTCTCGCCACTGGTTGTGCCTGCCACCTCCAGTATACGGGCCCCGGTCACTGCCTTGCGGCTTCGGAGCCCCTGCTCAATTCCGATGCTGGCCAGGTCGACTGCCCTTCTCGCCTCGCCCAGCACATCGGCGTATGTCACGCCATTTTCTACCGCTGCCGGCTGCAGCGAGATAACTACAGCCGACGAACGCGGAGCCTGTAGCTTTACCTTATGCTGTCTGACGGGCACTGGCGCAGCAACGGCCTTGCCGCCACGCTTGCCGCCACGCTTTCCGACCACCGTCCAGCCAGCCTCCGGTGCAGATGCAGTCGCAGGCCGCGGGGTGGCCTTGGGGTCACCACGATTAGCCACCCCGGACCATGACTCAGTCATGGCCCGTGGGGCTGGCGGAAGAGGGCGCGGTGCGGCTATGGGAGCAGCGGCAGTCACCGCCTTTCCTTTGCCCTTCCCCTTGCCCCTGCCCTTCCCGGGTTGCTGCCTTGGGGCAGTCACCGGCGCAGGGGGGGCGGATGGCCCGGGCTTCGATTTCTGAGCCGCGGCCGCTGCCTCAGCCCTTTGCCTGGCCGCGAGCGGGGGCGCCACACGCGGCGCCGGAAGGAGGCGGTGCTCCATCTCCTCGAGCCTAGCATTCACCATGGTGCCCACCTGCACCATGATGCCTCTGGCGAACTCCTCCTGCGACAGGGCAAGAGGAGGCGTCTGCTCGGAGAGCATTGGGGACGCTCTACTCGGAGCCGGTGTCGGCGAGGGCGGGGAAGGCGCCGTGGGCTCCGAACTTGCCAAGGGCTCCCTGTTCTTCGTCACCTCTACTCGAAGCATCTCCACCGCGCTTCGTAGGCCCGCCACCTCCGTACGAAGGCGCACGTTCTCCGCCCTCAATACGGACACCTCCGACGTGGAGCTCCTGCTCGCCAGAGCCTCCACGATGTCCGCGACGACCCGGGTCGTCAAGTTGAGGCTTTTCACAAAGCCCCCCTTGAGACTACCGGATCTCGCGGCCACCTCTTTATTGATGCGCAGGCACATCTTGGCCTGGCTCAACAATACATCAGCGGGCTGCTCGCCCACTGCCCCCAACGACGACATAGAGGTGTCGAGTTCGTGAGCCATCTGCTCCACGGTCTGCTCGACCCTCTGTTTGCCCGCCTCCGACTTACGGAACTCCGCCCTGCGGTCTATGAAGACCTTCAGAGGCGGAGGCCCCATAAGCTCGCCCTCGGATCACTGTTCAAACCTAACCTAACCAACTGATGTCGGTCTGCCCTGAATTCGTAATAAAAACCAAGATTTTTTTTACAAACATTTTGTTCACACCTAACTTTAACCGACTGCGGTCGGCTACACCTTTTTAACCGGCTAAACTTAGGTATAACCGCACTTCGGACATTAGCCGTGACATATATAATAAGTATTTTAAAATTCATCATTTAAAGTCCTTTTAGCGATTGGCTAAGGGTTGACAGATCCAGTCAGTCGATCAATCAGACACTCTTTCCATATAATATAGGTATATTATGCCGAATAGAATAAAGTAAAATATTATGGCGTTACTTACTTAAACCATTCTTTTCTCCAAAAACAGTTCCACACAGAGATAATAAAAATAAAACCAAGATCACTCCTAACTTCGCCATTTTCGATTAATTAATGTCTAAATTTAAAAACTCATTAAAATATTATAGTCATTGCATTTTTAATTGCACGTAAAACTGACTTAAGTACTATAAAACAGTCATTTCTACGGAAAGTTAATAATGATTTAATTGCAATCTGAGTTTTTGATAACTAATAATTAATTTTCGAACTAACTTATGTATGTAGGTACCTAATTAATAATTTATGCCATAATATAATTAAACTTATAAATAGACACTTTTATAATAATAAATAATAATAATATATAATAAAAAAAAATCTTTATTATCAGACACATGATCCATAGTTTACAGAGTTAAATTAACAAAAATACACGATACAATTAAAAACAATTGTGTGTTAAAAAAGACATAAAAAAAATTGTAAAAAAAATAATAAACATTAATTATTGTCAGCAACAGTCTATCTGCCAAGCTTCTAATGATTGTATTTCTACTGTGTCCGACCGAACTTTCGGTTTCGGTTTCGGTTTCGGCCGAGTTTCGGCCAAAAATCGAGTTTCGGCGAAAGTTTCGGTTTCGGCCAATTTTGGCCGAAACCGACAACTCCCTTCGGAAGTTGTCGTGCACGCTCACCTAGATTCGTTTCTCGCGACAACGCTTTGGCGGACGACTAATATTGTTTTTTTTCTGTTATGAAGTAGAAGACGAGCAAGACGCTCTCCTGATGTTAAGAGATAACGGCTGCCCATAATCAGTACAGTGTAACCTAGGATTTCACAATTATGTGAAATTCTAGGAGCACTGCACCAACGCTTCTTACTCAAGAGTCATAAGATGTTAAGACTCTTTAGCCCAGTAATTTCACTAGCAGTAATATAATTGCAATATAGGTTTGTTAATTTTAAATGTGTGATTTGATAATATTATCTTTGTTGAGACTAGAACTAAGCGTGTAATAGCAATTTTAGTAATTATTATTTTTACATAGAGGTACCTAAACGAGATTGATGATTCTTCAAGTACAAATAGGTACAAACCAAAGTATTAATTAGTAAGATTTCCAAATACTAATACTTAGTATTTTACCCGTATGTCCCGAGCGGCTCAATCGAGCCGCACCTGCGCATGCGAATTTAAACCTCATTTTAAAAAAGCTAGAAATAATAGATGTCAATTTTGATTTGAACTGGAAGTTTTTTCTGGATCAAGGGGTTAATGAAACAGTAACAATAAGTGTTTTGATTATAATTGATAACTAATATATATAAAATAATAGGCCTAGCGCTATTCAGACTACGCGCAATGTAGGCTTCCGTAGAACTGGCAAATCGTATCTATATCTACTGCCTTAATTTTACCATCAACGATATCTTTAAAACTTATAAAACTATCTTAATTGCTATGGTTTTCCTGGAAAGTTCATGGTTGAAACTATATTCGTGATTTTTAACAGTTTTTGAAAGCCAGTAGTTTAGATTTTAGAGGGCGGGGGGACGCCCAAAAAAAAATTAAACTTGAATATCTTTCAAATGGATCATTAAACCGAAAAATTTCCTTAGATATATAGTATAGTCCTTCATTAAAATACCTATTCAACAATACCCCAAATGATGGGATCAGCCAGAAAAAAAATCATCCCCATTTTACAAGTTTGGGATACCCTAAATTAATTGATTTAAATTTATTTTTGTAACCGTTCTCTTACCCTAATCATTGCCCTCCTCTGTGGATAATTACAGTTTTCTAGGACTTATAGTTTCTCCGTAAAGCCGCGGACAGACGGACGGACAGACAAAGCGAAACTATAAGACTTCCTTGTTGACCACGCGGAAGCATAAAAAATTTAAAATATTATTGTTATTTTTTTTATATTACAACTGATGCAAAAAACTTAATATTATGCTGTGCTTCCATTTTATGTCCTAATTAAAGCAGAATAATGGGTAAAATGCACCAAATTTCAGTATTTTAAAGATTTTTTACTTGACCACGTGAGTTTCGGTTTCGGTTTCGGCCGAAACTAAAGCCTCGGCCGAACATTCGGTTTCGGTTTCGGCCGTAAAACCAGTTTCGGTCGGACTCTAATTTCTACACGTGTCGACTCTGGCCATAAATGATGCTATTCTTCTACGTTGAATCGCGTTAAAAGAATCGACTCTAGCGTTCAGGAACATTTCTGAGGCACTGCAATACCACTTCAGACCCATCAGGTGCCTGAAGACGTTATTGTACGCCACACGAATGGTGTCATGCGATTTTTATATTGATAATTGTGTGCAATTATAAAAGTTTTTATAATTGTGCAGGGCTTCACTTGAGGCATTTTCAAAAATTTAATTCTATGAAAATTTGATAGTTCCCCCACGCAACGCACGCTCTATGGTCTTTTTTTGACTCAGGAAAAAAATGTTACGTATCATCACCCTACGCTGGGACCCCATCACTTGCCACTTTTTTCAATATTTTTTTTGCCATTTAAAAAAGGGATTATGTATTTTGAAATGGAATGATCTCTATTAATGTTGAATTCTTATTAATAAAATAAAATAACATAAATCCAATGGGACATTTTTATTTCTCGTTTATTTAAACTTTAAACCATATTTAAGTTTATTTACTAATACATTTACCACTTATTCTATTCGGGTGTATTTAAATTAATTAATTATACATAGTCTTTACCAATTACTTCGGAAAGATTTTTCGACAAGAAAATAATATTTGAGTAAAACCATGATTAATTTAAATGCACCAGTAAAAACGAATTAACCTTAGAATAACACACAAACCATTTAAAAACTAAAATGGGAATGGATGACGTTAAAAATGAGTATTTTTATTATTTAACAAAATAGGCTTTTTTGGGTACATATTAAATTTCATTTATTTTTTTAATTTAGTACTTGTATAATTTTGAAAAATTACGACAAATACAAAAAATGTGTACTATCGAGTTAAAAATTGTATAAAAAATATTTAAATGTAAATGTGCCGCCTTAAATGAAATACACATGCACAAAATTGAATCCATAACATAATACGTACTTTAAAGTAAATAAAATTCACTGAGTATTGTAAATACAAAAATATAATTATTATTATTTTCACTCAACCATTTATTTCAAAAGAGTAACAACTAGTTATAAAAAAATAGTCACAAAATACTTAAGAAAAAATCGAGACACCTAAAAATGCAAAAATCTCACCTTGTGAAAATATTGAAAATATATTTACCAACCATTTAAAAAAACGACCAAAAATATTGACACAGAAATCATGGCGTATGAGAAAACTGATTTTAAATTTAAACGATTATTTTATGTTTTGCAGTATTTTAATTAATATTGAAAATGTTGTAACCGTTAAATTTATTAAAACATTTCTACATCAATTATAATTGACGAAAATAACTGCATTATAAGTTACCGATTTGTCTGTGAATTGCATAGCTGCAACAATTACTATTAAATTTAAAACCTATCTTACCTAAGACACGAATGTGAAAGAAAAAATATATTATGTAAAAAGTAAATTCAACAGTTAGAAGAACTTTAAATTAAATTAAATTAAATTAATACGTCAAAAAGTAATATAATTTATTATAATAAAAATAATATTTTCACAACAGTTTTGTTTTCGACTGTACATGACAACATAATATTTCGCATGAAAGTTTTATGATTTTAAATAATTATATCCATGTTTTTTGTACCTTTGTAATCTGTGTAAGTTTACTTTTTACATTATGTAAATGTTTATAATATTGTATATTTCATGTTTATTAACTTAAAAACGCACTGTTGTACAATAAAAATATTACAAATAGGTACGGCTGTACGCTGTACGTACATATGAATTGTGTTGAGATTACCTCAACCACGGTTTCGAACAATTAGTGTGAAAATAAATATTCTCATCCAAAATCGCTTTTAGATATAAAATCGCCAATTGTTCCTTAGTTAAAAAAAAAAAAGTTTTAATTTTATTTTTGTATATCTACATATTTATTAAGGTTTTAACACCACAAGCATTAAGTTGCTTAGCTTGGGGTTAGGTGACGCTGTGTGATGTCCTGAAATATTTATTTTTAAATGAAAATTTCCTCAGTTTTAATATTTTTAATTTCCCATTCGTGTCCCAAACAAGTGTTCAGTTAAGATCACAGATACGCAGCGTACAGAAGAAGCTCTTGCCGTCAGCGGAGCAGGTGCAATCGTTGCAATCTCGCTTGAACTGGTCGCCGGGGGTGCAACGGAAACTTATTGCTGACTCTGTGGACCAAATAGAATCTATACTATTATATAAAATAGAAAACTGATTGACTCATCATCGCAGGGCTAAAACCGCTGGACCTAGAGAAACGAAATTTGGAACATAGGTTCCTTTTACCCTGGAGACAAGTAATAAGAAAGCATTTTAGAAAATTCCACCCCTAAGTGTGTCAAATAAGGGTTGAAAGTTTGTATAGAGTAAATTATATTTTTGAGTTGATTAACTTAATACTTGGTAAAAACATTCTTAAATGAATATAATTAAACATTTCATTCAGAGTTTTTCAAAATTTAACTCCTGGGCTGAAATATAAAGAAAAAACTAAATAATAAGCTCAATTCAGAACGTGTGCCGCCATCTGTTGACAGTTTATGAAATAATTCTATCGGTTTTCAATAGATGGCGCGATTTAAATTAGCTAAAGTGCTTTTCGCGAAAGGAAAATTTTGCAGAGCGCCAATATCGCACATTTTAAAAGTTAAAATATCTATAACATATTAAATCTGCATAGTTTCTCATATTAAATGTTTTTATTACATAGGTATTTATTTTATCTAACAAACAAAAATTATTTAGGATTTATTGTTCAGGAATTATCGATAAAACTAAATATAGTTCAGCTAAATTCCGCGGGACCTCTTTCGTGATAAGGACTCTAAATAATTGCTCGATATTGATCCGTCTTAATCAATTTTTATTGTTTTCATTATTCCAATTATACGGTCTTTAATAATCTTATTAATATTCTACTTTTAATACCTACATCTATACTCTATCTTCTATTATATAAAATCGTTAGTACACTTTTGTTCTATCAACGCACAGCCCAAACGGCTGGACGGATTGAGCTGAAATTTGGAGAGCGTATTTTTAAGAAGATTTCATCGTGCAATAAGAAGCGATTTTTTTTAATTCCTTCTGGAACAGGAATTATTCCTAAAAAACTTTTTTATGCAAATCCTTAACCGCTAAATCGATTGAGCTGAAATTTTGTAAAACGATTGTTTGGATGGTGTTTAGAAACAACATTTTTTTTTTTGCGAAAATTACCTTTTAAGGAGGGGTAAAGGGGGGTCGAAGTTTGTATGGGAAATTTAGAACCGCTGGTCCTATTGAGCTGAAATTTGGTACAGAGGTAGATTGAGTCCTAAAAAGTTCTAAAAAATGATATGCGATACATTTTATCCCAGAAATCAACCTTTAAGGGGAAAATGGGGGGGGGGGGGGGTACAAGTTTGTGTAAGAAATCGTTAACTGCTTCTTTGTTTAGCTGAAATTTAAACAGCGTGTTCTTTAACTTACGCAAGCGACCCATAAGACGTTTTTCGTTGAAAGGATTTTGCCAAATTCCCACAGGAGCGGGAATTATTCTAAAAAAATGTTTGTATGCAAATTCGTAATCGCTGAACCGATTGAGCTGAAATTTTGTAATACGATTGTTGAGGTTGGGTTGAGGAACATTAAATAGTTTTATATCAGAAATTAACATTTAAGGGAGGGGGGGGGGGGGTAAAGGGGGGTCAAAGTTTGTATGGGAAATTTAGAACCGCTAACCCTATTGAGCTAAAATTTGGTGCAGAGGTAGATTGAGTTCTAAAAAAGATATAGGATTTTTTTTATCCCAGAAATCAACCTTTAAGAGGGGGAAAGGAGGGTGCAAGTTTGTGTAAGAATTTGTATAGGATATTTAGAAACGTTGATTCTTTTCAGTAAAAATTTGCTATGAAATGGTTATTGGGTATGTACCTACCTAATATCTTTTTTGAGCCCTCAAAAAAAATATTAAATACTTTTTATCTCAGAATTTAAAATTTATGGTGGGGAAGAGGTGGGTGGATGGTTAAGTAGGAAATCGGTAGCCTTTGACTCTATTTAGTTGAAATGTGAACAGCGTGTTTCTTGAGTAACGTAAGCGACCGATATGAACGGATTTTACGATAATCTCACGGGAACGGGAATTATTCTCAAAAATGTTTGTATGGAAATCAATAACCGCTGAACCAAATAAGCTGAAATTTTGTTAAGCGATAGTTTGAGTTGTGTTTAGGAATATTGAATAATTTTTATGTGTGAAATTATGGGGGGTGCAAATTTGTATTTGAAATTTAGGTGTAGGAAATCAGTAATTGCTTACCCTATTGAGCTAAAAATTGATCAAGAAGAAATTGGAGACTCCATAAAGGCTTGGATTTTTTTTATGTGATCAAGTAGAAGACGCTCTCCTGATGTTAAGAGATAACGCTGCCAATAATAAGTACCTACAGTGCTACTTAGGATTTTACAATGATGTGAAATTCTCGGAGCACTGCGCCAACGCTTCTTATCCAAAAGTCATAAGATGTTAAGACTCTTTAGCCCAGTAATTTCACTAGCTATAATGCCCTCCTACTGAAGCAAAGTAATGTTTGCACATCACTGCCCAGGCGGTAGAATAACTGGCACTGTTAGGGTACCCTAGACCTCCTGCTAAGGAAGTCTACCCCCGGTACCCAGTACCCGGTACCTGGTAATAGCCTGGAATTTCATACCAGAAATCAAGCTTTGAGGAGGAAAGGGTCGCGTTTTTTATGGGAAATCAGTAACAGCTTTTTGCGGAAATAATATACAGCTTGAGCCCCGAGAAGAGACATACATAATGGGGGACCCTTAGGTCGGCCTTAAAAGTGAGGGAAGGTGAAAGGAGGGGGTCAGAGTTTTATGGGAATTCAGAAACCACGTAATCGATTTGATTCGCGGGAAGGATAGTTTGAGAAATGAGTGACCGATTTAGCTTTTATTACAATATAGATAGTGAAATGTTATCGGAAAAGGACAACACATAGTTTTAATTACGGGAAAAGGAACGTGGAAGTTTCTGAAGGCAATCAATAAACGCTAAATTGATGTAGCTGTAATTTAGTATGGACAGAGATAAAAGAATACTGTATACTGTATGGAGATATTTTAAATTTCAGAAAAGGATACAGGATTGTTTCCTGCGGTAGCGAAACAAGACTGCATAGAAATAGGTACTCATATTCTATGCAGTTTTGTTATATTCTTCGCTATCCAGAGCGGGAGAGAATATAATTTTGTATACTAATTCTACGCCCACAAATCCGCGGGGATAGAAATCAAATCATTTTCTAAATGGCTGCAACAAAATTATCGCTTTATGGATTGACTGTCACGCGCAACGAAGTGCGCGCGGGTCAGCTAGTGGTATATAAAACTACTATAGGACCCTTAGCGCCTAACAAAAAAATATCAGAGTTTCTTTACTATATTATGCATGTTTTATATCTTCCTCTTGAACCAATCTATCTAATAAAATAGAGAATTATGACTCTTAGTTTTATGAATCTCCCTGCATGTTTAGGATAGATAAATATGTTGGTGTATTTTGTGATCTTTCCAAAGCATTCGGTTATGTCGATCTTTGAACATTGCTAAGCAAATTTGATATTTATTATGTTCCTCTTGGTAATGCATTGAACTTGATGGAATCATACTTGTCTGGTAGATAGAAAGTGAATATTAACGGTTTGTCATCTCCAAGCCTCCTTTTTAAAAATTGGAGTAACACAGGGATCAATTCTAGGTCCCGTTCTGTTCTTAGCATATATCAATGATTTGCTTTAGGTGCAAGGTTAAATACCAAGGAGTAGTAGTCAAATTACTGGGTTAAAGAGTCTTAACATCTTATGACTCTTGGCGCTGTACTGATTAAGGGCAGCGTTTTCTCTTACCAACAGAGAGCGTCTGGCTCGTCTTTTTATTTCTTTGCATAAAAAAGAGACATCGTTCTATTTGCAGAAGACATATTGCTAATATTAAAACTTATAGCCTACTAGCTGCGCCTATGTGTTATTCCAGGGCCTAAGCTATCTCTATACCAAATTTCAGCTCAATCAGTCCACCCATTTAGGCGTGAAAGAATAACAAACATACATCCAGACACCCATAGATTCTTACAAACTTTCACGTTTATAATTTTAGTAAGATTTGAATAAATTAATTTAGAGTTAAATGATTTACCAGTAGTAGTACTTTCCCCTTCGTTCTTCTTGCATGGTTTGAGAGTGCACGTGGCGTGGTGACCGTCATCAGTGCATCGACACACGTTGCAGTCTCGATCGAACACTGCGCCCGGATCGCAGTCTGTTTGGATTTTTTCTGTTGCATCTGTAACATTAACAAATAACTATTACATTAAATAATGTGGGGAAATATGTAAAGGTCTTTTTATTATCCAAGGAAAAATGCGTAACGTATTATCACCCTACACCCTAAACCTGTGTGGTATGTGGGACTCCCCCACCAAAAAATAGTATACTTCTTGTTTTTTTTTCTCTTAAAAATCGGTGGGGGAAAGGAGACTGTAATAGAGGCTATGTCGGGGCTGCGGGCACGCTAATACTCATCGTCATCCTCCGCCGGGGGGCGCAGGGCGGTATGTGTGGCCGAGAAGATGGAGAAGAATGCGAGAGCGTACCTTCGTCGTCCCCGCTGAACAACGGCTGGAAGGACCCCGGGATTTTAGTGGGTATATCCGTGGTTTCTTCGGCGGGGAGGCCCACATAACACCCCTGTGACTAGCGTTCAACTGCTCAGGGTGGTATGCGTAAAAAGCATTTCCTCGGGAACAAAAAAAGGGTGGTATGTGTGACTCCGACGCCGAAAATTCTGGAGGTAGTACAGCGGGTACGCCTAGGCACTCACACACTAGATTATCTAAGACTCTAGAATAACGAACACACATGCTACTTTTCTGTGAATATAATATACCTAATCTTTTGTAATTCTTTGAGGACTCTACACTTTCCACCAAGTGGCATGTAATCAAACATAGACCTATTTAGTATTAAAACAACATAAACTTACCCCGTTTACTCCTAGCGCCAGCAAAAGCATCCACAGGGACGCCTCCATTATTGTTCTGCGCGGCGCAATCGTTGCGCGTGCAAGAGAAATCTTTCCCCTCATCATTGCAGAGACACTTGTTGCAGTCCATCCGGAACGTTTGGCCCGGCTGGCAGGTCAACAGGCTGTCCTACTGAGACAATTGCACTTGTGTAATATCGATACGTATTTTTTTGTTTGTGAATAAAATAAAGTCCGACTCGTACTTGACCGGTTTGGTCAAGTACGAGTCGGACTCGAGCACCGAGGGTCCCGTAGGTATACCAAATTTCAAAATTCTAAGCTCACGGGAAGTACCCTGTAGTCTGTAGGTTTTGATTCCCTTGCGAGTAGTTGCGAGTGTGAAAATATACGGCTAAAAATTGCTGTTTCTTTTGATTGCGTTGACATAGAGGTTTGATGATATGTAGCCGCACTACGGACTTTAGCAGAAATATATACTAAATAAATAATACAGAATAACAATATTACCAACAAATATTACCTGTACTGCTCGAGTCTTTCTGCTTAGTGTGGAATTCTGTAAAGAAAAATAGAATTTTGTTTAAGAAATATGAAACAATATAAGGGTAATGAGAAACTATCGTGTAATAAGAGATTTTGTTGAGGAATATTATTTTACTTTCTTAGCTAAACGAGTAAATTAGTTTTTATTAGGTAAGTATATATTAAGTAACTTTTTAAGTTAGAGTTAGATACTGACACAGTGACTTAAAATTATTGAGACTCGAAAGAAACAAATAAGTTCAATGCTACTGTTAAATAGCCACCACCTAAGAGAATTCAACAAAGAACCAAATCCAATGAGAAAAGAAAAACAACAATATACCAACGAACCTAATTTTTATAAACTTCCACCAGAAAACAAAAATATGCCTTTCCCAATATTGTCAGCGTCTCCCTTGACTTAATAGGTACCTACGTTTTCTCCAGTTTCAGGATCACTAGTAAAAATACTGCTAAGCACTTAGCATTAACCTAGCGTTATGTCAAATATAATAGCAAAAACCAAAAAAGACCAAATATTAAGCAACGAAAGAAGAAAAGAAAAACCCAAACCAAAGAAAACATAGTTATGATAAAGAACGTAAACCATAGACATAGATAAAAGAATACTAGCATGGATAACCTTTTCTTACGAGTTTACTTTTTTGACCACGATAAGCATCAAAGCTGCAATAGAAGCAAACTAAATATAGAAGGCGACATAAATCTTGCTACGTTTAACCACATCCCACCTGAAACCCACAAATATTTAACAGATGGTATAGATTGCGTCAAACCTTATCATCTATTTCGACGCAGGCTCGTCTAGTGCAAGAATATGATTTCCCATCAGGATTGCAGCGACACATATTGCAATCCAGCTCAAACACCTCGTTGGGGCGACATTCTTCCTTCACTACTTTCAGCTGCACCTATTGAAGATAATCATTAGATGTCCACAGAAAAAATCTATTGTGAATTTACAGGGTTACTTAATAATGATTTATAACATTCTTTTCAAGAGTTGTTGGTCATACTTTTAAATTATTTTTCTTTCCAAATCTTCCCTGGGATTCTCTATAGAATCTTTATGAAAAACATCACGATCTTAGATAAACCTAATTTTTTATAGCAAAAGAACAACAACGAAACTTCAGGCAGTTGCGTCTTTACTAAGTTTGTTCTTCATGACAATTGTATCTCTGTTTACTAATCTTAGCTAATATATATATAAAATTCAATAACATGAGACGTCCATGCATATTAACAAATAAATATAGTATCGCTTTTAATGTCTGATGATATTTTTACGACTCTACTTTACTCATTATACTTAATACACAAAATAACAACGTCTCATGACAAACAAAATGGTAACTCTACATCTGATTATTATTTCCATTAATTGAATACAAAGCAATACACGATAAACAACGTCTCTTGATTGATATAACTGTTATAATAATAACTATTTCAGTAACCCTGTATATCAAATCAATAGTAAGAATATTCGACCTCATCAACAGGAACCTCGGTGGTGACCTCCTCAGGTGACTCCGGGATACAGACACGTCTCGTACAGAAGTAGCTGGTTCCATCTTCGTTGCACCAGCAAGTGTTACAATCTCTTATGAACATGCGATTGGCTACACACACGATGGTTTTTGTTGTGTTGCTGAATGATGGTGATGGTGGTGGTGGTGGAGCTGGTGATGGGGTTTCCTAAGTGATGAAAGACAATACCTGACATAAGTAACACTGGTTGAAAAGGTGGTGACCAAGGAAATGACTGTATTTTATGTCCCTGGATGATAAACGCAGTGCAGTGTTTCGTAAGACTGTGTGCAAGAAGACATTTCTTCATTTCAAGTTTAACGTCAACATTATAAAATCCAATAATGTATCTATTAAGATCAAAAGTTAACAGAATAGACATAAAACTACCTGTACACTGTACATTCCACAGGTCCACAATGGGCGGCCTTATAGCTCTTAAAATTATCTTATTCGCTTTAAGAATTGCTACCACACCAATCGACCGATCGTAGATCGATGCCAGTCTGCTTCATCCGGTTGTATAAATAGGTCGTTGGAACACGCTCTTATTAGGTTTATTCCCATCGGCCACCCCTTCAATCGGCCACCGGGTGGCCGTTGCTACTAAAAGCCATCTGGTAGCCATTGCTACTAAATCGTAGCAACGGCCACCCGGTGGCCGATGGCCGATGTCTAGGAAGCTCACGATTGTCAAATAGTGTCGAGAAGTAGCCGAGAAAGGCAGATATTCTAAAGAGGCGTTATATTCGGTGCCGATAAAAAATATAGACCTTTAAATCGCCTTGCCAATATACTTGGCTAGATTCGCTTCTACCACTAAACACGTTATGAAAAATTATGAAAACTAAGGCCCACAAAATAAAATAAAAACAATACATAATATGGAAAAATATAATATATTCCAATACAAAAATCTTTTCGATGAATTGCAATATCCTTTTCTTTAGTTTTCAATTAGTCCGCTTCCTGTTTTCAGAGGCACTATTGGTTTCATGTCCTGAAAATAAAATGTTAACTAATTATTATGGTACACATTATTATAATATTATGTAATTTAAAAAACTTGGAAGAGATGGACTTTGGAAATCAGCAGAGCCTTCAACTGTTGTCAATGCAAATAGTGTACTAGAGAAATTATTACTTAGCAGTGTAAACAAAAAAAATAGCAGTTATTACAATCAGAGGCATTTTTTGTTAACATCAATGTAAACAAAAAAAGGCAACTTGAGAGAGATAGAGTGGAAATCGGCAGAACCCTATCATCCAGTCCCCAATCGATTCAATCAGAGGCTTAGTAATAACCTTTCAATGCAATATGGAGCAATTATAATTATTTAGTAGTGTTAACTTGTATAATATTGTAACTTACAATGAGTTCATGAAAAACCTCGACATCCTTAGGCAGCGGGCACGCCTTGTTCGTGCAAGTGTAATCTGTGCCATATGGGTTGCAATGACAAGTGTTGCAGTTAATGTAGAACGTGGTGCGAGGTTTGCACACTGAATGGCGCTCTATGTGATCTGAACCCTGAAAAATAAAAAGTAGACCTTGTAAAAAAAAAAATGTGTGCGTGTACTAGTTTACACACGTAAGAAGTGAAACTTCTTTAATTAAATTAAATTTTAAATTTATAAATTTTTTAAATTCATGTTCATTGGAGAAAGTGAAAGTACTCTTCGTCTGAACCAACCGTGGTAGGGGCAAGAAACAAAAGATGGCGCGTAACTGAAAAATGTGACGCGTAACCGAAAAAATGTGACGGTAAATTTTTTCCAACGCCGATAAAGAAGTTTCACTTCAAAAAAAAAATATTTTTACGGCGTTGGTGTGCAAAAATAGCTTTTTTTATATTGTGGTGTTTTAATATAGTGTTACACAACAAAACAATTAAACAAAGTATTTTTAGTGGTAAGTCTCTATTTTGCAGGCCGCCTGAGGAAGTACCACTACCTTTGTCATATTCATCCGCCTTGCAGTTATGTACAAGCATTACTCTGTTTTAATTTTTTAAATTTATACTTAACGTCATGATGTTAAATGACATTCTTAATGGGAGAAGCCACTGGTTCCAGAAACACAGTTTATACTAGTTCGGGAGCCTATGGATTCAATTTATTGTATTGTACATTTATTGTGTCAAATAAAGTTATTTGTATTTGTTGTTCCGGACCGAAGGGCAATGTTACCAGTGAAATTGCTGAGCATGACGAGTTTTAACAACTACCTAATATCTAAGCATGATAGGCGCACAGTGTAGAAAAAGAGCCGGAAGATGATGAATCCAGAACGAGATCGTAAAAATATCGAATGTGCTTTTTCATTCATTTCTGTATATTTAGCTTTTAAATTTGGTATACACCAGGGACATTCCTGGGACTCAAGGTGAGAGACCTTGAGTCCCAGGAAAAGATATAGGATAGTTTTTATTACGGTAATCAACCTTAAAGGGGGAAGTTAGACGCCTTATAGTGCGTGAGTGTCCACTGCTAGTCATTAATAACCGCAAAGTAACGCCTAATGCCATTGATTGGTCTATAATATTCTTTACATACCTCGCTCTCCATAAAAACTTCGACCTCTTTATTAGTATTATCCCCTTCCAAACATTCATTATGAGTGCAAGTATAGCTCAGACCATTCGCTGCACATTTACAAGGATTGCAGTCCACTTGGAATTCTTGGTTAGCCTTGCACACACCGCGCTTTGAAATAATGTGCCCACTTATTTTTGATACCTGAAAATGATTTAATTAATGTTCGTAAATAATAATAACGAAGGTTTATAGATATTACTTTATTTTAATTGAAATAGATGAATACAGATTAACGTTAAAGACATTATGACCATTTTAACAGTCGTATTTTAGTCGTATCCTCGATTCTGTTCTATTCAACTTTTCAAAGAAAAAGTATATTCCAAAATTGGTCGAGTTTTTGACTAAGAAAATTTTAAAAAATATCCTATTCCTTGAAAAAGTTTGAGTAGAGTAGATTCAAAGGTACGACTAAAATACGAGTATAAGCCATTGAAAATAGTACAAAATCTGTGTATGTACTTACCGTTGTTAATAATTATTTATTGTGCATCCCAATACCTCGTGAAGTGCAAAATGTTATTCACTAAATGATTCAGTTAAGTTACATTAACACTTAAAACACTTGGTAAGTCTGGTTTTTAAATGAGTAGTGTAAGAATTACACTTAAACACTTTTTATAACTAGTTTTATATATAATGATACATTAGCACTTGAAAAAACTGGTATGTCTATAGTTTATAAATGAGTAATATTACATTAACACTTAAAACACTTAGTACGTCGAAATGTTGTTACATAGATTATTGACAATAAACAACGTACCTAGTCATTTTCTTTAGCCTAATCGCATTTAGAGAATTCGCATCTGTATTTTAAATATAAATAAAAGGTCTAAAATACTTTTAAGTAAAAAAATAAAATTTAAAAAACTTACTGGTTTAGGTGTGTCTTTTTCTGTATCTCTCTTGTATATATTTGAACCTGAAATAATAATTAAATAAAAAGTTATTATTGACCGAAAGAGTTTTATTAACATCTCATAATCAGCCTTGAATAAGAAGCGTTGGTGCACCTAGAATTTCACATCATTGTGAAATCATGGGTAGCACTGTACTGATTATGGGCAGCGTTATCTCTTGACATCAGGAGAGCGTCTTGCTCGCCTTCTTGCTTCTTCACATAAAAAAGTAATGTTAGCACATCACTGCTCAGGCGGCAGAATAACTGGCACTGTTGGGGTACCCAGTTAGTCACCAAAGCCTCCTGCAAGGGAAGTCTACCCCCGGTAACTACGTCGGTTACTTTCGTATTTACAAGATTATGATATAGTATTTTTTTTTTACAACGAAGTAAGAAGACGAGCAGACGCTCTACTGATGGTAAAAGATAACGCTGTCCATAATTAGACCAGTGCTACGCATTATTTTACAATGGTAAAATTCTGGATGAACTGCGGCAACGCTTCTTACTTGCGAGTTGAGAGTCATAAGATGTTAAGACTCTTCAGCCCAGTAATTTCACTAGCTACAGTGCCCTCCTACCGAAGCACAGCAATGTTTGTTTATCTATCTATCTATCTTTAACGGGGGTTGGCAAATGAACCAGCAACACGTCAACCCATTGGGATCTATTGTGTTTTCCCTACCTTATCGTTTCCTACTCATGGAAGAACAGCAATGTTTGCACATCACTGCTCAGGGGGTAGAATAACTGGCACTGTTGGGGTACCCACCTAGTCGACCTCCAGCAGAGGAAGTCTACCCCCCAGTAAAAGTAACAGAATGATGGTATAATAGGTATAATATACTTACTTTTAGGATGTATGCAAGCTTTCCTAGTACAAATAGCCAGACCATTGTCAGTACACCTGCATGTATTGCAGTCAGCTTGCCACGAGGTGCCGGGCGTGCAGTCGGCCTCTCTTTCTGGAAATTACCAAAAATGCATGTACCTATTCAAATTGATATACAAAAAAGCTTTTTTTTGATAAGATTTTGATACTTCGCTCACATTTTCAATATCTATTATAAGTATGTATTTACAAAAGCAAAGTATATAAGTATTATATCCGTTATCCTAATCACCATAACACAAGCATTAAGTTGCTTAGTTTGGGGTTAGGTGGCGCTGTGTGAATTGTCCTGAAATATTTATTTATTTTATTTATTTATTTATTTTACTTTTTTTGTTCGTTTTAAAGGCACCAAGTTGGTTTCTCATCATAGATGACTCAACAAAAGAGTGTTCAACGAGCTAATCAAAACTAGCAAACCGCCCCCGCACCCCGCCATGTTATAACAATTTAGTATTTATACAGAAAATCACGAAAGCGGGGTTTATGTTGGTTCTTTGTTCTATGTATTTAGCATACCTAGTACACTTGTGTGTAGCACTTCTCGCAGGTGGCACGTCCGAGAAGCTAAGATGCTAGTGTACCTACTAGAAAATGTATTCACGCCGTTAGTCGTACATATTGTACTTACTTCTCCTCTGTTCTGGCAGACAAGCTCTCAAAGTACACAGCCCCAGTCCGTTCTCTAAGCAAGTGCAGATGTTGCAGTCACGCTCGAACGTCGTGTTCGGCTTGCACTTTATTGGTTCCGCTGAAAATTTATAG
The DNA here is from genome assembly GCA_947507615.1 of Hemithea aestivaria. Taxonomy (NCBI): domain Eukaryota; kingdom Metazoa; phylum Arthropoda; class Insecta; order Lepidoptera; family Geometridae; genus Hemithea; species Hemithea aestivaria. The sequence continues at coordinate 4,319,678 of OX382347.1, read as the reverse complement.
AAGAACACGTTAAGAACAAGTAGGTAAGGTACAAGGTACTATATATTTGGTCCAACATATAGGTATGGCCATTTAACGTGGTAATTCTGACAGAATTCTGGGCACACTGCCATCTAACAGTGGTTTGGAACACTTGGATATTCTCTAGATTGGCTTGTGGCCGATCTGTGGTTAATAAAAAAGTGTTCGTTACTGCTGTAGTAAGTACTATTGAAAACGATATATGTCGGGCTGAGATCTGCTCGAAAATTGATTAGAATGGCTTAACAAGTGCAAAACCGACCCGAAATAGCCGAAGGGATTTAGCAAGCTCAAGTGGCAATGGACTTGTCACATTTGCCGAAGCACCGCTAACAGAGTTGGCCCTCTAGCCTTAAATTTCCCACTGCTGGGCATGGTCTCCGTATGATTATGCCATTCCTCCTATTCCTTTGACGCTCTCATCCGTTCTCTTCCCACCACTCTCTTGATCCATAGATCATCTATCTACCAAACGGTCGACCCGAATTCCTGCATCTTAATCTGGACCACCATTCTGTTACTGAGCGACACCACCTGCCATCACCACGTCTGGTCTATTATAGGACTATATGACAGGGCTATTTTACTCACCAATGACTCCATAATCACAAGCATCACCCTTCAAGCATTCGGCGACTCCTGAGTCGGAGCACCGGCAGTAATGACAGTTGCTCTCCCACTCGCTCCCGGCTAAACACTGCGCGTCACCTGACGCTGTCTCTTTCACTCCCTCCACCAGGCTCTGCGGGGCTGGAAATATCTGATTTTGATTATTTAGAACAAGAGTTATTTTGAATTGTTTTCATGGAAATGTATAGGGAACTACAGACATAAAGGCATAATACAGGAATACAGAAGAAGCGTAGGTGTTCTGCACCTAGAATTTCACAATGGCGTGAAATCCTGGGTTGTGATGATTATGGACAGCGTTATCTCTTTAACATCAAGTTAGCGTCTTGCTCGTCTTCTTACTTCTTTGTCTAAGACCCTGAACCCCCAGGCTGACGATAAAAAATGTGGTATGCCTAGCCCGTGGTTGCCACCATACAACTGCCGATTAACCACCTACAGAACAAAACTGTGTCGCCAAATTGCAATATAATATAGGAGTATAATATAGTTAGGTAGGCGAGAGAGAGTGATGAAGTCTTGTAGGGAAGGGTTTTAACCACGCCATCTTGTTCGAAATTACGTAGACAATGGCCAACGCAGCGCCGACATGACCACTGACCACTGATGTGGTAGACGTCTACAAGAATCTACTTCGAATTCATAATAAAACCTATGTATATTCATTCATATATTCCAATTCATAAATAAACAATGAATATCTGAACACATAGAGGATACTTTTATCCCGATTTTTTGGAGAAATTAAGAAATTAGTAAAATAATTCGCAATAGCTACTTACAAATCGATAATGGTTCATAAAGAGAACTTACGTACATATATCTCTGTTTTCCACACATCGCGGCTCTTGGCTTTCTGGCGAACATTTCAGGGCTGAAAAGAGAAAAAAACATTTGTTTAGATCAAGGGTGGATAATTATCCATGTCACGATTAATTAAGTTAAACATTTTGGACGGTATGTAGGTAGAGTGCTTTACAGGAAAGAAACAAAAGAACAGCAGTATCAAAGCAATAATTTGGGTACTGCAGCGGGAATATTGGCGGTTAACATTGATAGGTTACCAGTGCGTGATTACCTAGGTCCCCTGCAGACTTATTGTGGCCAGTGGCGCCAAAAACTCTGATCAGCCCTCGTAGCAAATTTCAACTTGCAACTCCGGTCCCACTGTCAAGAGTAATTGACGTTTGTAAGAGCACAATGACATTGGGAGTAGCTGCAAATTGTATGCAGCGACAGCACGAGTAGCAAGAGTAGCGTCTTGATATACTTCAGTTTACTCTTGACAGTGGGACGGGAGTTGCTACTCTTATGTCAATGTTATACTATACTAAAGGAGCAGGAGCTAAAGAAGAAAATAGAGGTCCACTGCACCTCATCACAGATCAATATAAAATGATCCACATGCAGTAATATATTGTAAAATATATGCTTTTAAGTGTATGGTTTCCCGTCATAGCGTTAATGGCCGCCGAAAGTCACGTGACAAGCCGGACCGCAGCGCAACCGAACGCTCCTCGAATTGCCCTTTAACCCTCGCAATTATTGCAGTTCTATTATTAGCGGCTAACAATTGTCCCAATAATTGCAGATACATAGCTTTATAATGCCCAAATTGTATTCTCGAATCTGTGGGAAAGTACGAAAGATAACTTCAAAATGGTGTAAGTCCACTCATGATTTTTTAAATTAATTATAGGTTAGCCTTAGACCACGATCTCGCGTGATGTTAATCGATGATGCGGTCGTATTAGAAGACTAAACCTAGAAGGCGGGATAAATCCCTCCCTGGCTTCACTGAACATTATGCCGGAACACGCAGTCATAATAACCGCTTGGTGACATAGTTTTGTCCAGTGAGACCAATATATCTCTTGTTCAAGGAGATTTTAGGTCAGGGGCCGTTTTTTAATTTCTGTTTTCGTCAGGAAAAAATGCATTACGCATGGGTATGCGCCCACCGGGGGTATGGGAAGGTTATGTGGGACTTTCCGTGCAGAGCGACTGAACGGGTATACCCACTAAAACAACCCGACGGCACTCCCGCATCGTCTTTATGACGGAGGACTGGGAATCGGCAGAGCTTCCAGTCCTCCAGTCCAGGTCATGGGCCATAGGCCACCTCAATAGTTCACACCACCTTCCGATCCTGTGCGACAAAAATCTACAAAGGTTAATTATCCCAAGTCCCAAATAACATACATATTAGGTCATTAGTTCTGGGAACGGGTGAGACCCGCTTCCTTCCTCGTCCCTTATCAGCTTATCAGCGTCTGTGTCAGCGTGTTCCGATGTAAACAGCTCGTTTCGTAGTAAACAATTGTAAAGGATAACAGTACTCGGTAGTCGGTAGCTTTTTGTTTTTGGGACTATCTTTGGAACTCGAAACTTCCACAGTTTTGAGAATGTCATACCTCCACACTCTACATTCATAACTGTGTGTCGATTACACACACACACGCACGCACGCACGCACGAGACACACACGCACACATACATAGATCCCCACGCACACGCACACACGCCCGAATACATACATACATACGCACACACACACTCTACATAATATTATTATCTTATTGTTGATTTTATTGTTAATTTTACTAATATTTTTCGTTGTTGTTTTGCTGTTGTTTACTATAAACTATTCGCATGAATTTACCAACATAAATGGTTACGTAAAGCTTAGTATTTATTTTAGTATGTACAATAACTTTGTGTTTAGATTGTTTATCTTGCTAGATACCTAGTTGTTACATAGTCAGATTAAATATAATTTTATACATAGGTATGTTAAAAAAAATTATACTCAGAATATACCCCAATTTTTAGATTTCAAGCAATGATGCACAAAATATGAGGAATCTTGCTCTAACCGAAAACACAGACCACAAGTCTAGTTTCGGATAGAGCAGTTTTCACCACCATGATACCTCCTTATTATACCCAAATGTTTCTGTATCATTAGATTTAATGTACCTATTTTATGAATAAATAATTTAATTTAATTTAATTTAATCCTATAGGAAGTTTATTGTAAATTTTTGTCGCCATTTTTTTTTGATTATGCACGAAAACTTGAAAGCGTAGTAGCAAGAGTCGTCTTGCTGCTACGCTTTTTTACTGTCGAGTAACTTTTAAGGGTTGTATAAATCAACTCGCGCAACCGTCTCGCTCGCACGATAACAATATTTGAAATATCATCATCATCAGCCTGTGTTCGTCCACTGCTGGACATAGGCCTCCCCCATGGCACGCCACTCAACTCGCTCCTCCGTCTTTCTTCTCCAACCGCTCCCAGCGACCCTCCGAATATCAACACCCCAACGTAGTGTAGTGCGTCCTTGGGCGCGAATTGAAATATAAATTCATTGAATTTACTTATAGAGGTTTTAATTTTAGAGAAATATAGAGTTATATTTTTTTAAGATTTTTAAAAGTATTTTTCCACTTTGACGCTTTAAAAAAATGACAGAACTTAAAAAAAGTAAATACGTATATTTCGAACTACTTTGTTGTTATTGAAGAAAGAAAACCAAAAACCACCTGTTGCGAAACCAGAAAAGTATTTTCGAGTTTCACCCAAGGTGTGAAAAGGAAAAACGGCTAACTAACCCACAATGTGTGTAAAAGTTCGAGCGAAGTGCGACAGTGAAAACTAGCCAATATTCTTACTCAACCTCTTGTTATTAATAGTGCCTTTATTGAGAAAAAACAAACTAAATTAATAGTTACTTTCTAGGTCATTTACTACCCATCTAGGTATAGTAATAAACTTTACCTACTATTAGGAATACCGCTAGGAATTTTACCGTTATACAGAATGTTTCCTTATAGATTTAATCAACAGAGGAAAGTTCCAAGCAAAGTCAATAATTTAATGGGTAAATCTATACCCGTTAAATTATTACGAGTTGAGCTAAACACCAAGTGACCCAAGAGCCTGCGATCGACAGACCGTCATTTCATAAAAGCTGAAAGTTTATGTATAGATAGCCCCAATAGTGGAAGAACTATCCCCAAATATGAAACCTGGGTGTTGATCTGGAATGTGACTTTGGCAGTTATATCAGAGGGCCGAATAAATATTTCAGTACATTTCACACAGCGCCACCTAACCCCAAGCTAAGCAACTTAATACATATAATTAGTGCCACACATGTATAAATATAAGCCATATTAAATATGTAAATAAACACCCGTCATAATATTTGTCTAGATTTTTTGCTTAGCACTTTTTGTGCGGCGGCGCAGAGACATAATTCGCATAATATTATGATACTAAACAAGTTACTGACCTGTCACAGATCTCAAACCGGCTTTGAAATTTATCCTGAGCGTAGACAGATGAAACTTTAGACAAGTTCACTTGATTTGATAAAGATTTAAAATTAAAATACTTATTCGTTAATTTGTGGCTAAAATTTACACTTGAAAATATTACGAGTCCTCTATTACGAAATCATTTATATAATTTAATATCTTTTTCATCCCCCCACCTCGGAAAGTGTATTTTTGCGCTTCGATATCTGACTGGAAAAGTCCATATTATCCTCTAGAGAAATTCAAATTTACTTTACCCTCTAGAGACAAAAACATAATTAAACCTATTTACTTCCACCTCTATGGTACCGAAATAAGCGTACAACTTTTTTAAATTTGTTAAAAACTCGGAGTAAGAACCTCTTTAGTAAACTTTTTTTTTTAATTTGCTTTGGGCGCACCATCAGCCTTGCCAGTAAGTTACTTTTGTAACATATTACGTTTCTTTTGAACTATATTTACGTTAGTTGTTTAGATATAATTTACATTTCGAGGCAATAATGTTTTTAATGAATTATACTGTAATAGTAAATAATAGTTGAGTTAATTTAGCAGAGTTAATAGAATAAGCCAATTTTTTATAACTTTATCTAGTTAGTAGCAATATTTTTTCTAAGTATTACTTTTTAGTAACTTTTTTATTAACGATTTCTCACTGTAATAAACTGAAAATGAGAAAATAATCACTAAAACGAATAGGTAGATTGCTTTTCACGAAAGGAGACCTTTTTGCGGGACGCCACTATTGCACATTTTAAAAGTTTAAATACCTTTAACTTTTTAACGCCTCATAATTTCTCATATTTAATTTCTTAATCAAAAAGGTATTTATTTTATGTAACAAATAAAAATGATTTAAAATATGAAGTCAATAATAATAGAATAAAAAATTAGTTCCGCTAAATTCCGTGGGACCTCTTTCGTGAAAAGGACTCTTAAGTAAGCGTACCTACGTAAATTAAAATTGAATACTGGTTATTTTTGAAGATAGTGCACTGGCAACACTGTGCGTATCCATGGTGAGAATAATTTTAAAAAAAACTTTTAGCATTGAATTATTTCCTCGCTGAGGGGGGATGAAAAATTATGTGTCACACTCGAGTGCAAAGATTTTTGACCTTGTGCTCTTTTGATTCCCTCGCTAACGCTCAGGATTCTAATTAATAAATCACTCGCTACGCTCGTGATTTAATTTTAGAATCCTTCGCTAGCTCGGTCATACAAACTAAGCACGCGGTAAAAAAGCAACTTTGCACTCTTGTATAACAAATAACTATTAATTGTTGATTTTTGACCGCATTGAGCGCATAAAAGACACTCTTCACTCACAACCACTACAAATTTAACTATGTCACTAATATTATAAACGTGATAGTTTGTAAGAATGTGTTGATGTCTGGATGTATGTTTGTTACTCTTTCACGTCTAAACGATGAGCTGAATTGAGCCGAGACCAATTGAGCTGAAATTTGGTAGAGATTATGATAGCTTAGATCCTGGAATAACACATAGGCTACACTACAGTACAGCGATTAAAACCGCTGGGCGCAACTAGCATTACATGAAGATGTGTGTGTGATCATTCTAAATGCTGGATCATTCATATTCCTAATAAGGTATGGGGAAGCATAATACAGCGAAAAGGAAAATCCTAAATAATGAAAACTGCAGGGATATTCACTTATCCGTCAGGGAACCGAACCGAAGACCGAATTGTCAAAAATGTATGAAATGTCGTAATACGTCGTATCGATTTAACAATACGTCATACGTCATTTCATACATTTTTGACAATTCGGACTTCGGTTCGATTCCCTGACGGATATAGGTAAGTGAATATAACTGCTGACTCGTCTATAACTTTTCTCTATCTATGCTTAAGTTTTGAACAAGTCTGGGTCTGGGCTAATGCCCGCGGAACACCATTAAATTTCAATACCGGATGGCACTTTCGCAGATATCATGCAGAATTATTTTGTTTATAAACCTTGTTTGTATCTGGGTCCATGTAGGTCAATGATTACTTTAGCATCTTAGATCTGCCGTCTTCAGATTTTTGTTTTTTTATTATTAATGGAGTGCCTGTAGCTAAGCGCCAATCGCTTTTGGCTAAAGCTAAAATTGTACTCAGATGACAGATGTTGCGGAACAACGAGAATCACGTCTTCTCAACTCAAACATCTTCATAATAAGTAGTATTTTTTAAAGAGTATAATTTTCATGTCCCGTGAAAATTTTACTGTAATCATTCGAGTGGTTTCCAAGTTATAACTAGCTGCGACCCAGGGTGTTAGCCTCGACAAAGTATTTTAAAATATGAATTTAATTTATGCTTTTCGCCCTCGTTTCCTGAAAGTGAGCTTGAGATCGGCTAATTTATTAGCTATCATTTTATATTTAGTGTTAATTCCGCTCCAAAAAATTAAATAAATAATAGCTAATAATTATTGTAATGGATTTCCGCAAAGTAACGCCTAATTTCATTATTATTATTATTTAATTACCGGCTCATTTATTAATTTCCTTATTATCATGACCGTTCCTTCTCTTATTAGTCCCGTAATGTAGGTCGTACCTTGAATCTGAATGCAAAGTGCGGTCGCTAAGCAACAGGACTGGTTCGCAACCGGACCGCCTAACGGTTGGCACAAGGGACTTGGCGCCTTGCTTTTATTATCCTTATACATTCACATAATATTATTATACTAACTTTAGCTATGCTTAAGCTTCAGGCCCCAGCGTTGCCAGAACGTTACTTTTATAACATTTTGCGTTACTTTTTAACCCTTTACGTTACTTGTTTAGATAAGTCACTTTCACGTTACTTTTCGGGACAATGGTTTTTATTTTAAAACGAACGAAATATGAACGAATTTTCCCTGTAATGGTAAATATTACTTAATGTGGTAGAGCAGAGTGTGTGTAATAAACTCAATAATTAAGAAATAATGACGAAAATGTATGAATAAGTAAGCGTAAGGCAACACTGCAACACCCGTATTTTTTAGTTGTTTCCTCGTCCTCGACTCTGCTACACTCTACTTTACTCTATTTTGGGTGGAAATCCTCTTTATTAAAATTAGAAACGTCTCAGAAATTTTTATTTTTGTTCGATGATTATATTTTTATTTTTTTTGACTTTGTCCTTAATATGTGTAACAATAATATCATATTATTGTTACACATACTTTGTCTTTTTTATTGTTACACATATTAAGGACAAAGTAAAAAATATTAGCGAATAAAAATATGGTACGTCGTAATAGAATAGAAAACTCTATATTAAACACAATAAATACAATAGAATATATGCTTAAAAATATTGGTTAAAGTATTGTGTAATAAAGGCTTAATTCTATTAAGTATAATAGTTATTTGTTATACAAGAGTGCAAAGTTGCTTTTTTACCGCGTGCTCAGTTTGTATGACCGAGCTAGCGAAGGATTCTAAAATTAAATCACGAGCGTAGCGAGTGATTTAATACCTAATTAGAATCCTGAGCGTTAGCGAGGGAATCAAAAGAGCACAAGGTCAAAAATCTTTGCACTCGAGTGTGACACATAATTTTTCATCCCCCCTCAGCGAGGAAATAACTCAATGCTAAAAGTTTTTTTTAAATTATTCTCACCATGGATGCGCACAGTGTTGCCAGTGCACTATCTTCAAAAATAACCAGTATTCAATTTTAATTTACGTAGGTACGCTTACTTAGAGTCCTTTTCACGGAATTTTGCGGAACTAATTTTTTATTCTATTATTATTGGACTTCATTTTTTAAATCATTTTTATTTGTTACATAAAATAAATACCTTTTTGATTTAGAAATTAAATATCAGAAATTATGAGGCGTTAAAAAGTTAAAGGTATTTAAACTTTTAAAATGTGCGATAGTGGCGTCCCGCAAAAAGGTCTCCTTTCGTGAAAAGCACTCTACCTATTCGTTTTAGTGATTATTTCCTCATTTTCAGTTTATTACAGTGAGAAATCGTTAATAAAAAAGTTACTAAAAAGTAATACTTAGAAAAAATCTTGCTACTAACTAAATAAAGTTATAAAAAATTGGCTTATGCTATTAACTCTGCTAAATTAACTCAACTATTTTTAACTATTACAGTACTATATAATTCATTAAAAACATTATTGCCTCGAAATGTAACTTATATCTTAACAACTAACGTAAATATAGTTCAAAAGAAACGTAATATGTTACAAAAGTAACTTACTGGTAAGGCTGATGGTGCGCCCAAAGCAAATTAAAAAAAAAAGTTTACTAAAGAGGTTCTTGACTCCGAGTTTTTAACAAATTTAAAAAAGTTGTACGCTTATTTCGGTACCATAGAGGTGGAAGTAAATAGGTTTAATTATGTTTTTGTCTCTAGAGGGTAAAGTAAATTTGAATTTCTCTAGAGGATAAAATGGACTTTTCCAGTTAGATATCGATGAGTAAAAATACACTTTCCGAGATAGTGGGATGAAAAATATATTATGTACCTCTATTAGATTATGAATAAGTGCGATTGTTTATGTAAATGATGTCGGGCTTTTCCAAGATCACCAGCTGGCTCCGATAACTATCGGAAATGTAGGAATATTACTGGTGATATTAATAAATACTCTTCGCTTTTAACCATAAAAAAGTGTGTGCGTGTAACCTTTACGCGCGATTGAAGTAAAACTTCTTTGGCGTTGACGACATATATCACTGAAATGATTAAATATTAACTTAAATAAATAAATATTATATTATAATTTAATTATATTTATTATTCATGTGCTTTACAAAGATTATTTAAATGTTATATTAATATTATTCATTCGAAACAGGTAATTGAATGTCATCATAATTTCTTACGTACGAAATTATAGGTTTGTGGTAACTATAATGTGAAACATAAATTTTACTCTCTAAATTTGCTACTTTTCTTGAAAATACAGCATCTATCGTTGTACCGAAACGCGTTGTTGAATGAAGTCGAGAAGTCAAGAAGCGTGTAGTATATGACATATACTTACAACCAATCAGAATTATTATTTTTAAATGGCGGAAACTACACAGACTATAGTAAGCGTTACTTCCGTCAGAAAAAAAAATCTGAGTTACTCCCTAGTCGCGCCTAAAGAAGTTTTCAACCAATCAGAATTATTATTTTTAAATGGCGGAAGCGTTACTTCCGTCTGTATACTAATTATGGGCAGCGTTATCTCTTACCATCAGGAGAGCCGAGCGTCTTGCTCGTCTTCTTACTTCGTTGTGTAAAAAAAAACTTACTATAAGCATCGCAACTTCGCCCCTTTTCAGTAATCTTGTCTTTGCAGAAGTTAACACATCCATCTTCGGCGAGGAGGTCCATTTATCGCCCTGCGTAAGCTTACGACAGACTGAGGCGGTAATGCAAACGCGATCCGGAACGGAATATTTTTAATGCTCGAATTTGTACGTAACCTGTCACATATAAAGCGAACGCGGGCAGGAACAAAATGAAGATCGCGATCGCTTTACCGCTCCGTCCCACCTCAGTCTGACTGACGTAACCTTTAAGCTTACGTCACACTGAGCGGACAAAGCGGACGCGAACCGGGACGGAATTTTTGTAATGTTCTAGTTTGTACGTGAGGCGTCACACATAAAGCGGACGCGAACAGGCGCGGTCCGGGTGCCGCGCCGGGCAGATCGCGTTGATGACAACTGACAACTTGTCAATTGGACCGCTTTCCGCGGCGGAATGCGTTCGCGGACGCTGTATTGTAGGGAAGTCAATACAAGCCGTCACACAGAGCGAACCGGGCGCCGTCCGTGCCGCGACGGCACGCGGTGCGGTAGAACGAGTTGTATTTTATTACAACTTCGGTGCGATTTTAATCATGAATCTAATGGAAATTTCCAATGAAAAATTATGATAATTAAAGCTAAGCTTGTACTTTCCCGCTGCTGGGCTTGAAAATCAAAGGTGCAACTCAATTAATATTATCTTACTTATGTAAAAAAATCTTACAACTCAGTTATAACGCAGAATTAGCTAAATAATTGTAGCATAATGGTAATTTATAATAAATCTGGTTTTTTTTTGTGTTATCGAGCTGCACTGATGATGGAGCCGTGACACACCGACTGAGAACCCTATGGTGACTGAACGGTTGTTCATTGTTCATTCCACATGATGTAGAGAGGGTCTGATGAGCCGTAATATAGTTATCGAAACTACCTTACGAAAATTGAAGAGCTGGCAAATGAATATCTAGCGACATTTCATCAGTTAAAAAAGTATACTACTCAAACGACCTGTTTGTTACATTTTTAGTAATGTCAAATTCACATTGTTTTTCTTTTGTTCTCTTTGAAAAATTAAACCAACAGGAAACGAAGCCAGATCTAATTTTTATGTGAAAAAATTGCTAGTTTCTGCAAGGGGGAAAGGAAACGCACACTAATACTTATAATGATATCACTCATTATTACGCACTACGCACACGAGAACACATAAATATAAACGACACACAAAAAGACAACCTGAATTATGCCAACTAGTTTTATGTTCATCTTTGGAAATAAACGGCATACACTAACTTGAATTTACTTCGGCTTCGTGCCTGTACGAGGAGCGGGGCACGGACGCCGGCGCGTAACCGCAGCTACTCCCTGAAGAAGATCCTCGTACAGGATCGAAACGGTCAACAAGAAGCTCAAAAACTCACAAGCAACAACTCACGAATCGTTTAGTGTTAAACTAGTTTTATGCCCAGCGCTTCTTGTTTTGGTGGCGGGAGACGCCTAACTGTTACGTATCTGGCTGGTATAATGATCTAAGAAAAATCTAGAAGCGCGAACTTTTGAAGTTTCAATGTCATAATAATAATTTATTCAGTGTCAAACCGCTGTAAACTGTCAACCGCTTTTTCTGCTGGATCAGGTGAACTTGGTCACATTCGCAAAATGCCATTTCGACGAAAAATGTAATTTTCTCACATTGTCATACGAGGCAAATACATTCGCCAAGAGCGGATTATTAAGAGTATTCTTTCTATTATCGCCCATTTTTACAAGATTTTCTTTACTTTAACCTATCTGTTGTCTGTCTGTCTGTCCGTCTGTCTTAATCAAATCTTGCAAGTTAAATTTGACCCACTTCCCGATATCCTATTGAGCTGCAATATTGCGTGCCTGTATAAATCGTATGACAATGCAATATTATTATAACATGGAGCTGATTTGTTGATGGAGCTCGAAGGTGGCCATAGGAACTATGTTATTAAACGGCACAAACCCATCGAATTTGAGCTCATTTTATTCATCTTGACAATTACTTTTATATTAGATGGTAATAATAATACTGCCGTGCAGAGACTAAACCGCAGTAAGTGCAAAATCGCGGTTTCGAGAAAATCGCGAAAAACGTTTTGAAGCCGTTTTTTTATATGTTATGTATAAAAAACAATAAATATTTTTTTTCTATCGGAACTAGATACCGCAGCAGTATAATTTAAGCAGAAAAAATAATGAAAATATTTGTTTTATAATATAGAAAATAATGTTTTTTGAAAATGGTGTCAGTTACTACAGGCAAATTAGTATATATTAACTAATTAAAGTGCAGCAATAATACACATTACTGCAAAATTTCTAATTTTTGTATAACATTAACAACTAATTTGCAGTATCCAGCTGAAATTACTGCATTTTAATTTTATGTCTTGAATAAATTTTTCAGCAGTATGTTAATAATTCAAATACTATTATATTATGAAATGTGGCAAGTATATATAAAATAAATAAGTTTCTATTTATCTTCTAAATATATAAAAGGAAAGAGTGACTGATAGACTGACTGATCTATCAACGCACAACCTAAACCACTGGACGGATTGGGCTTAAATTTGGAACACAGATAGGTTTTATAACGTAGACCACCGCTAAGAAAGGATTTCGCCATGAGGGCAAAGCTGCGAGCACAAGCTAGTATTGATATAAGTTGGATTTTAGGCTTTTATAAATGCTTTCAGTCAGTTTTGTCAGAATTATGTCTCATATTTCGGTTTAGATAGTGCTTTCAAATAAAATTATAAAATTTTAGTACGAAAATCAGACTAACCGAATTCTAAGACTTGGTGGCTCACTTCTTTATTCTTGTTCAAATCATTGTAGCATTTTGAGGTTTCTTTGTTCCAGGTAGTATAGCGAGGTTGTTTCTATAATTTTATGTAGGTGTGTTTTGTGTCTGTAGCAGCTTTACAAATCTTTCTTTAAACGATTGTCATTTAAATGTTATGTCCTAAGTTATATTCGTTATCGTGTGAAATGACTTTGGTACTATTAGGCAACCTTATTCAATTTATTCAATCTTCTTCCATCAATCTTCAATCTTCTTTCTTTCAATTTATTTATTTAAACACATCTGACACTGGGACATAACTTATCTTCTTTTAATATCTGCAGAGTCTTTCTTACACCAAAATTGGAAGAGATGGCAAAATTGCTGTGAGAATTGTGTTGGGCATAGCCAAATACATTATTTGTTTTTTTTTCACAAACAATCTGTTATGGTAAAAATAGCTCTGGAACGTAATAATAATTTACTCTTTTCTCTCTCTCTTCTGTTAATAATAATTAACTCGTTTCTCTCTTCTCAATATCAGATTAAGCAACACGATGAAATTTGGATTAATTTTGCATTTCCCTGATCAATTACAATTAATTCCATTCACAGAAAACGATTTTCGTTTTCTTCGTTATGCGTAATAATCAGAATGATTTCTAGATATTGATATTGTCTATATTAAGAATATTCTGACAGTTCATAAAATGAAAATCTGGATTGCTTACAGATGTATCGATAAAAAGATTATCATAATATATTTGTCATCATTTTTAAGTTATGAGTAGTTTGGTGTTAAAAGGCTTAGGTGTTTCTACCTTTTTTTATGTGGAGAAGTAAGAAGACGCTCTCCTGATGTTAAGAGATAATGCTGTCTATAATCAGTACAGTGCTACCCAGAATTTCACAATGATGTTCAATTCTAGGTGCACTGCACCAACACTTCTTACTCAAGTGTCATAAGATGTTAAAAAACTCTTTAGCCCAGTAATTTCACTAGGTACAGTGCCCTCCTACCGAAGCACAGTAATGTTTGTACATTACTGCTCAGGTGGCTTGAGACAGGAGGCGATTCTATTATAAGTATTTTTAAAGTTTCTTCTACCCATCCTTGTATTTGTAGATAGTTCTCCGCTTTCACTGGCTTGTGTGGTTATTTATTCTTTAGTTTGATTTTGACTTAAGAAAACCTTTTGCTTTTAACACTGGTGTTTGTTTTGCATTTTATTTTACTAGATTAAAATGAACCAAACTGAATTTTTTTTCATTTATGCAACACCATTACTCATTTTTATAAAAAATCGAATCGAACTAAGAAGTCAAAAATGTAGGATTATTATTCTTTATCTTTGAAGTCTAATAAGGGTAGCAATATAATATAACAATTGTGTGCTATTTGAGTGAATTGCTATACGCCATTAGATTTGGCGGGCCAACCTGTTTATTCAATAAAACTGTTGTGCGTAATGTAAATTAAATCAAATCTAGTCCGACTGACGCTTTCACTACTCGACGAATCAAGGGTAGATGCATATTAAATCGCAGTATGATCTATAATGAATGAAGTAAATTCCAAAATGACTATCCAAAATGCCGATAAGAATGCAGCCAAAATGAACTTAAACTGCAAATTCAGTAGTAACTATAATTTTAAAATTTGCTAGAAAACCAACCATACTGCAGTAAAAAAATATTTTACTGCAATTTCGTTAGTAATGTTATTCAATAACCATAATGCAGTATAATTATTTTCAGTACATTATCGTGTTACTGCATTTTCGTTTAATGAATCATTTTTGGTTTTTGTGAATAAAACAGTTCCATGCGTTATATTGACTACGTTTACTGCATTTTAACTAGGGACTCTATAGGACACAAAAGACGTAAATGCTCTTACTGTATTTTAAGTAGTGTTTTGATAAATAATGCTCAAATGTGACCCGCAGTAACTATTTTCAATCAAGGTTTTTACTAACTTAAAATTTATTAATTGACAAATGGGTTAGATTGATGTATTCCTTATTTTGTGCGCAATAAGGTGGCATATATAACTAAAAATCGGCAAAATGTCGAATACTGCGGTTTAGTCTCTGCACGGCAGAATAAAAGCTTGTTTTTAAAAAAACACTTGTTAACTACTCTGTTTATGCACAATGATATTGAGAAAAGCTACAAATCTCTTTGCAATGACAGCGGTAGTACTCTTGACGCAACGTAAGAGTTGATAAGTCTTGACATGTGTTTTCTTGCGCTACCAATAGTATTTACTTTTATTAAGTATTTTTATTACCAAAATGATAATATTTGCTACATACAATATCTTATTGCTACTTTGATGATATGCTGCTATGACAATAATATTATAATGCTACTGCGACATTCTGCTAATATGACAATCCGCGTTTTTTTATGTCCATTAGAGAATGTGACCAAACACGCCTGATCCATTGCCCGCCTGCCGCCGCGAACTGCGGACCGGTCCTGTGTGACGTGGTTCGGTTCGCGACCGTTCGCGTTCGGATCGCGGCCAGTTCGCTTTGCCGCCGTGCCGCCTCAGTGTGACGTATCCTTAAATCTAATATGTATTTTTCCGGAAGTACCTACAGAGTCATAATACTAATTCAATGGCATATTAATTTTTACCCCATAAAAATACTTTCTTTCTATTTTAGTTGGCGTTGTTAACAAGGAACCCTTATAGTTTGGTTTTGTCTGTCCGTCTGTCTATAGTCTAATATGCTGTATGCTCGTCTCGCGTTTGGCCTGTTTACTAAGAGATAAACTTATATGTAACGAGGTATATCAGCATTATATTATATCGATCACAAGACTCTAGATTAAATTAAATATCCTACGTCATTTTCTTAGATGGCTTCTTGAACCGGATTCTAATTATTATTATTCATTTATCAAAACATCAATTCTAGTAATAGATAAGAAAGCATTAAATTTGCAGATTCAGAGATCGAAGATGCTAGGGTCCTAGGGTGTATAATTGTTATTAATAGCTATGAGTAATTAATATGTTAACATGGAGGATATCATGTCAAATAAAAATGTAAAAAAACTCTTCCATTCCGCTGGCATACCTATAGGTATTATTGTGCACATGTTTTTTTTTAGTAACTCCTAATTTTGCTAGAGGTATATTCGTGATGAGATCCGAGTAACGTTATTGTTGAAAATTGGTAAATATAAATAAAAGAATAGAGCCAAAGGCCGCATTTTGGCGAACAGGGCGAATAGTTCGTGATTCGAGATAAAGGTACGGGCAAGAAACGGATTAACTTTCTCGTTACCTACTCATATAAAATCCAGAGTGCCACCCTAGTCTCTAATCTTTTGCATAAAGAGACCTAATAAAATATCAAGTTCTATCATCATTGTAAATCGCGTGATGTTGGATGACCTCACTGGCGATAACGGACACAATATTATTTATGTAGAGTTCTTCAATATTTGCCATCATCAACCGCATCAATACTTTCGTGATGAAGGACTGGATAGTCCCCATCGACCAGTAGCGGCGCTAGGCGTCAGCGACGTCGGCGACCGCCGACGGCCTCGCGCTTGACGGGGCCTCGCAAAATTTTTAATTATTATTTTTTTTTTAACATATTCGCGAGTTAAGTGATTGTGAAGTACTTAAGGGCATTCATCAAAATGCATCAAAAGAAGACCTTCACAAGTATTATAATGATTTAGGTATTTCAGGAAAGCGAAAACAGCGACATACAGCCTTTCGAACTATATAAAGGTACTACTAACTCCATGTTAATATCAGGCGCTGCTCCAGGGCCCCGCGGGCATGGGGGCCATGAAAATTAAGTAATTTAATGTGGCTTATTTTTTTTCTTGTCAAAATCAGCGGCTTTTTTAAATATTCTCGGCGCTCGCAGCTAACTGCTTGTTCTCTAATTATTAAAATTATTGTAATCTCGTGACTCTTAGAACGAGTTAAACGTACAACTTTTGCATTAAAAAATACAAACCTTTCTCTGTTTGCGCTCTTACTAGATAGAATATTTAATTTAAATTCAATTTCCTTGCCACTCGAAGCAAGCAAATGCACATAATTCGTGCAGAAAAATGCAAAATATTCTTGGCGCTCGCAACAAGCTGCTCGCGCTAACACAACATAAGAGACAACATACATAAGAATATATTAAGATTCCTAGCCACTCGGACCAAGCTAAGCGTACATTATTCGTACTGAAAAATTCAAAATTTTCTCGGCGCTCGCAGCGAGCTGCTCGCGCTTTATAATAAGAATATAATATTTAGATTCCTAGCCAATCGGAGCAAGCTAAGAGTACATTATTCGTACTAAAACATTAAATTTTTTCTCGGGGCTAGCAACGAGCTGCTCGCACTTTTATAGGTAAGAATATGTAGTTTCCTAGCCACTTGGAGCAAGCTAAACGCACATTATTCGTGCTGAAAAATTCAAAATTTTCTCGGAGCTAGCAACGAGCTTCTCGCACTTATATAGATAAGAATATTTAGTTTACTAGCCAATCGGAGCAAGCTAAACGCACATTATTCGTGCTGAAAAATTCTAAATTTTCTCGGCGCTCGCAGCGAGCTGCCCGCGCTTTTATACATAAGAATATAATATTTAGTTTCCTTGCCACGCAGAGCTAGCTAAACGCTCAGCATTCGTACTGAAAAATGCTAGAATTTCTCGGATCCTCCTACAGATAATAATGCTTTTGTTACCACTCGGAGTGAGATAAACACCTCTCATACTCACTTGGACAGAATTAAAAAAAATATATTATCGCTCGGAGTGAGGCGTAAGGCACGAAGATGAAGTAAATACAAGTGAGTTTATGCCGTTAATTTACAAAGATGAATCTAACGCGTCGCTTAGTGTAAAAAAGGTGTAAAGTATTCAAAACTGTATGACTACGCTTAAATGTGTCCCTTCTCAGTTTGAAAAAAAATGCTAGCCGAAAAAGGGGGGCCTCGCGAACCTAATTTCGCCGACGCCCACGCTTGGTCTAGCGCCGCCACTGCCATCGACGACCACTCGCCTTTGAAGCATCGGTCGCTTACGCCCTTTCCATCGAGTACCGGGACGATTTCATTACGAAAATAAATATAATTAATTATCCTGACATAATTCAGGGGCCGTACTTACCTTATTTTATTCATCAATTTAATTATTCAGCACAAGGCTAGGACTAACTTATATGTATAATGCTAAAGTAGCATTTTCTACCAGTTGACATGTAACTGGAAAAAAAATAAGTACAAGGAAATGGGAAAAGTGCAGACAATGATATAACTACCCATAGGCGTACCCAGGGAGAGGCAGGGGTGGGGCAGCTGCCCCCCTGGAAATCGAGTGTCTTATATTATATCTGTAAAACAAGAAATAAAATTTTCTTGGCGCTCGCAGTAAAGTGATCACACACGCTTCGTAGTCAGAATTATATATTTCTTAGCTTTTTAGTAACAATATGTATTTCGTTATTTCACCACTCGGAGCTTACTAAATGCACACTTTTTGTCAACATATTTATAAAATTTCTTGGCACTTGCACCAAGTTCGTAGGTAGCTATAGAGGTAGGTAGTAGTATATCTCTTACATGTAACTTTCGTGGTCAGAAATAGGATATTTTCTTGGGGCCAAAATAAGCCGTTCCCACATTCTTCATAATCAAGATTTAAAATTTTCTCGGCTTGCAGCAAACTGCTTGCGCTTTTATTAGTAAGAACATTCAAGTTTCTTGAAGCTCACCTTTCGTAGTCAGAAATATAAAAAATTACTCGGCGCTCGAAAGCTGTGCGCACTCTTGTAAGTGAAAATATTTAAATTTCTAACCGCTCAGAAAAAGATAACTGCACGTTTTTCGTTGTCAAATATATACAATTTTCATGGCAATAAATATTTAAATTTTCTTACTGCTCGAAGCAAATTAACTGCACTTTTTCGTTGTCGATTGTCCAATATATTAAATTTTCTCGCCGCTCGCAGCAAGCTGTGTGCGCTCCTATAAATATGGCAGAATATTTAAATTTCTAACCCCTCAGAGAAAGATAACTTCACTCTTTTCGTAGTCCAAAATATAAAATTTTCCCAGCGCGCGCAGTAAGCTGCTCGCGCTATTTTAAGGAAGAATATTATAATTTTTCTACCGTTCGGAGCAAGTTAACCACACTTTTTTCCTTGCCAAAAATATAAAATTTTCTTGGCGCTCGCAGCTAGCTGCTCGCACTTTTTAATGGAAGTATATTTGAATTTTTTTACCGCTCGCAGCAAATTAACTGCAGTATTTTCGCTACCAAAAATATAAAATTTTCTCGGGGCTCACAGCAAGCTGCTCGCGCTATATAAAGGAAGAATATTTTAATTTTCTTACACTATGTGCGAACCGAAATCAAAGTATGGCGTACCTTTAAATAGGTCCTACCTGCTCAACGTTAAACATACGTAAAACATAAAGGCACATAACACAGGCACAAAGTTCAAGTTCAGTAAAAAAAAATCTGAATCCGCCCTGGCCTACCCCCCGCTAGACCAGAAGCTGGGTACGCCTATATGTAACTACCCACCTTCATTCTAAATGCAGTGTCGATTTTTTAAACTCTTTGACTAAACTTTGGTGAGGTTTGTATAACAATAAGTCATCAAGCGTCAATTAAAATAAAACGTAAAACCCCATGTTTACAAGGAGGTTCCAGCACGAGTGTGACGTCACTGATAAGGGCATGAATGAAGCGGACCTATGGCCCGCGATAAGGCGTGACGAGGCAGCCGCGCGGACGCCGATAGCCTAATGGGGCCTGCTTGTACCTACTACCCTGGACTACTAACCGCTTCGGGGAATTATCTTTTTAGAATGCTTATTCATGATTTATACAGAATGGCCACGTTTACGGACAATTCTTTTTTTAAATACTAAATACTTTTACCGGGGGTTTACTTACTTTGTAGGAGGTCGTCTAGATGGGTATCCCAACAGTGCCAGTTATTCTACCGCTTGAGCAGTGATGTGCAAACATTACTGTGCTTCGGTAGGAGGGTACTGTAGATAGTGAAATTACTGGGTCACAGAGTCTTAACATCTTATGACTCTTGATTTCACATCATTGTTAAATCCAGAGTGGTACTGTACAGATTATGGGCAGCGTTATCTCTTAACATCAACGTCTTGCTCGTCTTCTTACTTCGTCGCTTAAAAAAAAACTGGTACTGATTATGAGAAGCACTGATGTTACACAAAGATCTTCACAGCATAAGTATACTGAAAGATCGACGGCACCGCCGAGGGCGATCCAGGTTTTCCTAGCATGATGATGCTCCTTTTGGTGGCGAGATGATATAGACGCGTGCCAAGCCGGCGCGGCTGGCCGAGGTGGCACATAAAAGAGACACTTGAAAGGATTTAGAGGAGTTTCTTGCAAAGAGATCGGACAGTATAGACACTCTTCCGTACCTTGAAGATTCCCAAGACGTATCGCTCGGAAAACATATGCGTAAAACAATACCAACATATATATAGTAGGTGCATTTACGCATAATATGCGAAATATGCGCGTGATTTTCGATCGACTGCAACAATAAATGTTTTTTGTTTGTGATGACTAATGGGACCTGCTTGTACCTACTACCCTGGACTACTGACCGCTTGGGGGAATTATCTTTTTAGAATGATTATTCACGGTTTATATTACAGAACTAGCTTTGAAAATTCCCATTGGCTACACCAGATTCCCAGAATGATGGAAATTTTGTAGCATATAAAAGACAGAGTTATATAAGCACTACGTCACACCTTGCCTGAAGTGTCGCACGCTGTAACGCCATGCAAAGGGAAGGAGAGAGCTCTTATTGCTCCACAGTAGGATAAACCATAAAAACATAAAAGATTATAATGATTACATAATATTTATGTTATCATTAATTAATCCGTTTCCTACTATTTAACTTGACACATAGGTATTGCCGTAAAATGACGACGACAGTTCAAGGCCCTGCGTGCCAAAGAAAGCCATCCGGGTACGGAAATAGCTCTATTATCACACTTGCATGTTCTCAGAGAACAATTAATGTTATTTCATTTAATTACTAACCATTGTTGCGTCCACTTCATGACAGTTGAGAAACGATTTGTACTTTTAAATAAAGTTTTTTTTTGCTAGCTGCACCCCGCGGTTTACACACGCGTAAAGGATCAGCTCCTCTTATGACTTTTTAATGGTATTTTAAATAAATATCCTATCTTCTAGTATATCTGGTATATCGTCTGGTTCTCGCTTTGAAATGAAATGAAGTTTATTCATAAAAACACGAGTATAAACCCCAATTATGAGTATACATATTTAATCTATGGCCGAAACACTGTCTAATGACGGCTTGGCGACACGGTTTTGTTCAGCGGGTGGTGAATGGTAACTAAAGCCACAGCAAGCCTACCACCAGTATATTATAATGGTGAAAGCATCCGCATCGACCGCGCCAAAGGAATCGAATTTTGAATTCTTTTATATGAAATGTCATGAAACCTCGCACACTTGCCGGAGTCGAATCGTCCGAATAGGAAGATTTCAAATCTTTCGGCGCGAATTCGATGCGGATAGATGTGCGAGCACCATAAAGTAGTATCAGTTATCAAACTTATCGATATTTGTGTGCGTTAAAATTAAAATTGGCGTCTAAAAATTAAAAGCGCAGACATTTTCTAAGCGCCGCCGCCAATTGTTCTACCAATTGATATTAATCGAGCTTTCAACTGGCCTCCAATATGTTTTATTGGACATTGGAGTTTTTGTTCCAGTAATCAGCCGGTCACAAGATGATAGCGAATATTTGAGACGAATCAATTTACTGTGGGACTCAAATAGATTTTGCCATTTTTGACTCCACAAGTACCTTTTTTTGCCACCTTGACAAGTTCCTAATCGCCCTTGAATGGATTGCCTCCAAGTGGAATAAGGACTTGAAAATAAACACACCAAGTCATAGGTGGATTTAGGGGGGGGGGGGGGGGGCTTGGCCCCCTGCCATTGTAGAGAAGCATTGTAGAGTTACGAATTTTGCACATATTTCATGGTAAAGATTATAATTTTTTTCTCGGCGCTCGCAGCAAGCTGCTCGCGCACTTATTATTATGAATGTTTAAGCTTTCTAACAGCTCAGAGCGAGCTAAACACACATTTTTCGTAGTAAAAATTGTAATATTTTTGCCCGTCCGCACCTTGGACCAGAACCAAATCCTGGATCCGCCTATGCACCCAGTCACCCAGTTGCCATTTTGTTGGAGCGGGTGATATTTGATGATATAGTATATATGTACTTAATCTCACTAATCCGGCACTTCAATATACTGGGACGTACAATAATCCGGCACCCTCCGCCAACGCCTCCCTCGCCCTACTACGTGCAAATTGGGAAAAAAATATGGTGTTGCACGCGCAGTTTAAAAAAATAAGCAAAAGCTATCTTTTGTGTTTTTGTTATATATATTTTTTTTAATTTCCTTATCATCATCATCATGGATGGATGTCAGATAGAGTGAGTTGTCGATCGGTTGAATTTAGTAAGATGTAATGATTTAAATTAAAATATTGAGAACAGTCCCGCAGCTTTTAGTACACTACCTATTCCTATTCTCTTCTCTATTTCCTGAAAAAAGAGTGAATCGGATGATTCATAATATTATTGTGTTATCGTTTATAGATATATTATAATATGCATTAATCAAAATTTACTCACGAAACTCCCTAACCGGGATTTTTTGACGTTAAGTAAAATATTCTTTATAACATGCTGCAGTTTTTAAAGTGAGGGAGTTTTAACGAATAGTTTAAAAGAAATTCGGCGTTTTTTTTTTCCTGCGGCAACCTAAATCATTTTAAACTTATGTCTAATCGCTGCCTACTGGCATGCAGAGTCCAACGTTCCCACATCACTCCACAACTAATTGATTTGCTGAGCATCAATTTAATTAAGGATGTCTGAGTCTGCACCGTTTCAGCAGCTCTATTAATAAACTACATGTAACCGAGGTTAAATTTAGACCAGGACTTGTGACCTTATTATTATTTATTTATTAATACTTTATTGTAACACCACACGAAAATTTACAACAGTAATTAACAAACGAAACAAAGATGTTGCAACCGGGGGTCTTATCGCTAAAAGCGATCTCTTCCAGACAACCGTGCAGGAAGGGAATAACATAATATTATGGCAAAAACTGGTAGGTGGTGAAGTATAAAATAAACAAACAGTATCCAAAACCTTGGGCCTTTTTTATATTCATACACTAAAATATTTATTAAGAATTTATATTTCACGAAAACCAAGTTAGATTTGGTCAAATATAATTTGAACAAATCTGGTATTAATTTAGACAAATTAATATCCACATAATATTAATAGTCACATAATTTAATGAAATTTAGTCACATAATTATTTTTAACCAAATTTACTTCTTCGTAGAATTTAGTCACATAATTTAATGAAATCTAGTCAAATCATTTCGATGACCGGATCGAATTTGTTGCAAAGCCACAAATTCGATCAATTCTCGTGTTATTATCATGACACAGGCCTGCTGTGATGATTTATTTAATTGAATTCCTCAGCATTCAAGGGCGGATCCAGGATTTGGTCCTGGGGGGCAAGGTGCAGACAGGCAAAAATATCATAATTTTTACTACGAAAAGTGTGTGTTTAGCTCGCTCTGAACGGTTAGAAATTTCAAATGTCCTTAATAATAAGTGCGCGAGCAGCTTGCTGCGGGCGCCGAGAAAAAAATGTTGCCGAGAATAATCTTGACCATGAATAAATATGTGCAACATTCGTAACTTTACAATGCTTCTGGAGGGGGGGGGGCTGCCTATGTCAGCTTTTAATATAATATAATTTAATTAATTTCCTCAGCATCAATTAAATAAAGGATGTCTGTCGGACCGTTTTAGCAGAACTATTAATAAACGACAAACGTGGTTAAATTTAGACTAAGGACCTTTGACCGTTGATAACTGTGTATCAGGACATTGAATTCTTGGTGGGGCTATTTTTAGACTAGTGCTGGGTAAAGCCCTAAGATTCTGGGAAAGAATGGTTCTTAGAACGAGGGTTTTCCCTTTTGGACCTTTTCCTTATGGAAAGCTTCGCTTTTTAGGTAAACTCGTATAAAATGTTGTAGGAGATCGTTTTTTTGTCTTAAAGGACTAAAAGTTAAACAAATAAGTTTACAAAGATGCACTAAAAGTTAAAACTGTATTTATTTAAATTTTTTACAGGTTTGTTTTAGACTACGATCTCGCGTGATGTTAAGCGACGATGCGGCCGTAGATGGTAGCAAACTAAACCTAGAAGGCGGAATACCTACCTGGCTTTACTGGACATCATGCCGGAACATAGTCATACATCCGCGTCCGTTGTTATCATACCCAAATAATGTACAATTATTATAAAAATACCTACATAAGTAGATATAACAAAGTTCAGGATTATGGTCACATCGATTCGTATCGACCGCGCCATAAGATTTTTTTAATAGGAAATCTTCCGATTCGGACGATTCGACTCCGGCAAGTGAGGTTTCGTGACATTTCATATTACAAAGAATCCAAAATTCGATTCCTTCGACGCGGTCGATGCGGATAGATGTGCTTTCACCACTAATGCTCCAGGCCGAATCATGTCCCCGAAGTCATGACGGTTCATTAAAAATCCGATGACGGACACTAGCCCACTAAACTTCCATACAAATAGTTCCTTTAACAGATTCGAATTAGGACTTGAATTGGATCGAATAGGATGTAGCGCGTAAGCGATCTTCGGAAAGATGTAGGTACCTACTTATCTTAGAGATAAGTAATAAATAAGCTGTCTAAAATTAATAATATTTTTAATTAAATGAAATCGCTAACTATTATAATTTATATAATAATTAATAATATATATAACAAGATAATAACTAAAATAATTAATCAAATTACAGTAGGTACAACACTTATGGTATTGCGTCTAAAATGACATCGGAGGAGACACGCGATGTTTTGCTTAGGAGATAATTTGTGTGGGATTTTCCTTAGTGATAAGGAAGATTCATACGATAAATGAATTAAAAATATATTAAACAGACTCAAGTTTCCAATAAGCGAAATGCAGGTTTTAATTTAAAACTTGGAAAACGACTCGATTGATGACTTTCAATTTTTATTGGGACCACCTGGCAGTATCTATATCCTCTGAAATATAAAAGAATTTTCTAAATCTGTTCAGGTCATCGCCATATCGCTATGAAAGGAATTGACTCTCCGCGGGAAAAGCCACGAACGTGAGCTAGTTAGAGAATACAGGTATACCTACTTTAAAAAAGTTTCCGACAAATCCGGCTTTTGAAAATAAATACATAGGTACCTACTAAAGTTCTCTGTGATAAGTTATAACCTATATTAATTAACACATCTAGGACGATATTATAATCCTCTTAATTTTTATACAAACAAAATAAGATTCTGGGCTCGGGCAAAACCGCAGGGCGTGTGATTATCGCAATTCCGAAAGAGGAATAGGAAATACATTTAAACACACAATGTGTACCTATTACTTATTGTCTCCTTTAAGAGAAAATTAATTGTTTATTGACTCTACCAATTACAGCTACAGCACTTAAATGGGAGATAGGGTCATTTCGCCGGTTAGCGACCGATTAGTGGAGTTCCCCACTTTAGGTTAGCTTATTAATATGAAAAATCTTCTTTACAGTTATGAAAAATCTTTCTTGCGGATCTTTATATGATCAAGTTTTATTTTAAAAATTAAAAAGTAGTAGTAATAGTATTAAAATTTGAAGAAAAAATTTTTTTTCTCCAAAAGTAGCTATTTCACTAGTTTGCGGCCACTTTTGTTAATATGCGACCACCCTCATCTTAGTTTACGGCCACTAAAATTCTAACAAAATGTCAATAATTATTTTATTAAGTGTAATATGATGAGCTAAATCTTCATTTATAAACTCCCCCCTCTCCTCTCCCTTCTTTTTGAGATGTTCTATTGTATTTTTTTCCATATTATTCAAAATATTTTATTTTAAAAACCATGCTTAAAATCGAGGAACCTCATCATGATTGTCAAGTCGTATCGTCCCACTGCTGGGCAAAGGCCTCCTCCCCTTCGTGCCATGCAACTCTATCCTGAGCAGTTAGCATCCAGGTCTTTTCTCCGATCACTGTGATGTCATCAACCCAGTGTCGCCCGACTGTAAAAGCCAGCAACGCATCGACGCATTGGGATCTATGGTGTTTACCTCTGCTTTATTATTTCCTACTCTTCGAAGAAGTGGATAATTAAAGCGGTGACCCCACTAAGTTCTAATTCTCTCTCTTACTATGCTGGCTATTGATAGTGCATGCTGACAGACCCTTACTTGGTCATTTGCTGATCCTCTTCTGAAAAGTCCATCAGCCTTTTCATTCTCTTATATATACCAACATGGCCCGGTACCCAAACTTGTACTCTGTTGCTGCAGCCTTCTTTGTTCAGAGCCTTCACAGCATCCAAGACTAGTTTTGAGCTGAGGAACGAGGAGTCTGCAGAAACTTAAGGCCTTGACTGTTACTGAGAATGTAGATATGATCTTATCTTTCACATTCTTCTTTATGTTTTCTTCAGCGTATGCTATAATGGCATACCTCTCCGATCAAAAAACGGTAGTGTATAGACCCAGACTGTTATAAAGTTTCCGAGTAGATACCTGATGCTGTACCGGATCCCGTTTTTGAACCATCTGTATACCAAATGCGGCCTGCGGCAGTCTGCATCTGGTTGCACTTGGAGTATGTAAAACGCTTTCATCTCTTGTTGTATAATATAAGTTCGATTCTAAGCCAGCATGACACGCTGCCGTAGGAACGATTGGGCGTATCATTGAAGTGTAGATGAAGACGAAGTCCCCGGGTATGGCATACGCTGACCAACACATGGTAAAACCCTTATAGCTTTTTCTGTCACCTTCTTGGCGTGCAGATTCCATGTGAGCTCCTTCTCTAAGGACGTACTGGGATATTTCACGTCTTGTCGTTACCCATAGATCATTCCAACTCTGTGCCGAATTAAAGTGACTTTTCACTTTCTCATTCTTCCATTATCTTTACAGCCTGTAGCAAAATTCTGGATACAATATCTAGAAATTTGCCATTGATCATTACCACTATAATATCATCTGCGTATCCCACAGCATATCATGTTCCACTGTTTAATTTTGTAAGGAAGGAACCATTCACTTTTTTTTATACAAAATAGGCCTACGTTTGACCACATCCCACCTGATTTAAAGTGAAAATGCGGTCGACGATGGATCACGTATGATGCCTAGAAAGGTACCTATTCACTCGTGCCTTGAAGATACCCAAGTTGTACCGCTCGGGAAACACGGATGACGGCAAAGTGTTCCAAATGCGACCAGTTCTCATCAGAAACGACGAAGCAAAACGCTTGGTGCGGGCTGTTGGTAGCGCGACTAAGTAGGGATCCGTCGTCTAAGTAGTGACGTCCGTCGATAGAATGGGCGTGGAGGAATTAGTGCAATTCCTGCGCACACTCTCCAAAATGAATCCTATAGAAGACCGATAGCGAAGCGACCATTCTACGACGTTCAAGGCTCTGCAGCCGAGATTCCGTAGGCTTTTGGTCACCTACTAGCTTTTTGGCACGTCTCTCAATTGACTCCAGTGCCTGAAGCTGGTACTTGGCAGCACCATCCCAAAGATGAGAACAGTACTCCAAACACGACCGGACTTGTGCTTGGTACAGCGTTAGCAGCTGTCCCGGTGTGAAGTATTGCCTCACCCTCACCTTTGCCAGAATACAATTGAGTTTTAGATTCGATGTAACTCCCAAAATTAAGGCGTGAGAGTAACTCCTAGTAACTCAAGCTGGTTAGTTATCGGTAAAGAAACATTTTGGAAAGAAGAGCTTCAATGAATCGACTCCTTTTTGCGGTAAATAGACACGCCTGGGTTTTTGTAGCATTAAACTTAACCAAATTAGCT
The DNA here is from genome assembly GCA_947507615.1 of Hemithea aestivaria. Taxonomy (NCBI): domain Eukaryota; kingdom Metazoa; phylum Arthropoda; class Insecta; order Lepidoptera; family Geometridae; genus Hemithea; species Hemithea aestivaria. Next base: position 4,291,591 of record OX382347.1, on the reverse strand, counting down.
GCTCCCCAATCGAAAACAGCTTATAAGGCCAAGCTCATACGCTCAACCATGGCTTCCCTGTATGACTGGACTTCTTCTCCGTTGGCTTCTCTACCTATCACCACCAACCCTCCCTACCTATGCACCTATTTGTTTCTCCCCGTCTTTCCTTAGTCCTCTTATATTTAAATTCGTCAACTCTTTTATCCTTCTACATATTTTTTCTTATACCGAATCCTCCTGCACGGTTATCTCTCAGAGCTAATTCGTATTTTAACTCAGTCTCCTGTTTCTTTAGTGTTGAGCACATTCTTTAACACAAGCTGTAGCTAGTGAAATTACTGGGCTTAAGAGTCTTAACATCTTATGACTTTTGAGTAAGAAGCGTTGGTGCAGTGCTCCTAGAACTTCACATGTTAAATCCTAGGTAACACTGTACTGATTATGGGCAGCCGTTATCTCTTAACATCAGGAGAGCATCTTGCTCGTCTTCTACTTCTTCACATAAAAAAAAAAACACAAACTGCAATATTATGAACTTAATTCAAGTGGTCATATAATGAAGGCATCAAATGACCACATTCAGTAAGCGGTCATTAATTTCCCATACATTTTGAGGCGGTCGCAAAGTGACGTTCATCCAAGTAGCAAACTAACGTCTGGACGTTAGTTTGCGACCTGTATGTAGATGTGTGGAGTATTTGTACTATTTACAAATATTTAGATGGCCGCAAACTAATGAAACCAAAGAAGCCATTTAACAAATGTGAAAAAGGTTAACTGAATTATAATACCTTTAATATTATGGAAACCAGAAGGAAATAAAAAAGTGAACCGAGAAGTCAGTTTGCGACCATATGGCCGCAAACTAAAATTTCATTTATAATTATATTTTAGTTCGCGACCACTCATTATTTTACCTATTTATACATAATTTTGTTTAAAAAATTGTTAAAATACGTTAAAAAACTATTATTAAAGCAATTTAAACACTATCAATCAGTAATACATGGATATATCATGATATACTTACTCCGAATGCATCACGTGCTCACTATTTTTTTTGTAATTTTGTACGAAACTAAACACGCTTAGTGAAGACACAAAAATCAACAGTGATTTGTTAAAACTCTGATAATGCTATACGACCGTTATATGTTGACAAGGATTAGCCGTCTATCCCTCTCTGTCAAGGACTAAATTTTATTTGAAAAATGGAGATAGACGTCTTGTTTTCTAAGAATTTCTGAAGCTAAGTCTCCGAATGGCCGGAAACTAACGCTGGCCGGAAAACCAGCGAAACCACCCTAATTAAAGTACGAGGGATATTTTTCTCATCTCTGTTCAATTGGTCAGGTGGAAAAACAACGCGTGTTATTCCTGCACTATATTATTGCACTTTTTGATTTACACCTAAGATTTTTAGCACTTTAAAAATAAAATATACGATACAAATAACTTTATTGACAAACAATAAATAGCACAGTTTCTTTTATAAGAATAAAAATCACTACTACACCATTTATTATAATTAATTAATTCGAATAGAAAATTTAACTTTTGACAGATGAATAACGCGGGAAAGCGAATTTCATATTTTTAAATGTTGCGAAGTTTAAAAAAAAAGACAACTGCAAATATTTTTCTACTGGCGTTGCGCAGTACAATATTTGCCAAATTAAGGGTAGGTGTAATTCTACTTTCAACTCACCGCCCGCATCACTATGTCCCGACAGGTACAAAAGTAAGCCCAACGTAGTCAGCCACTTCATTTCACACACTTTACACAACACAAACGTTCAAAGTTTATCGGGGGTCAAGCGGCCTGAGCCCGCGACGTCCGTCACCCAACTGATCTTCCTTTGCGTATAATTCAACTGATATACTCCTACGCAAGCATTTGTTTTACCGTTCGTCGTGTCAATTTTTTTAACCTATACATGCGCGACAGAAAGCTCTATCTTGATTCTTTATCGAAGTACGATTGCACTGACTGGGTAAAAAAAGAATAACCCATTATATCTTTTCAGGCGAGTTGATGCCTCTTCTTTTTTTCAGGCGTGCCGTGTGCTTGTATGTGCCATATTAACATAAAAAAAATTCAGGCCACGATCTCGCCTGATCCTAAGCGACTGTACGGCTACTCGTCAAGACAAATCAAATAAACCCGAACTTGATGGGGTTGCGTCGTTTAATTACGGAGTTGCTATGGCCTATGGCCACCTTCCAGCTCCGTCATCAGATCAGCTCGATGGCATAATAATATTGCATTGTCATCCGATTTATACATGCAAAATTTCAGCTAAACCGGAGAGTGGATCAAATTTAACTTGCAAGATTTGATTACAGACAGACAACAGACAGGTTAAATAAATAAAAGCTTGTAATAAAATCAACAACTTTACTTTACTTTACTTTACAGCTTGTACGGTAAAACTGTAGAGGTCTCAATCGGGTCCAAAGTGTAGGCCAATTATATATGAAAAAAACTCAAAATCATTCAATAATTTTAATATTTTTTCTTATTACAGCTTAGCCAAATAACTTTTTATTAAATATTATAGATACTCCGACGAAAAAAACCCCAATTATTTGATTTTTATTATATGAATCTTATCTTCAAAAGGGGGCTGGCAAGGCCAGCAATACTTCGACCCATTGCTTGGGATCTATTTTGTTTTTACTCCTACGTCAGGGTTTCTTACTCTTTAGAGAAGTGGTTTATTAATGTGGATATTAAGGCGGCACGGCGATGGGCTTTTGACATCCAGAGAAAGGCGGAAGGTAAAGGGATTAGACAGAGGAGAATGGCAAATGAAAGCGAGGCTATGTGCTTGACTTGCTGTGGCAGCAGAAGATAATTGAAGTAGGTACCTAGTAGTTGTGATGATGATGATAATTTTCTAACTCATTTTTCTAAATGTATGTATAACTAAATTAATCGTATAAAATATATAGGTAATTTTTCATGGTAATTTATCATTGATATAAGAAAATAGGTAATTTTATTTAAGTCTATGTAATTTATGAAAAATGAATGTAAATATTATTATCTTATGAAAATAAATTTGCTAGAAAATAACAAATTTCTAAGCACTTTCTAGAATGTACGTGTTCCTACTAATGTGTAAGCACTCAGTCTCTCAGTACACTTTACATAAAACTGGAATCTATTTCTGGACACGGGCCATGTTAGTTATGCTAACGAGTAAAACCTTTTTGCTTATCTACCTGGCAACCAAGCACTGGCCACATTTAAAATTCTGAACGAAATCTTATCGCATTTTAAAATTAGAAAAGGAATCTCGGTTCCCGCCAAACGCACCGCGAAGTTCGTTTAGCATAGAGATCGCATTCACATGCCTGCCGGGCCTCGCTCAAAGGACCCGACATTACTCCACGGTGCTTTTTACGACTCAAAACTCTTATTCTCTTTGGCACGTCGAGTTAAATTTAGGATTCGCATTTTTCCAATGTTTTTATTCTCATTTTAACGACCGGATTCTGTTGCTAACTCCGATTATGCTTTTTTTATGGCTGCCTTTGAAGCTGCGAAGCCTACGTCAATTTTAAAAATGGAATGGAATTCCTGGATACTGGTCGAAAACAAAGTTTTTAATGAGCCCACGTCAAAGCCTAGATAAATATTTTTAGAAAGTAGTTTGAAATTCCTGAAATTATGTAGCGCATAAAAAATTAAGTAACTCGATCCTCAAATTCTTTTAATACAAATCAGGTACCTACTATTGAAAATTAAAGTTTTACGGTTACTTAATGTTTAATTACGACATATATTTGGACTGTTGAAGATTTTTTTATTTTTAGGGTTCCGTACCTCAAAAGGAAAAAACGGAACCCTTATAGGATCACTTTGTTGTCCGTCCGTCCGTCTGTCTGTCTGTCTGTCTGTCTGTCAAGACCCTTTTTCTCAGGAACGCGTGAAGGTAACAAGCTGAAATTTATAAAAAATACTAAGGTCTATTGCTTCTTAGAGCTGTGAAAATTTCAAACTTCTAGGCCAACGCAATCAAAAGATATAGTCGAATATGTCGCTAATTTCAGCAAATTTACGACATTCCCAAATAAATCAAAACCTACGGGGCACTTCCCGTGAACTCAGAACCTTGAAATTTGGCACGAAGCAACACCTTAGAGCACAGATAAAGGAAAAATTGCGAAAACTATAAATTTTTATTTGCATCATATGAAAAATTTTTTTTGTATTATTTTATACCTACTACCCTTTTTCTCATGAACGCGTAAACGTATTAAATTGAAATTCATATCAAATACTCAAATCTATAATACCTTTAAACTGTAATAAAATCAAGCCTCTATGTTAACGCATTCAAAAGAAACAGCAATTTTAGCCGCAATTTTAAATTCTCAACTACTCTCAAAAAACCAAAACCTACAGGGTACTTGCCGTGAACGTAGAATCTTGAAATTTGGTATAAAGCTATTCTTTAGAGCACAGATAAAGGAAAAATTGCGAAAACTGTAAATTTTTTGTTACATCATATAAAAAAATATTTTTCATAATTTCATACTTACTACCCCTTTTCTCATGAACGCGTAAACGTATTAAATTGAAATTTATATCAAATACTCAAATCTATAATACCTTTAAACTGTAATAAAATCAAACCTCTATGTTAACGCATTCAAAAGAAACAGCAATTTTAGCCGCAATTTTAAATTCTCAACTACTCACAAAAAACCAAAACCTACAGGGTACTTGCCGTGAACGTAGAATCTTTAAATTTGGTAAAAAGCAATTCCTTAGAGCACAGATAAAGGAAAAATTGCGAAAACTGTAAATTTTTTGTTACATCATATAAAAAAATATTTTTCATAATTTCATACTTACTACCTCATTTCTCATGAACGCGTGCAGGTATTAAACTGAAAGTCATATCAAATGCTAAAGTTTATAATACCTTTAAACTGTAATAAAATCAAACCTCTATGTCAACGCTTTCAAAAGAAACAGCAATTTTACCCGCATTTTTAAACTCGCAAGTACTCGCAAGGGAATCAAAACCTACAATATAAAATTTTATACCCACTTTTCCTTAGGGTTCCGTACAAACCTACGGGTTTGTACGGAACCCTCGGTGCTCGAGTCCTACTCGTACTTGACCGGTTTTTTTTACACATAGAAGTAAGAAGACGAGCAAGATCGCTCTTCTGATGGCAAGAGATAACGATGCCTATAATTAAAACAGTGCTACCCAGGATTTTACAACGATGTAAAATTCTGGATGCACAGCGCTAACGCTTCTTACTCAAGAGTCATATGATCTTGAGAGTCTCCAGCCCAGTAATTTTACTAGCTACAGTGCGGTGGCCTCCTACCGAAGCACAGTGATGTTTGCACATTACTGCTCATGCAGTGCTCAGGCGTAGAATAACTAACACTTTTACCGGGGGTAGACTTCCTCTGCAGGAGGGCGACTAGGTGGGTACCCCAACAGTGCCAGTTATTCTACGCCTGAGCAGTGATGTGCAAACATTACTGTGCTTCGGTAGGAAGGCACTGAAACTAGTGAAATTACTGGGCTGAAGAGTCTTAACATCTTATGTTATTACAAGCTTTATATTACTTTCACCTGTCTGTTGTCTGTCTGTCTGTCTGTCTGTCTGTGTGTCTGTCTGTCTGTAATCAAATCTTGCAAGTTTAATTTGACCCACTTCCCGGTTTCCAATTGAGCTGAAAATTTGCATGCGTGTGTAAATCGGATGACAATGCAATATTTTTATGACATCAAGCTGATCTGATGATGGAGCTGGAAGGTGGCCAAAGGAACTCTGTCATAAAACAACGTAACCCCATCGAGTTTGGGCTCATTTGATTCGTCTTGACGAGTACTTTATGATGCAAGATGATAACAATAATTAAAGCTTGTTTTTAAAAAGTATTTTTTAAATTTCACTTGTTTCTTATGTCATTATATGCGTTGGTGCATTGCACCCAAAATTTTTCATTTGTAAAATCCTGGGTAGCACTGTACTAATTACTAATTATGGGCAGCGTTATCTCTTACCATCAGGAGAGCGTCCTGCTCGTCTTCTTACTTCATTGTATAAAAAAAAACACTGTTGGGCTACTCTACATGAGTATCCCAAAGACCTCGTGCAAAGGAAGTCTACCCCCGGTAAAAGATTGTTTAATGGTTTTTATTTAAATAATAATTCTCTTGTCAATTATAGTAAATCCAATAAAAATGATCATCTGTATCTTCCATCCGCCATGACCCATATCAGTCATGTGTAAACAGATAAAGCTACGCATTCTGACTCATCTGCCTACGTTATTAATCGCATCATAATAAAATATCATTGTACTAAGTTCCTTCCAACCAGAGGGCCTATATATAACCTATGTACCTATATTAATTATTGGCTATCGCAAAACGAAATGTAAAACACTAGAATCCATAGACAAAATTGCGTATACCAACATTACATGCTTAAACCTCCTCATGAGTAAAATAACAAACGCAGCAATGTAGGTACATTAAAGTTGTCATTAATCGTAGTGGGTGAGAATAGGCCCTCAGGTAGTCTGTAAGAGATTGCGATAAGTCCGCGAATTTTTTGAACTCTAGAATTTATCCGGTTTTGTACCTAGCTATTTATTATTTCTTTAACTTGGTAGATGGATGTTCAAATAGGAACTAGGGGGGCCCAATCCATTGCGGGGAACAGTGTGCCCAGTGGTAAAGAAGGACCTGCTCATTCCATCTTCTAAATATATAAAAGGAAAGAGTGACTGACTGATCTATCAACGCACAGCCTCAACCGCTGGAGGGATTGGGTTGAAATTTGGAACACACATAGGTTTTATGACGTAGACCTCCGCTAAAAAAGGATTTCGCCATGCAGGCAAAGCCGCGGGCCGCGAGCATAAGCTAGTCTATAAATGAGTATTATTAATAATTACGTGGCAGTTAGATATTCGTTCAGCTGGCTACTTTGCTTATCATATTACTTACATTATTAAGTTACATAAAGGTACTGGGCCTAGCCACGGATGAGTGCTCCGGCGTACCTCTGCCCCGGCATTATGGCGTCCCGCAGGAACACCCCCAGGTTTTTTAGTGGGTATCCCCGCCGTGGCCATCTTCGGCGGGGGAGTCCCACATACCGCCCCGCGCCCCTCAGCGTGGAGTTGATGCGTAATGAATGAGGATGATGCGTAACGAATTTTTCCTGGGTAAAAAAAAGGTAGAGGGGGGAAACCCGCAGCCCGGGCATATTGCTATGGCTGCTTACCGCAGGAACACCCCTAGGTTTTTAGTGGGTATCCCCGCCGCGCACTTTTTAACCCTAGGTGCAAGAATTGAGATGCTTAAATTGGTATTAAGAGCGCTTATGCTGCAGGACGCGGGAGTTTGATGTATTAAAAATGGCATGATGAGATTTTTTGAAAAAAAAATTTTAAGCACTGAAAACACTTTTTAAGTCTGTGCAATAATATTGCGCTGGTTTCTTCTTGAGGAATTTTCAAAAAGCTAATTCTTTGAATTTATATTTAAATGTGTCAAATAGTGTGAGTGAGAGAGCGTCCTGTTACGCATAAACACTCATAACTGGCGATGTGTGAAATGTCCTGAATATTAATAAATAAATAGTAGTACGAGAGATTCGTACTCTTTAGGAATTCGGTTTAAGTTAAAACATCGTGTTATACTTACTTAGGTATAATTCGGTATGAGTGCACAGGAACCCACGATACGGCGCCGGATCTCGCCGATAGTGGCCGTGGGAACATCCTCACGATTACATACCATATTCCATGTGATCACTTCATTACGTCAGCTAATTACTTTTTTTTACTACAATAACTGGGGGCAGATTCTCCCGACGAAACGTTTTACTGGTGGTAGGATTGATGGGAGATTTGCGGTGTTTGGGAAATTGCCGGCATATTCGACTATATCTTTTGATTGCGTTGGCCTAGATGTTTAATTTTTTCACAGCGCTAAGAAGCAGTAGACCTAAGTATTTCCTATAAATTTCAGCTTTATACCTCCACGCGTTCCTGAGAAAAAGGGTCTTGGCGTGGCGTCGCGTCGCGTTTTAATAATGTGTTTGCGGCTCTAGGTTTTCTGGGCAGTTGGTCCTTCGTACCAGTCAGTGGTTTAAGTCGTTTTATAGGTCCTACTTTATAATATCTTTATTACCGTGCGTTTTTACCCTAGGGCGTCGACCGGAGGTTTTTACCGAGGGTAGACTTCCTCTTTGCGGGAGATCGATTATGTTGGTACACCAACAGTGACAGTTATTCTACCGCCTGCGCTGCGTCGTGTAAACTATGCGGTGTTTAGGAAGGAGAGCACTGTATAGACTGTATATAGGTAGGTACTATACAGTATAGTTAGTGAATTTACTGGGCTGAAGAGTCTTAATAATTAACATCTTATGACTCTCCGAGTCTTGAGTAAGAAGCGTTGGTGCAGTGCGTCTAGATTCTAGAATATGAAATTATTGTGAAATCCTGGGTGCCACTGTAGGTACTAATATCAGTTCAGAAAATCAGTTTTACCGAATGCAGCATGTTCGAAAAAAGGGTTTTTTTAGGGTTCCGTAGCCCAATGGCAAAAAACGGAACCCTTATGGATTCGTCATAATGTCTGTCCGTCCGTCCGTACCTATGTCACAGCCACTTTTTTCCGAAACTATAAGAACTATACGTTATAAATCGTAAACCACATTATACCTTTCATTCAATCAACTCAAAAGTTACAACGAGCTACAAGAACTTTTATAATAAGTAACTTGCTGCTACGGAACCCTTCATAGGCGAGTCCGAAACTGGATATGAGTAGCGTGGTACCTATCTACTGTATGAAAATTGGCCCATTAGATCTATGACGTAGTAGTGTACTTAAATCTATATCCATTAAAATAAAGTTGCAAAGATCTGCAGATAATTTATCGATTTATCTCATTTAATCGCAACTAATTTACATAATAACCTTTAACGCTTATTTTGCACTTATCGGTAATTTATTGGGTTTTCTTAGAATTACTGATATAGAATCGAGTTTTATATACCTACCTACGTTCAAATTATTTTCCCTTATAGAGACAATACATTAATTTTTTCCTTTACACCTTTCCCATACATACCATTTCGTGCGCTTTCAAATTAAATTAGCAAGTGCAGCTACCGTGCGGTGCCATTTTATTATTAAAATAATTTAAACTGACTGACAGCGACAGCACTCAGCACTGACAATATGTCAAAGCTGTCAACTGTCAATGTAAAAAAAATCAAAACAGGGTTGTGTTGTAAAAGTTTTTAGATTATTCAACTAATTTTTCTAAATAAATGGATTAAATATCCAATTAAAAATAATATGGACGATGGGAATTCTATAATCTACGGGCTCGAGCATCAGGTAACCTTTAAACGAACTGTAAACACATGAAATTCTCAAAAAGCCACACGACGTCTTTGAACATTTTTGCAAAACAATATTTTCGTTGCAGACTCGAGCCCTATCGCCCCAATATGCAGAAAGCGATGCTATAAGGTTCCTCATCGGTACGCAGAGCTTAAAACCTCAGTCTAATCAGGTGCACGTTGTCGAATTAGAGGAAGATACAGGAGCATTACATACTAAGGTAACTAAGCTATTTTTACAATTTATTACTTATAAAGTTGGACTTAAGTTGTGGCAGCAAAGTGAAATGATACCTGTCTCAAGATCTATGTTTACAATAGTCACACATGGTCTCTTGAAATGAATCCTTAACACATTGACTTAAAACACAACTGCTGTGTTATTGAGGTCTGAATGTGTGTGCTGACTGCTGACGCACACAAACGTGTTTTGTCAACTGATTTTCCATTGAAAATTACTTTCCGGTCCTGTGGATATTACTAGAAAATGCTGCCGCAGCCAAAACATAGTAACGCAGCTGTGAACTGCGCTCCTGGAGATCAATGCATGTTTTTTTAGCTTTTTGCTTGTTTATTTTATTATTAAATAATGTACAAGCATCTCTATGATCTGACGTGTGCTGCACTGCATTTTATTTAAAAAAATTGACACCGATTGGCCAATTTGCGCAAAATGGCCGCCACATTGGAGGGGATATAATATGCTTGTCTTGTATATTTGTCAGTGTTATTCACCCTACAAAATGATGTCAGGCTTATTTCAATGTTTTGCAGGTGTTCAAGCACGATATAGGTGAAATATGGCACTTACGATGCTCAATGCACGATCCAGCAGTGTTAGTCACCACTCACAACAGCTACGATCCGTCCACGGTGCAGTGCCGCATGGCTGTGTCAGTACTCAAGCTGCCCACACTTGAAGTAAGTTGGACATAATAAACAAATACTGGCTGCATTTACAGGTGGCCACAGTCTTCACTGACTTTTTTTTTAGCTGACATACCACAACAATAGTGTCTAAAGTTGTATAGATGGTACTGAACCCTTTGTGTGCAAGTCCAAGTCTGACTCACACTGAGCGAACTCACATTTTTAATAACTACACTCATATAACACATTGACTGCTGAAAACACAACAATTGTGTTAAGGTTAGAACGCAATTGCTGAAAAACACAAACATTGTGTTGTCAAAGGATTTTTCCACACAAAATTCATTTCAGGCACATTGGATAGTTTTATAAAACGCCACCGCGGCCAATGTGTTAAAATATGTGAATAACACAGTACTTTTGTTTTACAGGTGATCCCTAAAGACTTAGATGAATTGAGTGCAATACAAAATCGGAACGCCGAAGATCTGGAATTACAAGTTACTATTACACCTGAGGTGAGGCTTCCTAATAATTTCTCACCACAATCTCATGTAATGTTAAATGATGATGCGGCTGGAGCTGGAGGATACCTGAAGGCGGAATAAATTATAAACCCCTCCCTGTATTCCAAATTTCATGTGTGTAAGTGCGTGTGTGAGGACCGATTGAGCTGAAATTTGGTATAGAGATAGCTTAGACCCTTTTTTTATACAGGAAAAATGCATTACGCATCATCAACCCACGCCGGAGGGCACGGGGCGCTATGTCCCACATACTACACTGCGCCGAAGATGTGCGCGACGGGGATACCCACTAAAAAACCTGGGGGTGTTCCTGCGGGACGCGCGCCACCTCGTGGGTCTATTCTTGCAGCGACGAATACCCCCGTACTCGCCGCCTAGACCCAGGTTATGGGGGCTGGAGAAGGGCGTGGAAAGCACCTGCACGAGCCGGAAGGTCATGGACCCATGTTCTCTGTCCGTCCACTGCTGGAGTAGTGGACGGACTGCCATCACTTTTGAGGTGCCTGCTCGAGGATGGGCCAGACGCGTATTATAGCTTAGACCCTGGAATAACATAGACTACATTACAGCAGGTAATACCGCTGGGCGCAGCTATTTTATATATAGATTATCCTTATTTCAGAAACCCGAAGAAGAAATACGCTGTGCAGAATGGCACCAGACGGACGCGAATCGCCTCGGGATAGTGTTCGAAGGGAGTTTAAAAGTGTATGACGTCACAGGCGGGGTCACGTGGGCACCAGAGGGCAAGTCGCGCACTAAACTCACTGGGGGCAAATGGAACCCTCACCAGGGGCACAATCAGGTACAAATTAGAACAGAATAACTCTTTATTGTGGCCATATAACAAAATGTACTTAAATTACTATGACAATATTATACTATTTGGCCCACAAAATATTGTCCATAACATATTGGCCCACAAACAAAAGGGCGGCCTTTTTTTATGTGATGAAGTAGAAGACGAGCAAGACGCTCTCCTGATGTTAAGAGATAACGCTGCCCATAATCAGTACAGTGCTACCTAGGATTTCACAATGATGTGAAATTCAAGGAACACTGCACCAACGCTTCTTACTCAGTCATAAGAAGTTTAGACTCTTTAGCCCAGTAATTTCACTGGCTACAGTGCCCTCCTACCGAAGCACATTAATGTTTGCACATCACTGCTCAGGCGGTAGAATAACTAAAAACCTTAATTACTTCTTTATTCTGAAGGTGTTTCTAGATTTACATTGCCTAGTCGGTTGTGCTTTTTTTAATGCAGAATTCAGAATATTGAAAACTCTTTCAACCAACACTTTTGGTTATTGCCCAAAATAGATGCATATTATAGAATAATTGTTTGCGTTTTCTCTATTTCTGATATTTTTCTGAATCTGTGGGACGGAAAGAAAAAGTCAGTAAAATCATGATTAATAATTGTGATTGTGGCCAAGGATAGGCAAACGGATGTGAGTACCCCAACAGTGCCAGTTATTCTACCGCCTGAGCAGTGATGTGCAAACATTATTGTGCTCCAGTGGGAGGGCACTGTAGCTAGTAAAATTACTGGGCTAAAGAGTCTTAACATCTTATGACTCTTGAGTAAGAAGCGTTGGTGCAGTGCCCCTAGAATTTTACATCATGTGAAATCCTAAGTAGCACTGTACTGATTATGGGCAGCATTATCTCTTAACATCAGGAGAACGTCTTGTTCGTCTTCTACTTCATCAAATAAAAAAAAATTATATCATTTTTAATATATAACACTGAAAACACTTTTTTAAATGTGTGCATAATATAGTGCAGCGACGCTCTTGAGGAATTTTCAAAAGTTAATTCTTTGAATTTATATTTCAAAATGCGAGCGAGAGAGCGTCCCGCGGACTAATCACTCTTAAAACGTCTCATTTTTAGTTTATCGTTTACAGTTCGCAGTATTACAAGATATGCACATAAAGTGCTTCGACACTAGAGCTGACGGGACCAAACCAGCTTGGAGCATAGACAACGCTCATAGACAACTCGTCCGGGATATAGACTTTAATCCTAATAGGTAAAACATTTGTTTATGATTTATGTGTTTGTGGCTTGTGGCAGGGTACAGCATAGGCGGATTTAGGGGGGGGGCAGGGGGCCAAGGCCCCCCCAGAAGCATTGTGGAGTTACGAATTTTGAACATATTTCATGGTCAAGATGATTTTTTTTTTAGCGCTCGCAGCAAGCTGCTCCCGCACTTATTATTAACCTTTTGAACACCACGGCACAAACGCATTTTCGTGCCCTGTGCGCCAAGGCACAATTTAAAAAAAAATACCTACGAAAGAACTAGTGTTGCCAAGAGTCGATAAATATTTTTATTTCATTTTATTAAGACTGGGTTTTTTGTCGTCTATAGACGTCGTTGGCGTACAGGACCCGCAAGTACTTGTCAAGTATAGGTGACTTTGGCGGTCAAAAGGTTAAGGGTATTTGAACTTTCTAACTGTTCAAAGCGAGCTAAACACACATTTTTTGGAGTAAAAATTATAATATTTTTCCCCCTCTGCATCTTGGCCCCCCCAGAACCCAATCCTGGATCCGCCAGTGGGGTACAGTGCTACCTAAGACTTCACAATGGTGTATAATTCTAGGTGCACTGCACCAACGCTTCTTACTCAAGAGTCATAAAATGTTAAAACTCTTTAGCTCAGTAATTTCACCTTCAACAGACACTTTTCAACTTCTACTAATTTGTTTTTCAGACAATTTCACATAGCAAGTGTAGGAGACGACGCGGCGCTCAACATATGGGATTACAGGAATGGAAAGGAACCTATATTCACTCGGACCGATCATTCACATTGGTAAGAACAAAATAATTTACACTTTAGCTACGTAGGTTTTCTTTAATACTCCTTGCAGTGATGGAAATTATAGTATTATAGCATCAGTTCACAAAACACGATGTTTGTGTGTCTCAGCCCTGCACCTGCGTTTCTACCTCAAAAACACAGCGTTCGTGTTTCTGCAGTCAAAGTGTTGTTAACTAAATTACTTTAACACATGCGGAAAAACACAATTATTGTGTTTTTGTGGTCGAAACGCATGTGCCCAAACGTGTTTTATCAACTGATTCTACAATATTATATTAATCTATTATACGAGGGGCGGCTGATAAGTCCCCGGCCTAAGGTACTTAATGATAAAAAAATAATATGTTATATTTTTTAATATAATCCCCTTCAAGTCAAATACACTTTTCACATCGTGAATATAAGGCTTTTAACCCGTTGAAAAAATATTCTTCAGATTGCACTTGAAAATGGCTTTCCACGGCTGCTTTCATCTCACTGTCGTCTGAAAATCTTCGGCCTTGTAACTCCTTTTTCAATTTTGAAAAAAGGAAAAAGTCGCTGGGACACAGGTCCGGGATGTAGGGTACGTGGTCAATTTCAGAGAACCCTGTGTCTTTTAAGGCCTGCCATGCAATGCGAGCGGTGTGAACTGGTGCGTTGTCTTGCAAAAACAACACACCGCGCGCCAATTTTCCACGTCTCTCCTGAACTACTGCTTCACGTGCCTGAGTCAATAAATTTGCGTAATATTGACCATTCATTGTAGTTCCTTTAGGAAGGTAATCAACTAATAAAACTCCCTCACTATCCCAAAAAATGGTTGCCATAATCTTTGACGCCGACTTTTCGACTTAGAATTTCTTCGGTGGCCTCTCCCCCTGTTTTTCCATTGCATGGATTCTTGTTTTGATTCCGAATCATATTGACGTATCCATGTTTCATCTACGGTCACTATTCGGTTACAAATTTCGTCCAAATTGTCCTTGGCTAATTCCAAAAACTCTTCGCAACATGCGAGTCGTCGCTGCTTGTCAAGCGGCGCGGCGTGAGCATTCGCGATACCCAACGTGCACTAATTTTTTTCACGTGCAAATGTTGGTGTAAAATCTCTCCGATACGTTCTTTGCTAATTAACAATTCTTTAGCTATTTGCCACATTTTAATTCTACGGTCGGCCAATACAATTTTTTAAAATTTTTCGACATTTTCTCTAGTCACTACGGTTACCAGTCGTTCCGGACGGGGGTCATCTTTACAGGTCTCTTGACCTTGTTGAAATAATCGTGCCCATTTTTTGACAGTCGTATATGAAGGTCCAGATTCCTGAAGAACCGATAACATTTCATCAAAAATCTCTTTCGGGGTATTTCCTTTCTTCACAAAGAATTTAATCACTGCGCGGTGCTCTAAATTGCGTGAATTTCCAGTTTCAGTAGACATGGTGATGTTGTTCATCCGTTAGCTCGAAAGATAATGAGCCTATTTAAAAAAAAACTTAATATTTATACTACCACTGAGTCCTGCAATTAGTGGAATCAGTACAGAGATGATTAGTATTTGCTAAGTACCTTAGGCCGCGTACTTATCAGCCGCCCCTCGTATGTATGTACTTACAAAAGAAAAGTATATAAGTATTATATCCGTTATCCCTACAACCATAACACAAGCATTCAATTGCTTAGCTTGGGGTTAGATGGCGCTGTGTGAAATGTCCTGATATATTATGTATGTATCTAATTTCCGGTCCCGTGGATAGCAATAAAATGCCGCTGCAACCAGTGTTAAATTTTTGGCTAAATTCATTTTTATTTAACTACAATAAAGACATTCGATTTCAAATTATAATATTGTTTTAAAAGTTGTTGCTCATATTGCTCACAATTTATGTTGCCAGGGTATGGACAGTGCGGTACAACACATACCACGAGCAGTTGTTGATAACAGGCAGCTCGGACGGTCGCGCGCTGCTCACGGCCGCAACACTCTGTGCCGAGGATGATGCTCACGCTGTGTGAGTGTACACATACAACACATATCACGAGCAGCTAACATTTATTGCTTTCTATTTAGCTGGTCGTGTTATATACTAAGTAGCTATAGTATATTGTTAATAGCCATCGGGTCCCACACGTATTTAGGTCTAAAACATCTGATTCTTAAAGCGCTTTGCAGACACAAGCAACTGTTTCATTAATTTTCTTATTGCAATTATTTAATAAATACATATAAGGGTGGTCCACAGAGAGCGAGCAGCTTGCTTGCGCTTGCCTCGTTTATTGTTATTATGCAAGCTGTACCAATAACAGTTCGGCAGTGGTTATAACTAGGACCTAGATATTATATGAAATTAAACTTTTGCCAATCACAATTGCTACAATAGTTGCTCAATGAAAATATTCAGCATAAAAACAATGAAATACACTTTAACTTAAAATTATTGTAACATTTTATGCTGTGTGGTATTTAAGTACTAACTTAACTAATAACCCCACTGTAGGCGTAGCCTGTATCGTGGGGGTCTGGATAAGATAATTACCTAAAACGAATTATGGGCGTACAATTTTTATTTTTTTCTGTGTTATTAATTAATTTAAAATTAGAAGAACAATGTGCAAAGCGTCTAATTTATAGCATCTCAGGATTCAACTAAAAACAAACATTCCCTTGCAGTTTAGAAGACGGCGTGCTTCAATCATACGAACAGCACGAAGATTCAGTTTACTGCGCGGAATGGAGTACGGCTGAACCGTGGACCTTTGCCTCGTTGAGTTATGATGCTAGGCTGGTACTGTCTAGAGTGCCACGACATTTTAAATATAAATTGTTACTGTAAACTGACAGTGGAATTAATTTTTTTAGAGCTTATGCTTATATGCAGAAACATACAGCAGTTTTAAGTATGTAGAAATCTGATTGATATGTATTTTTTTTTATACGACTAAGTAAGAAGACGAGCAAGACACTCTCCTGGTGGTAGAGATACATAATTAGTAGTGCTACTTACAAAGGTGAAATTCTGGGTGCACTGCGCCAACGCTTCTTACTTGAGAGTCATAAGATGTTAGACTCTTTAGCCCAGTAATTTCACTAGCTACGGTACCCTCCTACCGAAGCACAGCAATGCAATGCAGCAATATTAATATATTTCGTAGTCTCAGAGATATTCCCTATAAAATCCTATTTTTTATGTCCTTCATGCAATGCATTTCACATTCCATTGGTGTGTAAGATTTTATTTGTTATGTCAGAAAATTAATAAAATTTTATTTATTATGAATTGTTTTAATTTAATCTGGTAGTTTGTTTTAAATGTTGTGTTATGTGTTGTAGTCAATTATCTTTTTTCACATTTAATATTATTACGAATTCAAGTAAAAAATTGTTTTAATGTGGGCAAAGCCGAGAACAAAACAGAAAAATCTTGAAATAAAACAAATTCTGAATATAAATATATTTATTTATTGTCTAAAATCTCTCAGCTACTCTATTCGCGACGTTTCTCAAATTACCATAGACTTTCGAAGGAGGTGAACCCATAATGAGGTTGCATATAGCCCTTCTCGCCAAAGCAATATTTTGGTAACTACCTAAAATATGTATCTTTGAATCGGCCAATACTATTCTTGTTTTCGTAACATTTTCTATTGTGAATTTTGTCCGGCCAGCTTTTCCGGCCAATCTGCCAATGGCTCTGCCTAAATGGTCTCCATTTAATGTTTTGACATCTTTTATTTCAAATGACTCTACGAATAAGTCATCTAGACGAAGCAGAGCTAGAGCATCTTCCACATCAAATCCGTATATAAATGCCTGTAAATAACAGATAGTCTATTAGAAAAATAAATTCTATTATAAGGTACAAAATGGAAAATGATTAATAGCCAAACTGCTAAATAACAATACAATTTTGAAAAATAAAATGTGAATAGTAATGAACTAAAATAAACCATGGAAAGTGTTATTTTACAGACATTATCTGGAGATATTGTTTTTGTTTGAATAACTTGCTTTTTGCTCACATATACACAAATTTTGTTATTTAAATTCAAAGAATTTACTTTTGAAAATGTTCCCCAGTAAAAGTTTAAACAATGTATTTTTTTTGCCATTTTTCAAAGTACTCAATTGTGGAAGTTGTTTGGCAGTTAGGCATGTCATTTTGTATAAGATAATAATTTTATTTAAAAATATTACCTTTACAAAATCAGCAGCTTTCTGTAAATTGGCAACATCCTTAGTCTCAGGGCCTACTTTTATTTCTACATTTCGCGTTTTTGTGTTGAACCTGACTTGCAGCAATAAATGCTCAACAATGGGTGTGAAGATCTTCAGCCAGCTTTCTTTGAGAGGTGTATATCTGAAATATAAAAAATAAACTTTAATTGTACACTGCTTCTTAGGAGTAAGTTCATTCTTGCAGAAAAAAAAACACATACCATTAGCTGCGGTGGTGTTTTATAGAACTATCACAGGGACTGAAATTAATTTTGTATGGAAAAACTCAACTTTGTGTCTTTCAGGACTCGCGTTCCGACCTCAAAAGCTTACGACGCGTACGACACAGCTGTGGTTTTCCGCAATTTGCCATGAACTATTTTTTTTGAGTAGTCTGTTCAGAATCTAAGCAATCTACATACAATATTCAGCTCAATTTATGCCCCCTTTTGGAAGTGAAAGGGTAACACCAGATAAACTTTTTTACTGTTTATTGCATTTATTACTAAGATTTTGAGGTTATGTACCTGTGCGCAGGAACTGCAATTTTTCTCATGTTATCTTTACTTTCATTAGGTTCTGGGTTTTTCTTGGACCTTTTAGACCTCGGGCGAGTGTGTTTAGCTTTCCCTGCGATGCCATTATGCTCTTCTACTTCCATTCCATCCCCAGATTCTGAGACAGCTCTCCGCTTTATATTTTTCAACTTCACCGTCTTTTTGGCGGGCAGGAATTCGTCGACGTTTATGTTTTCAGTTTCCATTTTCACTTATTTTGTGTTTACGTAGTGTTAGACGAAAGTTAAAGCCAATAAATTGAATTTTTCGCTAAAAATAATATCAACACATGGTGCACATTTCCTACCACAGACTAAAAAGAATGTTTACGTTAACATTCTGACATTGACAAATAAATGAAGTATCAACTATAATTGTTATAATCTGTGCGGTTTTAGTCGATTAATCGAATGAATTGAAGCAATTTTTAGGACATCACTATAAAATGTGTTCAAAAGTTCAAAGTTGGCACCGTCGAAATAAAAATTTATCAAATGAAAATTTTTCAAAATCCACTCAAACGTCCCGACCGCTATAGCGGTCCGAAAAAAAGTTGAGTTAAACGTTACAGCCGCTATAGCGGCTTTAGAGACTTACTACTTTTAAAACATGTTTTTATCCATGAAAATACTAAAAATTTGCGTAAATATGGTTGTAAATGGCTTTGTAATAAACGTTTTAAATCTGTGGTCATTAAATCTGAAGCTAAGCTCTTGGCAAAATTTTAATTTTTTTTTTTTAAATTATAGTTTCGAAGTTTTCATGCGTGCCAGTGAAATCTGCGTTTAAAATGTTTATAATTCACCTTTTTTTATTAAAATTATATATTATTATGATCCTCATGATACTATCTTTCGGAATTGGTACAGATATTAAGGAAATAAACAAAATCAGGACAATTTTACATGTCTTAAAGTCGACATGTAAAATTTTTGTCGCGTTTGCCGCGTTTCCGTAATATTTTTCTGTGATTAATTTCAATCAACAATTATTTTATTAAAATACAACGTAAATTTAGAAAAACAGTTCAACATGATTAGTTACGTATACCTAAAGTTAAAAAATATAAACAAAAATAGTTTGAATTCATTGATTTAATATTTCCATTCTCAGGATTTTGTTCTAGGCGCTGAAGATTTATACACGAATGGGTGTTTTGTTTTGATTTATTGTGCTACACTGTACTTTTCAAGTAATTATATTTTGATATCAAATCAAAGCTTATATAATCTAGTTTAATAAAATGCAGGTAAAAATAAGAAATATTCAGAGATGTTCCGTAAAAAATTGTTTAAACCAAAAAAATACCTAAAATTAACACATATTGCCAAGTTCGAATTTTTTTTTATATACTTTGTGTTAATATTTGAATCAAAATTTTCAGATATTTTATTTTTTTATAGTTTTAACTATATAATGCTATTTTTTCATAGAAAATGGTTCAATATTTTACTAGAAAATAGACGTTTAGTAGGTATCAGTAGTGAGCGCTCGACGCGATTCTATTTGGATCGCGGACGCGGACGTTCGACGCTTTTTCAGCTGTCAAGGGCGGACGTGTGAGTGGCTATGGAAAGATCTTAATTTGAAAGTTAAAATGTAATCTGAAAAAAATAAGTAGCAAAATAACACAGCTCAAAGAACTCTCTGCCCACAGCTAATGAGTATATTGTTCTCCTAAAATAAATAATAAAAACGAATTTGAAAAGAAAATACAATTTTGAACGCAACTTTCAGAGTGGTTATGTCACAGAATTTCTGAGTCGAATTTTTGTTTTGAAATTGATTTGAGGTAAGTTTCAGCCGCAACACTGCTCCTAAATTTCCTACAAGCCGTTTTCTAAAAGCCTAATAACTATTTCAGGTATCGTGGTACCTCAAGTCAGCATGGCCACTCTAATTCGAACCGCCTTCGTGAAGGCGATTGTCCCAAGTCAAGGGGGCAAGATAGCTGGTGTCACCATCGTGCAGAACCGTAACATCGCCGGCAGGACCTTGAGGGAGAGCTTGCCGAAGCCCCCAGCTAAACCCGCGCCTTTCGACTACGTGAATAAAGACTATACTTACTTGCGCAGTCTTTTCGATCGCACCACCCATAGGTTCGATGAAAACTCGAAAGTAATCCTAGTTGAAGGTCCCATAGCGGCTGGAAAGACTCAGTTTGCCGCGCAGTTGGCCGAAGACCTGGGGATGAAGCATTTCCCTGAAGCCAATATGGATTACCACTATGTACGACCAAATGGTTGTGACATTCGTATGTTTGACGATCAAATCCCAGAAGATACGCGAACTTTTGATCACAGGAACTTTAGTATCAATCCGTCGCACCGTTTGGCTGGAAACTTCCAGATTATGATGTACACGGCTAGATTTGGCCAATATATTGATGCTTTGGCCCACCTTTTCAACACCGGCCAAGGAGTTGTGTTGGAAAGGAGTCCCTACTCGGACTTTGTGTTTTTGGAAGCGATGGTGAACAATAATTACATCTCTAAGGGTGTGAAGGGGGTGTACTATGAGTTGAGGCATAACACCATTGAAGAGTTGCTGCGTCCTCACTTGGTTATTTATTTGGATGTGCCTGTTCCTAATGTAAGAATTTTTATTTCTATACTACCTGGACCTGTGCACACTTCGTCATGCTTAATAGAAATATATCAGTGTTTCTCTAACTATATTATGCATGTATTATACTTAGAAACCTTCCTTTTGAATTGGCTTTGTCCGCATGGCAAAATCCTTTCTTAGCGGAGGTCTACATCACAAAACCTATCTATGTTCCAAATTTCAACCTAATTCGTCCAGCGGTTTAGGCTGTGCATTGATAGATCAATCAGTCACTCTTTCCGTTTATATATTTAGATGAAATCCGCATTAAAATCTGTTGCGTAGTTTTAAAGATATAAGCATACATAGGGTACAGACAGACACGGGAAGCAACTTTATTTTATACTATATAGTGATACCAATAATTCTTCACTGCTGCTCAACTTCTGAACTAAACTGTACCCAAATGATCGTTAAGATCGTGAACCAATATGATGTTCAGTCAAATCAGCAGGGTTATTCATTTATCCGTGAAAGAACCGAACCAAATACCGAATTGTCAAAAATGTATGAAAATGATGTATTATTAAGATACAACTTGACATGTCATGTCATGTAATTTCATACATTTTTGAAAATTCGGTTCGGTTCCTTGACCGATAAGTGAATAGCCCTGCAAGTAGAGGCTTTACCTGCCTGCTTAACATATTGGCTGCGGCGGCGTTTTATAGAACTATCCAGGTCCCTGAAATTAATTTTGTATGGAAAAATCCTTTGACAAAACAATGTGTTATTTTTCGGCACTCGCCAACCTCAAAACCACAGCTGTTATGTTTTCAGCAGTCAATGAACAAAAATTGGCAATGACTAGCACTACATTGGACCAAGATTGAACACCACTAACCACTGGTATTCAGTCATCTGTAGGCAGGCTATTTTCTTATAGTCTCCCCCACTACGATTGATTACAACTTCAATGTACATTACTCCGTTTGTTATTTTACTCATATTAATGAGGAGGTATAACTTATACCTATACGTTCTTATTATGCCATATAAGCAAGTAATGTACGCAATTACGTCTATGGATTCTGGTGTTTTACATGTAGTAATACCCAATAGACCCGTAGTTCGTACAAACTTCTACCTTTACATACAAATTAAAACCAAATTTGACTTAACAGGTGCAAGCATGCATCCAGACGCGTAACAACGACTATGAAGTCAAGGGTAAAGCGTACACACCAGAATACCTGACCGAAGTGGAGAGGCAATACAAGAATGTGTACTTGAAGGACATCTCCTCGCATGCTGAGCTGCTGGTTTATGACTGGACTGGCGGTGGTGAAGTTGAAGTTGTAAGTAGATTTTAAATTACCTTCTTTACAAACTTAAAACTTACTTTTATACACTGTTATTAAATTTAACCGCCAAGCGGTCATTGTGACTGTTCCGACATAATGTTCAGTGAAGCCAGGGAGGGATTTATCCCGCCTTCTAGGTATAGTCTGCTGCCATTTAAGGCCGCATCGTCAAAGGCTTACCTATAATGAATAAATAAAAAACCACCACTATATTGCCAGTATGATTCAGAGTGCAACCCAAGCTATCCGATAAACTTATTTTCTTACATCAGTTACTGTGGCGACCCTACCAAATATGGGAAAAGCACGGGGTATATAGTGATGCCTTAGACAAGTGCTTCGGCATACCCGTTGCCCCGGCATTATGGCGGGCCGCAGGAACCCTCAGGTTTTAGTGGGTATCCCCGCCGCGCACATTTCGGCGGGGGGGTCCCACATACCGCCGCGGGCCCTTGCGGCGGTGATGATGCGTAACGCATTTTTCCTGGGTAAAAAAAAAGAACGGTGACGATTCTAACACAATTTTCCTACATAATAAGATAAGAAATTCTTTATTGATCCACTTATAAAGTAAATTTTACAAATACAACAATTAAAACTAAAGGTGTATCAATTGGCGGTCTTATCGCTCAAAGTGTACTCTTCCAGACAACCATGCAGGAAGAGGAAATTACAACACTGGAAGGACATGATATAATAATAAGATGAATAATCGTCGTTCGTCGTCGCTGTAAACGGACGTGTGCCAAATTTTGTCAAAATATTAATTATTGCAACCAACCAAAATTAAGCAGTAAATTATTAGTGACACAGTTCTAATTTGCATAATTAGTTCCTGACAGTTACATCAATACGCTTCTACGCTCCTACGCATTGAGACACTGATGCAGTACCCGCCACCCGCCTTCACCTCTGCGAGAACAGGTCGGTCGCTATTTTTTAACTCTCTTGCACTTGCAACGCTCCGGCCTACATCGATCACCGTGTACGAAAGTGCAATAAGGTTTGCCTACCAACCGAACCTGAGTGTACAAAGCGCACAACTGCACTTGCGTGGAGCACTGTTGGCAATAACGCACACAGAACAATGAGCGTCCAAAGGTCGCCAACTAAGTCTGTATGTGTAGCGGCCGGTAGTGGCGGATCGCAACCGGATCTGTCTAAAATATGTTATCATAGTATGGATACGACTACGAACATTACTCAGCGTATGAAGCGTAAATGGCCTGAAAATTGTGAATGCTCTAAGGATGTAGCTGAGATAAAATCAGAGATGACTAGAATAAGCTCCCTTCTGGAAAAGTATGTTGGGTCGAACCAAGAAATAATGAGAAAAATGCAAGAAAACATCGATGACATTAAAACTCAGATCTCAGATATGAAGATATCTAATGAGCGTACCATTAATGCTATCCAAGGCAAAGTAGATGGAGTTATAACCCAAATTAACGACGTTAAAGCATCGACTTCCAGTGTACTATCAGAGCAGAAGGACCTGAAGAATCACGTTATGAAATTAGAGAGTTCTATAACTATTGGAGAAGGCAAAATAAAAACACTTGAGTCAGACCTCAACAATATAAAACAATCGTCTTTCAATCCTTCCAGCAACACTGATCATAATTTAGCATCAGATGAGAAACTCATCCAAGAAATCCAAAACCGCAAATTTAGAGAGAAGAATGTGATTCTTGTTGGTATTCCTGAACAGACCTCTTCTCTTCTAGACGAGAGATTACTCAAAGACGAAACAGATACATACAACGTTATTTCATCAGTGGTCCCAGACATTCCTAAACCCGTCAAGGTCTTTAGAATTGGAAAGCTAAACCCCAATAAGAAACGTAGCCTTAAGGTCTGCTTTGATAGCTCACAACACGCTAGACAGCTACTAAGAAACAAAACAAAGCTCCCTGACGGAATTAGAATGTACCCAGATCAGACCCCAGCACAACAAAACTTTCTTAGAAGTTTGAAAGAAGATCTCAAAAGTCAGGAAGCTGGTGGCGTGACTGGACTCACCATCAAATATATTAATGGGACACCGGCTATTGTGCAAACCGTACCAAAAAACCGACATTAAACTCATCTATAGTAGGTACTAGCAATACCTACGAACTACTAAGCACTTACGAAAACTTCCCTTCCAATAAATCCCGTTTCACGTTTCTCTACCTCAATGCTCGCAGCATTTGTAAACAAGGGAAATTTGATGAGCTTAAGTGCATTATACGAGCTATACCAAATACTATACATGTCATTTTATTAACCGAGACGTGGATTCGCTCTGAAACACAAGCATTGCAATATCAGCTGGACAATTATACACACCACTATAACATTAGAACAGACACCACTGGAGGCGGTGTATCTGCATTTATCCATAACAATATAAACCATAGTGTAATAGAATCTACTTACGTTGGAGGCAACAATTATTTATGGATACAAATGCAAAAATATGGAATTGTTGGAGTTATATACAACCCTGGTAACACAGATTTCAAAAACTTTCTTGAAGTATATGAATCCCAATTAGAACAAAGACGTAGAGCTATCGTATTTGGAGACTTCAATATTGATCTTTTAACTTCCGACAACAAAACTAAAATGTATAAACAACTATTGAAAGAAACTGGACACAAAATTATTAATAAAATAAACAAGAAATACTGCACTCGTGAAGGAACAACTAAACAATCTATACTAGACCATGTCAGTACAAATTTGAACAAGGACACTTTTCACATGATCACTATCAACTCCTCAATGTCAGATCACAAACAGATTTATCTCGAAATTAAAAAAATTAAACCACCACCGAAAATTCACTCTACATATGAAGCTATAAACTACAGTAAACTCTATGAGCTGACAGAAATTAAAATATTGGAAGAACCTAATGATAACTACAATGAATTGGAAGAAACAATAAAAAATATAACAGAAAACAGCAAAACAGTTAAAACAAAAATATTAAATGAACCACAAAAAGACTGGATTAATAAACACATAATTAAAGAGATTAATGAAAGAAATTTATTATGGACTGAACTAACAAAAAACCCTGATGATGATGATCTGGCGAAAGAATTCAAGGAAAAAAGTAACAAAGTTGGTAAAATCATTCAAGAAACTAAAGATGACTATAACTACAAGCAATTTACAAAATATTATAACAAGCCAAAAAAGATGTGGAACCTAATTAACACCTTATCTACTAATAATCCAAAACAAAGTTGCGTTCCTCCAAAACTAATTCTCAATGCCCAGGAAGTAGTCGATCCAAACAAAATTTGTCAGGCATTCAACGAATATTTTTCAAATATAGGACCATTATTAGCAAATGAAATACCAAAATACTTTCATGACAATTACTTGCAAGCCCTACCTCAATCCACTACTTTCAACTCAACAATCTCAACATTTGATCCATGTACTAAAACTGAAATCTTAAGCATTATCAATAATCTCGACCCAAATTGTAGTGTTGGCCTAGACGGAATTAGTACAAAAGCCATCAAATGTATCAAAGACTTAATAGCAGACAAACTGACTGACTGTTTTAATAAGCTCATAGAACAAGGTATATTTCCAGATACGTTAAAAATAGCAAAAGTGATGCCTATTTACAAATCCGGTATAAAGACTGACCCAGGGAACTACCGACCTATTTCTGTACTACCAGTAGTCTCCAAAATTTTAGAAAAAATCATACAAACAAGATTAGAGAAATATCTGAATTCCATTAGTTACTTATCTGCAAGGCAATACGGTTTTCGTCCCAAAAGTAGTACTTTGGCGGCTACGATTGATCTTGTCACTAAAATAAAACAGAATATAGACAGAAAGAATGTAGTGTTAGGTATTTTTATCGATCTAAAAAAGGCATTCGATACCGTAAGTCACAACCTTTTGTTAAAAAAGTTAGAAACGATTGGAATCACTGGAAACGCACTACATATATTTGAATCTTACCTCTCAAACAGATCCCAAATAGTTAAATTTGACAACAAAACTCAAAGCACTGCTTTGCCCATAAAATGCGGAGTCCCTCAAGGCTCAATTTTGGGCCCATTGCTATTTTTAACATATATTAATAATATACACGATTTAGGATTAAACGGCCACATAACTCTTTATGCCGATGACACGTGCCTGTTTTATTTTGGTCCATGTGTTAATGACTTAGTATCACAAGCCCAAAACGATCTAAATATTTTAAACACGTGGTTTCAATACAATCTTCTTACCATAAATATCAACAAAACATGTTATGTCCTCTTTAGAGCAAAAAACAAACCAATACCCCCGTATCCCCCTCTAACAATTAATAATATAGCCCTCCAACAGAAATCATTTGAGAAGTACCTTGGCTTGTATATTGACAGTCAACTTGTCTGGCATCATCATATAGATAAAATTTACAACAAACTTTTAGCATTGCGCGGTGCCCTTCGTAATATAGTTCGTTGCATCCCAAGTAAACTTCGTTACACGATATATAATGCCCTTGTGAAACCTCATTTATCGTATTTGATTGAAATTTGGGGGTCTGCTGCGAAGACAAGGCTTACTAAGTTACAAAGACTACAAAACAAATTAATTAAAACTCTTTTCAAATATAAATTTTCTACACCAACTGCGACAATATACGACGAAACAAAAATTATGAACATTAAAAATCTCCACAAATTTAACGTATGCATGTTTATTCACAAAACTTTAAACAAGAATGTCCATACTAATCTTACGTTCACTCACCGAAAACATGTTACCGGCCTGCGCACGCGGCGCGCCAGCTATCTAGTTATACCCAAACATAGAACTAATTATGGCAAAACAATGCTTACAATTGAAGGAGCGCAACTTTACAACAAAATACCCTCAAATATAAAAAATGTTAAATCATTTCCCGTATTTAAAAAACAATTAACATGGTACATTCTTGCAGAATAATTCTGTATTTTATACTATTATATATATATTTTTTTCTTTTTTATTAATTTTAACTTTTAAAGCCGTATTACTTATTATATTATATTATTACAATCATTACAAATACGTGGAATGAGTCAATAGTGTATCTTGTGTGCCTATGTATAATTTACTTTTTTCTCGTAACAGACACTTGTAATATTCTACTTCAACTAATATAACTACTAATACTAATTAGTAGATAGTTATTAATTTATTGCATGCGACGACGAACATTAATATTGTATTAATACTACGTAAATTATGTTATCACGTAAGTGGCGAATAGCCTTTGTTGATAATAAAGATCTTTAAACCTAAAACCTATGATGACCATTAAGTTGGGTCTAGCTCAAAAACTTCCTATCCGTTCTACGTCTTCCTTCCAGGTGGTAGAAGACATAGAACGTCTCAACTTCGACCAGTACACGGAGAGAGAGGACCCCAAGATGAAAGACTGGCGCATGCCCAAGGAGATGGACTGGGCGGACAAGCGCATGAAGTACACCAACTCCAAGTATTGGCTGATGAACCTGTTCGCTATACCCAAGCTGGACGTGCCCGAGCTTATTACCAGTGCCGAGGACGCTTATGAGAGGGAAAAGGTACAAGTGAATTAAATTAAAAATTTAAAAAACCCCCAATGCTTTCAAAATATGTAATTCGCGGTTTTGTTGTGGCGGCCATCTTGGACTTTAATCATCTTTGTCATAGTGCGTTGTATTCTACTAGTCAAGCCCTTTCATTTGATACCCATATTGAGGGGGTCGTGGAAGAAAAAAGTTATTCTGTAGCGGCGGCCATTTCCGCTAAACATAGCTAAGAACACTCGACTAACTCTACTTTCAAACAACAAAACTAAATCAAAATCCGTTCATCCGTTCGGAAGCTACGATGCCACAGACAGACACGTCAAACTTATAACACCCCGTCGTTTTTGCGTCGGGGCGGGGGTTAAAAATACTACATCATCATAGTTTATACTTGGGGACTTCCTATGCAGGTCGACCAGATGGGTACCCCAACAGTGCCAGTTATTCTACCGCCTGAGCAGTGATTTATTTATTTTAAAAAAATGTGATAAATGATGTGATGTTTAAATATTACTGTACTGTGTGTGTGTGTGTGCGTGTGCTGTGCTGTAGCTAGTGAAATTACTGGTTTAGAAAAGTCTTAACATATGACTCTTGAGTGAGAAGTGTTGGTGCAGTGCACCTAGAATTTCACATTATTGATAAAATCCTGGGTAGCACTGTACTGATTATAGACAGCGTTTATATCTTACCATTAGGAGAGTGTCTTGCTCGTTTTATTACTTCTTCGTATAAAAAAAGTGCAAAAGTGGCGTGGAGCAAAAGCGTAGTAGTGATGTTTATCAAAAAAGGAGACAAAACTCTTTTGAAAAACTACAGACCTATTTCGCTTTTGAGCCACGTCTATAAGCTTTTCTCAAGAGTTATCACAAATCGTCTCGCACGTAGATTCGACGAGTTCCAGCCACCGGAACAGGCCGGGTTCCGATCAGGTTATGGCACCATAGACCACATCCACACGGTGCGGCAGATTATACAGAAGACCGAAGAGTATAATCAGCCCCTGTGTCTAGCTTTTGTGGACTATGAGAAGGCCTTTGACTCCATCGAAACCTGGTCTGTTTTGGAGTCTCTGCAGCGATGTCAAGTCGATTGGCAATATATCCAAGTGCTGAAAAGTCTGTACGATGCCGCCACAATGACTGTGCAAGTCCAGAACCAGCAGACTAAACATATCCCTTTGAAACGAGGTGTGAGGCAAGGGGACGTTATTTCCCCCAAATTGTTCTCCAACGCTCTAGAGGACGTGTTTAAGACACTGGACTGGACAAGACATGGCATTAATATCAATGGCGAGTACATTTCTCACTTGAGATTTACGGACGACATCGTCATCATGGCGGAAACGCTGCAAGACTTACAGCAAATGCTAACCAGCCTAGCTGACTCTTCCCAACGAGTCGGACTCCGGATGAACATAGACAAGACCAAAGTGATGTTCAATGATCGGGTCGTTCCGGAACCGATTCTCGTAAATGGACTGCCTCTCGAAGTTGTTCAGGAGTATGTATACCTTGGGCAAACAGTGCAGTTGGGTAGAAACAACTTTGAGAGGGAGGCCAATCGGAGGATTCAGTTGGGATGGGCTGCATTTGGTAAACTTCGTCGAATTTTTTCGTCACCCATACCTGTCATGACGTACGGCGCAGAAACGTGGACACTTACGGTAAGACTAGTCCATAAGTTCAAAGTTGCTCAGCGAGCTATGGAGCGGGCTATGCTCTGTGTCTCTCTGAAGGATCGCATCAGAAATGAGGTGATCCGACAGAGAACCAGAGTTACCGACATAGCAGAAAGGATTAGCAAACTGAAGTGGCAATGGGCTGGTCACATTTGCCGTAGAACCGATAACCGTTGGGGTAGACGAGTTCTCGAGTGGAGACCACGTCTCGGTAAACGTAATGTAGGGCGCCCATGGGCGAGATGGGGCGATGATATCCGGAGGGTCGCTGGGGGTGGGTGGAGAAGAAAGACGGAGGACCGAGTTGAGTGGCGTGCCATGGGGGAGGCCTATGTCCAGCAGTGGACGAACATAGGCTGATGATGATGATAAAAATAGTACCTAATTACACAACAAAAATATATTTCTAGTTTCTACATGAATTGATCACCCATCTGTTAATTCCAGATCATCTACAATCATCCCAAGTTCGAGTTTCTGGATGGGTACAACAAAGAAGACGGGCCAACCTTCCTCAAGAATAAAATGCCCAAATACACTGAGTACATATAAAAACTTCATGTAGAAAATTGTAATAAATTTATTTAATTGTTATTGTTAGTTTTATTTCTTCTTTAACTTCCACGCAACAATACGTGTGTTGGCAAGGTAAAAAATATAATAATTAGTCCGTACTTTAACCTTTTGAACGCCACGGCACAAACGCATTTTCGTGCCCTGTGCGCCAAGGCACAATTTAAAAAAAAAATACCTACGAAAGAACTAGTGTTGCCAAGAGTCGATAAATATTTTTATATCACTTTATTAAGACTGGGTTTTTTGTCGTCTATAGACGTCGTTGGCGTACAGGACCCGCAAGTGCTTGTCAAGTATAGGTGACTTTGGCGGTCAAAAGGTTAAACAATAAAAACATTTTAAATACGTATTTTTTGGTTTATGAATATACCTAATAAAATATGGCTGAGATATAAGTTTTGGGGTGGGAACGTGCTTACGTCAATATCCGGTACAAAGTGTAGCCAAATTTAGCAAGTGACGTCACGACCGCGAACTATCAATTTAGTCCGTGTATCTCACGTTTTTATCAAATTTACAAAGAAAAAATATGTACATACTACGTGTTCAATATTTTTTAATATTCTACTATGAACAAAAAAAAATTCATCATCCCTGTTGGTCTATTTAAGTCGTTTCACAAGTAGTAGAAATAAAACCTAATGGATACTCTAAGCAAAGCAAGGGCGAGGACGTTAACAAAATAAGAAAACGTTTTGTAATAAAATGTCATTTATTTCCAATAGTAATAAAAATATACATTTATTATTGCTATTATGAGACAGCACCATCCCAAACTACATTAAGGGCGTGCACAGACGACCGAAAAGTCCGCAGAGTACTTTAAAAAGTCCGCAAGTAACAAAAATTAACTAGCGTTAAAAAAAGTCTGCGAAACCCGTCGTCAGTGCACACAAATATTTATTTCAAAATTCTAGATATATATTTCTAGACATGTGAATTTCATAGATCGAAAATTATACTAAAAAAATATAACAGACATTTTCAAAATATTTGAGTTTTTCAAAATCTCTAATAAATTATAATTAATTAGAATAAAAAAGATTTTTTTTGTATTTTATAATATATGCGTTTGTTCTAGTTTTTCTTTCTTAATATCAGTTTATTTATAAAAATGCCAGCGAAATGAAATATTTCGATAAAATTTTATTAAAAATCTAATAAGTACCTTCAAAGAAAGTGAATATAACTCTCTAAATATAACAAGGCAATCAAAAATTTGTTAAATTCGTGGAATGTAAAATTTCATTGTATTTAAGCATGGACAGACGATGGAATTTTTGTCGATAGTTTCATTTAAAAATATAAAAAAAAGTTTTTGTTGATTAACCTTATCTATTATAATTAATTATTATCATAAAAAATATTTTAATATTGCAAAAGGCGCTAAGAGCAATATTATGTACAATATTATTTATTATTATAATGGGATAGTTAACGAGGTTTTATGGCCAACCTATAAGTTGTGATTTGACTCTGACGATTTGACTTGTGTAAGTAGGGTAACCTGTTCTGTTAGAGTATAAACCCCAATTTTTTTTTTATGCCGCTTCGACCATTACTGATCTATAACGAAATTTTACAAATAGTAAAGAGCGTTTTTTATGTTTGCTTTTATCTTCATAAACTCGATTTGAAATTAGTTATAATTCGAATAGCATTAGGATAAAATATATACATAATATAAAAGTACGAAGAGTACGCCGCGGTATTTCCCTCGTCTGTACATGCCTTTAAAAAATAAAAATATAACAAAAAAGTACTCTATGGTACGAATCCACTAAAAAAACTAAAAGAATTAAAAAATCTACGTACGTATTAAATTTGTTACTCATAAAAATCTTATATGTTTGTAACGAAAATAATTATGACCCACATTTGTTAAGCGATTAACACTATTAACTGATAAAAATGAAATGTGCTCAGAGTAATACAACGCTAATGTTATAAGCAGTTTCTTAAATTTGTCGTATAACTTGCTGGAGGATTACACGACAAAGTTAAAAGTTCCTTATGAACTTTACCGCTCTATAACTATAAGAAGATTATATTTCTGTAATGGTGATGGACATAACCAAAATAGGCCTTAGATAACATTATTTTGATTTAAATTCATGTTTTTTTCTATTTTGAATTTATCGCACGTCTAGATGTTAAGGGAGTTAACTCAAAAATCGACTATTTTAAGTTATACACACCATCGAATTACCGAACCAAAGACCTAATAAAACAAATTTAATATTGTTTACCAACATATATACTACAAAAGCATATTTCTACTCTGTCCTCTACAGAGCACAAGGAAACAGAAATCAGTTTTACACCTTTGTTGAAACAAGGCAAATGACAAAACAAATGTGACAAATGTTTGTGTGATTCACAGATTTTTATTTCTGGTCTGGATGGTTTCCAATAAAAAAAATCTATTCAAATCTATTATAAGTATTAAGTATGTATTTACAAAAGAAAAGTATATAAGTATTATATCCGTTATCCTTATTATTATTCGTAGCGTTATCCTAACCACCATAACACAAGCATTAAGTTGCTTAGCTTGGGGTTAGGAGGCGCTGTGTGTAATGTCCTGAAAAATTTATTTATTGTTTGTAAGATAATATATGTATTGAAAATTGTATCTCCTGTACCATATCGCATCCCACTCTTTATATCATAAGCGATAAGGCCGCCCATTGTAGACCAAATTCTTATATTTATACAGTTCTGTTCAGTTGTTATCTTAGTTTTATTTAATATTAAGTTATTTATTGTAAAAAAATTTTTTTTGGTCACAATAAAGAGTTATGGTATTGTATTATTTATTTAAGTGCTTTTTAAGTTGACTCCCTTTAGATATAGACGCGCGACATGTGCATAAAGTTGCAATAAATGTTATAAGTTAGGCTATGTTCACATGTCGAGTAAGTACGGCGAGTCTAAAGCCCCAAGTCCGGCGGCCACGCCTCCCTCGTTAGCGTCGGCTAATTTAGTTCGCAGCATATGACCTACTTGTCTATTGCTGTAGATCTTGTCTTTCGTTCTGAAATAAATAATATATATTGTTTATGAAAATGTTGTACAGTCAACTACAAACAGATGTATCCATGTTAGGCTTACAAAATGAAGTAAATTTTCATTTGCCACAATGAACTACCCTTGGTTCGTGACATTTCTAGTAGCAATCAAACTTTATATTATCATCGACTCGTTTAATATGCAACAATGATGTATCCCACTACTTTTCCTTAGGTGATACATAATAATAGCATTTAAAATGAATCAAATATAGTATAAGATTTGGTGGATACTGAAAATGTCACGAAGTAAGGGTAAATAATTTTTGCATACTAAAAGTTCCTTCATTTTGTAAGACTTTATCTTTTTGAAATTAAAAATAGGTACCTATGTAATATTTTTTATTATTCAAATAACAGACTAATTATAATTTTTTTTACAAGCTTTATATTACTTTCACCTGTCTGTTGTCTGTCTGTCTGTCTGTAATCAAATCTTGCAAGTTTAATTTGACATACTTCCCGGTTTTCAATTGAGCTGAAAATTTGCATGCGTGTGTAAATCGGATGACAATGCAATATTTTTATGACATCGAGCTGATCTGATGATGGAGCTGGAAGGTGGCCAAAGGAACTCTGTCATAAAACAACGCAACCCCATCGAGTTTGGGCTCATTTGATTCGTCTTGACGAGTACTTTATGATGCAAGATGATAACAATAATTAAAGCTTGTTTTTAAAAAGTATTTTTTAAATTTCACTTGTTTTTTTACTGGGGATAGACTTCCTTTGTAGGAGGTCCACTAGGTGGCTAGTCGGTTACTCTACCGCTCGATCATGTACAAACATTACTGTGCTTCGGTAGGAGGCAGGCCCGGATTTAGCCACCCTGGGCAGTGAGAAAATGCCGCCCCCCTCCGCCGAAATATTATTCATCAGGTTTAAGGTGCGCGATTAGCTCGCATTTCTCGTTTCGAAATTTGCCGCCCCAGTTCAGTTAATTTGCCGCCCTGGGCACTCGCCCCGAATGCCCCTAGTGTAAATCCAGGGCTGGTAGGAGGGCACTGTAGACTGTAGCTAGTGTAATTACTGGGCTCTTTATCTTATTTGGGGAAGAGTCTTATGTCTCTTCACTACATAGTATAAAACAAAGTCGCCTTCCGCTATCCCTATGCATGCTTAAATCTTTAAAGTGACACAACTGATTTAGATGCGGGTTTTTTAATAGATAGAGAGATTCAAAAGGAAGGTTTGTATGTATAAAACATGTATATTATAGTAGAGAAACAGATTTTTTTGTTAGGAGCTACGAAGTGCATGTAGGTTCACTACACTACATAAATAAATGTCAAATTGATATCTTTCCGTTTTATAATCAGTTAAAAAGCAGTCCGTGTTTCCCGAGCGGTACAACTTGGGTATCTTCAAGGCACGAGTGAATAGGTACCTTTCTAGGCATCTTACGTGATCCATCGTCGACCGCATTTTCACTTTCCATCAGGTGGGATGTGGTCAAACGTAGGCCTATTTAGAATTAAAAAAAAAGTAATAAAATGTAACATTACCCAATAATAACTCCGAATATGCCCAGTTCAGAGACCAGATCAGTAATGGGGGGCGGCACGGGCGCTCCCGGACGAACTACGTAGCCTGACACCTGGAATCAATTCATAACTTACAGATAAAAGGGACGTTTTGCGAGGGGGGGATATTTGCGAAAGGGATGTTTGGCGAAGGGAGATATTTTGCGAGAAAGAAAGAAAGAAAAAGCATTTATTCGACAAAAACACAAGTAACAGACAACAAAAAGATTCATACCTTAATCTACTTATGACTACATAATATAGAGCTAAAACAATGAAAATACAAATAATGTCTAAAACTAAAACTGTCCTGGCCTGTGAGGTTGTGCGTCGGTGTACCCATACTGTTACATGTTTATTGCCGAATAGGTGCTAAGTGCTAACTCAGCATGTCGTTGACGAGAGGGTCGTTTTGCGAGGGGGGATGTTTGGGAAAGGGTCGTTTTGCGAGGGGGGATGTTTGGGAAAGGGTCGTTTTGCGAGGGGGGATGTTTGGGAAAGGGTCGTTTTGCGAGGGGGGATGTTTGGGAAAGGGTCGTTTTGCGAGGGGGGATGTTTGGGAAAGGGTCGTTTTGCGAGGGGGGGTGTTTGGGAAAGGGTCGTTTTGCGAGGGGGGATGTTTGAGAAAGGGTCGTTTTGCGAGGGGGGATGTTTGGGAAAGGGTCGTTTTGCGAGGGGGGATGTTTGGGAAAGGGTCGTTTTGCGAGGGGGATATTTTGCAAATGGGTCGTTCTGCGAGGAGGGATGTATTTTGCGAAAAGGACGTTTTGTGAGGGAGGATGTTTGCGAAAGGGTCGTTTTGCGAACGATTTTACGACGAAACTGCCTTAATATTTGCTTACCAAAGGCGGTAGAATTCTCTCCATGAGTATGTACGCCGCCCTTTCCCTGCTGTGTCTCATTTTCAACAGCGCCTCTCTAACTTCAGCTCCGTACACATTGTTACCACCGCCTTCTCGCTGTGGTTTCAACACGTATCTGTAGGAAATACACATAATTTATTTATTTATCACCTTAGGAAGACCAACAGCTGATAAAGGAAAATATAACTATCTTGATACATAAAAAAAATTTGAGAGTTGTCAATGGACACCCGGATGGAACGAAGTTCCTTTCGATTAATGAAAATATCTGGCTTGCTTTCTACAAGAGAGAGAGAGAGAGAGAGAGAGAGAGAGAGAGAGAGAGAGAGAGAGAGAGAGAGAGAGAGAGACAGACAGAGAAACATGCACACGCCGCACAGCTTACTATAGCAAAAATTGTCGTGACAACTTTTCGTAAGATTTTTTTCCGTCTAGCCCCCTTTCACAACGCGCGATAAGGAACTTCGTTCCAATTGCAAGCCAATAAAAAGTATATAAGTAGGTATTATATCCGTTATTCTAACCACTATAACACAAGCATTAAGTTGCTTAGCTCGGGGTTAGGTGGCGCTGTGAGTAATGTACTGAAAAAAAATTAAGAGCGCTTATACAATTAGACGTTCTCTCGCTCGGACTATATAGGTATAATACATGCATGATATAGTAAAGAAACACTGATAATTTTCTATTAGGCGCTACGAAGTGCGCGCAGGTCCACTATTTATATTTTTTATCCACAATTATAACAAATTGTTGTTACATTGGCATGTCATAAAATTCAAATAATTTACAATTCGATTTGGAAAATTATATCAATATTAAAATATACATGATATTTTAATTAAATGCCTTTATTGCGAAAAACAAACTAACAATACTACAGCAGTTAAGAACACTTATATTAACCACAGATCGGCCACAAGCCAATCTACAGAAAATCCAAGTGCTCCAAACCACTGTGAAAAATATACATAATCTAAAATGTCAATAAAAATGATAAAATGTATAATATATAGAGTTACTACCTCTCAGCATCAGCGAGTGCCATCTCCACAGCCCTTTCGCCGCTTTCATCGAAGTCCAGCGAGTACAATCCCGTGAATATATCGCGCACCCGCTCCGCTGTTGCGCCGCTACCTATCAATCAATTACATCTTCTATATGACTACGGACGGACAAGTCGATTTTGGCGCTTCGCCTACTGCTGTCGCGGCAAAAAGGTTCTTAAACTAAGACTTGACGAACACACTTTATCACACTTCTTTCTTCTTCTTATCGAGTCATATGGCTACATTATGATATTATAATTATACATAGTTATTTTGTTGAGAGAGTTAAAGCTGCTTAAGCCAGTATTGAGCCAGTTCTACAGCCCGTTATTTGGCTTCAAAAAGGTCCTCAACTGTGCAAGTTATGGGGCAATTTGGACAGATCAGGAGGTGCTCCATTGTTTGGACAGCACCACAATCGCACTTGTCATCCCCAGAAAAACCCCACCTAACCCGATTTTCTTGGTATCTAACAACACCGCCTCGAAGTCTGTTTAAAGACTTCCAGATCGGCCAGGGTAGGTCACTACCCGGTGGCAGTTTCACACTAATACGAACAGTACAGTACGAACATTTAACCTTATATATATGTAATTCAATTCAATTATTTCGACCAAAATACACAAGTCATATACATAAGAAAAACAATTCATTTAAAAAATAAATAAAGTTATTAATATGATATCAGATTGAATTAAAATTACTTAATATTTAAAAAAAATTAAATTAAAATGTCAAAAATAAAATTATTATAAAATTACATACAAAATAAATTTGAAAATTAGAATGTCAAAAATAAAATTATTATAAAATGACATACAAAATAAATTAAAATTAAATTATAATCAAATCAAAATTACCAATTATTATTCAAATGAAAATAAATTAAATAAATATTATAATTAAACAATAACAGTAATTGCAGTTTCAGTTTATAACAAACTGTTGAGAGTTTTTAGAAGCCTGTTTTGTAAAATTTTCATTGAAATTTCGTTACGTTTTTTATGAATTTCGTTACGTTTTTAGCATTTTAGGACTATTTCGCGAAAATATTTCGTAACAACAATTTCGTTGCGTACATTTATTTTGAAAAATGCTCTTTTTTATATACTAAATAGGCCTACGTTTGACCACATCCCACCTGATGGAAAGTGAAAATGCGGTCGACGATGGATCACGTAAGATGCCTAGAAAGGTACCTATTCACTCGTGCCTTGAAGATACCCAAGTTGTACCGCTCGGGAAACACGGATGACGGCAAAGTGTTCCAAATGCGACCAGTTCTCATTAAGAACGACGAAGCAAAACGCTTGGTGCGGGCAGTAGGTAACGCCACTAAGTAAAGATGCCACATTGCCGTCTGCCGTGACGTCCGTCGGTAGAATGGGCTTGGAGGAATTAGTTCGTGTAATTCCTGCGCACACTCTCCAAAATGAATCCTATAGAAGACCGATAACGAGGCGACCATTCTACGGTGTACTCATCTATCCATGCCCATGCTCTTTGCTTACCTATGAATCTCTCCAAAGCTCCCGGGGTCGCCAAAGCTTGTTGTACTTTCTTAGTGCCGGCCAGCTGGTAGTGAATCGATGGACATTTTATTGCTCTAGAAAATATATATTAATAATTAACATAAAAAATATACAGTCGACATTTCTTTGTCATGGAATAAAAATGTGTTATGGTTTAGTAATAAAGATTTAGTGAGTTATAAGGACAAACGAATTTTGGGTATGTTCTCAACGAGTCACACCAAATCCTGTCACACTGTGAGTGGTTGTGAAAAATATTCACATTGAATAACAGTGGTGCATCTAGTAAATCTCTTGCACGTCTAAACGGGTGGACTGATTGAGCTGAAATTTCGTATAGAAATAGCTTAGACCTTGGAATAACACATAGGCTATAGAACAGCGGGTAAAACCGCTAGATGCAGCTAGAGTACTAATAAATCTATCATTGAGATGCAAGTTGTAATTATTATAATACCACTAGTTTCGCCCAGCGGCACTGACCTACATATTATGTGTTTCTTCAGGCTCTATACCAAATTTCAAATCGGTCCATACGATTAGGCGTGAAAAGTAACAAACATCCTGACATCCATTCTTACAAACGTTCACGTTTATAATATTAGTAAGAAGTAAGATAAGTTACTTCATTTAAGTATTGTACCTAACACCTTTGGATTTTGTGAACAAAATAAAATAAATATATAACTTAGTGTGTATGTGTGTTTGATACTTACGTGGATCTTTCAACACGAAGTCTCGCTTCCCATTCCCTAGCGGAAGGGTATTGCGCTGGTTCATAACCAGATCTGTAGTATACAACCGCTACCACTTTACCGTCACTGAAAAAAAAATTACGTATTAAATGCTTTTGCTATACGTAGTATCAATATTCTTGCTCGTTCTCTTCATAGAGCTTGCGAACGAGCAGTAAGTGTTAGAATAAATGTAAAATTGACTTGCAAAAGTGCTCCAATGTAGCCTATTTGAATAAATGATTTTTTAGATTGAGTTTGAATAATTAAAAAAATAATAAAAATAGGCAGGGATGCGTTGTGACTACTTGCTTGAATTGTTGAACATTATGACTGATGGCCCCTCACCGAAATATAAGTATTCATATTTATTTATTGCGTTCCATTCATAGGTATAATTT
Organism: Hemithea aestivaria; assembly: GCA_947507615.1. Taxonomy (NCBI): domain Eukaryota; kingdom Metazoa; phylum Arthropoda; class Insecta; order Lepidoptera; family Geometridae; genus Hemithea; species Hemithea aestivaria. The sequence continues at coordinate 4,252,298 of OX382347.1, read as the reverse complement.
AAGATGTTAAACAATTTATAATAGGTAACAGTCGGCTATTAAAGTATTATTGTCTAAGTAAAAGCTAGAAGTAGTGTCTAAGCAGTTTTTATCAGATTTTCAAACTAAAAATTGTGTTCAGAATTATTTTTCTAGACTAAAAAAGTCGAGTATGACTCTGTATGACAGGACTCATCCCTATTTCTCAGATAGTTTTAACTTTTCAATGAAATCATATAAAGTCTGGGATACTGTTTCCTACGTTTATTATAAACATCATTTATAAACATTTGCTAGACATCATTAAACAATAAAACTATTATGACTTACAGTATAAGTTGTTTCTTATCATTAAGGTCAGCTTCTTCATAGATTTCATTCAATGTTCGTCTGTATATCTGCAAATTCAAAACAATGGAATAATTTAAACAAAATAAGCAATTATAATTTGTGTTGGAACTCTCTCTTTGGAATGAAACCCCCATACAAAATATAAATCCATAGGCGGATTTAGAGGGGGGCCAGGGGGCCAAGGCACATATTTCATGGTCAAGATTATAATTTTTTTCTCGTCACTTAAGTTTTTTCTCGTTATTGGATATTTGAATTTTCTAACTGTTCAGAGCGAACTAAAACACACACCTTTCGTAGTAAAATTCTAATACTTTTGCCCGTCAGCACCTTGGGGGCCAAGAAGAGATTTTTACAAGGCTTGTATAAATCTATACTCTACTCATACCTACTGGCCATTTTCACTTCTCTCCCGACTCTCGTAGTGGATGTATACGTTAATATGTGTAATTAAAGGATTCCTCAAATATACTACTTGCTTAGAATCCCACAATTCAGTGTTTTATTAATTTATTCAGATGCAACTTACAGAAAAATCCAAAGCATTACATGTTGGGTGTTAAATAGTTTATAATATACATTTTAATTCTACTACCGTTTAATTGTATATTTCTTATACCTTCCAATAATATTTGAATCTACAGCCCATATACCGAAGCAAAATTTCTAAGGCGCCAAATGAATTCTAAGAAAAAAAATGGTGTACGACATGGCAGTATATTCGGACCTCTACTATTGATAATATTAATTGACACAAGTGACTTGCCAAAAGTCGTGTATACGACGAATTTGTTAATAAATCTACAATAACTACTGCCACAGAAACGCAGTTGTAACTACGTGGAAACGTCTATACACACTTCATCGCGACCGATTAACCGTGACGGCGTGTGAGGCAAATGACCATCTCACTTGGATAAGTCAGACAAATGAAGATTGTTCCACTATTTAATAAGAAGGGTGTGTGACTATAAGACCAATGAATGTCTAACTTGGATGAGTGTTTAGACAAATTAAGATCGCGACTCATTCTTATAATAAAATTATCAAGGGTGTTAATGTGTTTAGCATTGACAAATGAAGATCGCGCCTCTGTTTAAAAAATTTGTGCGTGTACTAGTTTACACACGTAAGAAGTGAAACTTCTTTAATTAAATTAAATTTATAATTTTTTTGACCGCCTTAAATCGCATTCCAATCCCCTTGCCAGGGCTCTTATAGAGAACACACACACAACAAAACGGTTGAAGAGAGCGCAAATCTTCGACAAACTACGACCGGAAGGAAGAAGGGCTGATGAGCCTGAGCCTTAAACGACATCATCACTTAACACCAAATCCGCTCATAGTCTTGCGACTGATCGCGGATATTAAAAAAAAAAAAAAAAAAAAAAAAAAAAAATATTTTTTTTAAATTCATGTTCATTGGAGAAAGTGAAAGTACTCTTCGTCTGAACCAACCGTGGTAGGGGCAAGAAACAAAAGATGGCGCGTAACTGAAAAATGTGACGCGTAACCGAAAAAATGTGACGGTAATTTTTTTCCAACGCCGATAAAGAAGTTTCACTTCAATAAGGGTGTGTGTTTTAATGTCATTTGCGTAGCTGCTGCTTACATTGACACATGATGATATTGGACAAATACACAATGACCTTGTAAAAATTCATGATGACCTTGGAAAAACAATAATATAAGAAAAACACATGAAGACCTTGAAAAATACCTGATGACCTTGAAAAAACAAATGATGACCTTGGAAAAATAGACAACGTCCTAGGAAAAACATGATGACATTGGAAAAACACACTAAATGGGTCACAGAATGTACCTATGTGATGACAGCTTGATATTCTGTGCTAGCTAGAACAGTAGGAAAGAGATTCAGCAATGAGACGAAGCGTTTATTAGTAACTGAAAACGTATAGAGACACAGTATATAGTAAAATGTCTCACCGGTATGTCGGGCCTGGTTTCGGATATGTGGAACTCGTGGAACCGCTGGTCGCATATGTTGTAGGACACCTCCTCCACCACGAACAGTATGACGGCGCCGGGCGCGCCGAACAGGTCGAACGCTTCCGTGATGCCAGAACACAGACCGGAGAGGGCACGGTTTTCTGGCATCTATAGAAAAATAATAAACATTAACTTTAAAAAAAACATTCTATAAACAAGCTTTTATTACCATCTAGCACCAAAGTACTCAACGTCAATCAAACGAGCCCGGACTCGATGGGGTTGCGTCGTTTAATTACGGAGTTCCTACGGCTTTCAGCTCAATCGGAAACCGGGAAGTGTATCAAATTTAAGATTTGATTAGGTACAGACAGACAACGGACAGGTGAAAGTTAATAACAGCTTGTAATAATATGGTCATTTTACCGGGGGTAGACTTCCTTTGCAGGAGGTTGACTGGGTGGATACCCCAACAGTGACAGTTTTTCGTTATTCTATCGCCTGAGCAGTGATGTGCAAACATTTCGGTTAACATTTGTGTTTCGGTAGGAGGGCACTGTAGCTAGTGAAATTTAGGCTGAAGAGTCTTAACATCTTATGACTCTTAAGTCCTGAGTAAGACGCGTCGATGTAGTGCACCTAGTATTTTTCATCTTTGCGAAATCCTAGGTGGCACTGTTCCTACTGATTAATTATGGGCTGCGTTATCTCTTAACATCAGGAGAGCATCTAGTTTGTCTTCCTTCCTCTTTGGATAAAAAAAACAACCACAACACAATAAGATAGTGCGAGCGGGACGATCCTTAAACGTAAGCTAATGAAATGAAGATGAAGAAGAAGAAATGAAATGAAGATGATTTATTGGCTCTATCTTACAGCTTAAGCTTACATAGTGTGTTAAAGTTTTAATGTAGGTACTCGCCAATGGGAACAGGCTCAGCGTTACGTCAGATTAACCCTAGGGCTAACCTGACTACTGATTTTCAGCCTGCACCCGTGCTCGATGCAGGCAGGTGTTATAGCCAAGAAATAGGTATATACTCTCAAAGGTAGGAGTAATCTTGTCTCGACTCTGGTCGTTTACTGGTGGTAGGGTTCGGAAGTGGCTAGTTAGCATCCACTGGACAAAACCATGTCGCCAAGCGGTCATTTTGTGTAAGCGAAAAAACTATCTCACTTAACATAAACGTGAAAGTTGTAAGAATGTATGGATGTCTCGATGTATGTTTGTTACTCTTTCACGCCTAAACGGGTGGACCGATTGAGCTGATATTTAGTATAGAAATAGCTTAGACCCTGGAATATTACATAGGCTACAGTACAGCGGGTAAAACCGATGGACGCTATATTATGCTGGACGGTGGACGATATATATAGGTATATAGCTAGGACTAATACTTACTTTTCTGATCATATCATGTTGACCGAGCTGGCGAAGGATATAGCTGAAAATATATATAACGATTAGATTCACATACATAAGCAAAAATTATCTCTATATTCATTTTCACAAACTACAAAATGCAAATATGCTAAACCAAAAAGCTACAAAATTCAGCACAAATACACATTGTGTTATATGAAGATGCATCCCCACTGCAGTTACCTACGTTACTATATTTCTATCTAATTATTTACTAGTGAACCCGCGCGCACTTCGTCGCGCTTAATAGAAAATTATTAGAGTTTTTCTGCTATATTGTGCATTTATACATTAAACCTTTCTCTTGAATCACTCTATATTCATGAAATTCGCATTAAAATCCGTTGCGTAGTTTTAAAGATTTAAGCAGGGACAGACAGACGCAACTTTATTTTATACTATGTAGTGATTATTATCGTGCAGCATTCTGTTGCTCTCCACAAAAAGTAACTGCAGTGTGGATGGACCTTAAGTGAGGCACCACACTTATAAACATCTAATTATGATTCAGATGATGCCAAAGAAATTACAACAATTTAATTTAAAAAATATTAATAAATCGACTTTATTCGCTTTCAAAATGACCGAAGGCGAGCCGTAAGTTTAGATTCATAAAGATTTTTAATTGATTCCGTCTATAAATATGGGTACTCCCAAATATAACATTTTCATGAAATGATACGTGATTACGAAGAAATAAGAATATATAATAGTTATAATATATTGCCTAAAGTATAAAATTCTATAAGCCAAAATTTCACTAAGACTAAGTATGCAGAAAAAAAATACGTAGTACCATAGACATATTTTTTTATATCTATGCGCAGTACCTAGTTATTACACGATAGGACAAAACCTCAATACATTTAATTTTATTACGAGTCTTGATTATAAGATTTTTTTAACCAATTTCAAATTTAAATCATAATAAGTAAAAGGTTTGCATTGGGATCTCGAACTAATAAATCAATATTTTTTTTCATTTTCATACGAAATATTCTACATTATTCTATATAATATCTAAAAGCTATCTAGTAATTTAACTATTCAAAAGCATCTATCTAATACAATAATAATAATAAAAAAATAAATATAATAATCATATTATTCTAAAATATTATTATCTTAAAAATATTAAATAAGATTGATGGATTTTTATTGGCCATTTTTATTGACTTATTAGTTTTTAAATTAAAAACATATTTGCGATAGGTTGTCTAAAATAATTACGTAACTGTGGCAGGGCCGTATTAAGGATTTTTAGGGGGGTATTATATTTTAAAGTTTTTCTTCAAGATTAAAAATCGCTACGCCTTATGTAGAGTGCTTTTCACGAAAGAAGTCCCTTAGACGGGGCGCCACAATAGCACGTTTTAAAGTTACTATATCTTTCGATTTTTAACTACACAATTTCCCATAGCTAATTTCATGTATATGTTAATATAATATATACCTATTAAGGTATTTATTTTATCTAACAAATCAAAATAATTTAGAACATGAAGTACAGTAATCACTGATTCAATTAAATTTAGTTCCACTAAATTCCGCGGGGCGTCTTTCGTGAAAAGCACTCTACAAAGGTATGAGGATACTATAACAGGAAAGTTTCAAAGTACAATGAGCCATTGTCAGCGTTATGCGTAAATGTAATTCATTCAAAACATCCTTCCTTTAATATAATATATTGATCTTTTAGTCATAAATTCACGCGGGAATTACTGAATGAGAACTATTTCCCTATTTACAATATATATTATGTTTAGTACCTATTTTATTGAATAATGAATGAACAGCATTGTTTTACAAGGAATATATTATACAAATATTTCATTATATTATGTGTAACAGTGTATTTCCTCAATAAATCATCCTTTTCTTATGTGCTAGGTTTTCCAAGTTTTGGGAAAAGGGATTTACATGATGTGGTTTCGTAATCTTGAAGTTTCTCGGTTCCGACACATATGAGGTGGGTCCAGGAAAGGATTTTGAAAAGCTCAAGAAAATGGGGTGGTTGGGGCTTGCTGACGGTTTTAGTATCCACTTGAATTTGCCCCTATCCTCTCTCCACCCGATTCCACCAATATTATAGCCAGTTATTATGTAGTTGGGAAAAGAGCACGTGGCCGCAGCCCGATGCGTTGGTCCGACCAGATCCGCACCACGCTCGACTCTACCGTCCACGATGCTCTCCGGGTAGCCGGAGATAGGAGCAGATGGCGCTCCATTGTTCGGACTAAAGTCATAGATGGAGGGGGTCACGACCCTCAGACATGAGGAACACGACTGATGGAGGATTATGTAGTTGGATTCGGACAGTCTTTTATCACATGGTCAATACGGCTGTTTGCTCACTGCTTGCAAAACTTACCCAGGCTTCTGATAGACGTATTCTGAAGTTTATGATAACAATATCATGTTTTCATTTTGAGTAATTTTTACATTGTTTACTTAAAAGGTGTTTGCATGGGACTTTGTAGGTAAGTGTATGTCGATATTTCATGCAAAAACCACTAAGCCGATTGCGATGAAATTAGGTATGTATAGCTGTTGTAAACCTCAAAACAAACATACATATGAGGTACCTAGTTCAGACTCTGCAATAACACAAAAACGGGTGATACCCCTAGCCGATATGGGAAAGCTAGGCTTTCCCATATCATCTTATATTCATTAGTTTCGGGAAACTTGATGCTATTATATTTTTTGTACATATATATTGATATACCCAAAACATGAAAAAATGGTAACCCAAATACAAAGTGATCTGATTCTGGATGGAAAGCGCAAATAATTTTGAAAGATGTACCCTAGCCACACAATAATGACTGAACGGGAATGTACACACATACACAAATCTCGTACCGACTTAGAGGCTTCGCATAAAGGATGGCTTAGACTTTTAGACAAACACCAATCGCATTTGGCTAACCCTAAAAAATGTACTGAGATGACAGTCGTTGTGGAAAAACAAACGAAACTTCCATCCCAGGAAAAGCATAATTGAAATAACTTTATCAATTTTAAATTATCCTTTTTCATACATTCATATAAAATGATAGTAGGTAGCAAAATGGAAAACCAAATGACACCGATAGTTATTGCAATTTTGAAATACCACTTTTGACTTTTACTTGCATAATATCAATATGTGCCTATAGCTTGGCAGTGTTGAAAATAATTGAGGTGCCACTGTAAAGAAATAATATAAGTATGTACATAATATAATGTTGTACTTTTTTATAAAATTAATTTTTTTTGACTCTTAAAAGTACACAAATTTGATTTTATACATTTTCTTGCTACAAAATTTTTCTAAGTATACTTTTTGTGGCTTTCTGTATCTATTATACTAAGTTATAAATATGTTTTACAGGAGAACTTAATCGGATTTTTTGTTTCATTTTACTACAATCTTTTATATCAAAATGAAAAAAAGATAGTGAGTAGGATAAATTCAACAATGCTTTTGATGCGTAAACCACGATTTAACTGCGAAGCCTCTCAGGCATCAGGTAACATCTCTCAAGTGATCATGCTACCAAAAGGCGAGATGCATCTACATGCACGTCAAACTAGAAAAACAAACACTAATCGTGCAGTCCAGCACACGGATATCTGGAATCAACCAATCATAATGCTCGAAAATTATCATGGCGGGAATTCGAAGCGCTATCATTGGTCAATTCTACGCTCCGCATCATAGAACGCACACTAAAGCGACTTTACACAACAAAAAAACCAAACGCATGCCCAATACTGGCGACAAACAGTGAAGCATAAGCGGAAAAAATAATAAATAAAAGAATAGAACAGCTAATGAAACTGTGGGGTATGGATGTAGAGCGTGCGATAGAAATAGCAGTCACATGAGAGATATCGACTGAATATTTTGGGCTGGTTGTTGGCAGTCTGGATACTTGAAACGATGAAGTAACGAACTAAACTATTCGATTTTCCGGGATCTTCTGTTGCTTATTTCTGATCTGATTATTTATTATTTATGGTAGCAGACTAAGCCTAGAAGGCGGGATAAATTCCTCCTTCACTAAACATCATGTCGCACCGGAACAATGCCATAATGACTGCTTGGCGACACGGTTTTACTCTTATTTAAGCTTTCATCTGTCTGAATAATTGCGGAAATACTTTTTATCATTATTAGAAAGGACCTAATCATGCATAACTGGTCTTCTGATCGTAATCTTTACGTAACTGGCATTCTGATTCTCTACAGAGTCAGAACGCAGCCTTGCGACAGCAAATAGTTGTAAGTTATAAGTCTGCGGACTTTCAGGTGCGCCATTGGCGGTTTAGGTTTAATGCCCTGGCCGTCTACTTTTGTGTCTATTTTATAAAAAGTATAGCTTTTTAAATGACTTTTGAAATTTGACAGCAAACGATGGAGTCGCTAGACATGACTTAATATATTAATTTTATTTATTATATATTTCTAAAGGTATTTCGTCTAAAATTGTAAGCGTTTCAGCTGTTGTAAGCTGTAGGTATACTTTGTAATTTATAAATAAGTACACAATAGTGCAGTTCGTCACTTCACACACACAGACTAAAAAAATCCAATGAGCAACATCACAAAACAATGAGAACAACAGTAAAATCCCAATCAAGTATCCAAGCTGTGGCCCAGCCAGCAAAGTCGGTACCGAGACATGGCGTATAGGTGCGACGTGATGGCGCCAAAACTTGAAGCCACCGTGTTGAATTCCACTTGCTTAATCTTGTTATTATCCGGCTCCTGCATCAGGTAGTCCGATCTGAACAGGCCGAGGCTTACCGACTGGAAAATGGAAAGCGCTTGAGTAATGGAAATCCTCTTTGTGAAAAATAAACGATGATTTTCTGTGGTTTTTTTACCGGTCGAATTTTTTCGGCCAATGAGTCTTACCGACTGGAAAATGAAAATTGCTTGAGTATAACCCAAATTCTTTAGGTTTAGGCTCTTATATAAATATACAAAGTTTTATACTGGTATTTTTTCTGCCAGTGAATCGTACAGACTCGTAAAATGCGAAGCACTTATAAGTGACCAAAAATCGTTCGTTAAACTTAATGTGAAAAAGTATTATAACATAATTATTTTAAACCAGCCGGATTATTTTCGGCCAGTTACTGAATGTGGCTTTGAGGTAGTGGAGTTACTTTCCCGTTCAATCATTATTGTTTTTGTACATATTGTACCGAATACATCATATTATGTTTCTTTATAACATTAGGTAGTGTTATATATTAAAAAAGAATCAAGTTCATGAGTTGTGTTGATGTTAAAAATTCGTATTATTAGACTTATCAAATAAATTAACTTATATAATAGCATATGACATTATTCATTATACCGATTAACGATACGATATATAAATTAATATACTTATAAATAATAGAGTATCATAATATTATATTTGGTTATGATTACCTAGTGATGGGCCGAATGTGGTTAGAACCGAATTCGAACGTCGGCCAAACTTTCGGTATAAAAGAAAAACTACTTAAATGCCGCATGCACATTCAAACAGAATTTTAAAAAAATGTCGAAGTTTTCGTCTCAATCTACCAAAATTCGATTAAACTAAATGTAAAACGAACTTCAGCCCATCACTAGTAACTAATAACGATCCATATGCCTGACATGAATGATGAAAAAATAATATAAATAAAAATGAGAATAATTGTCTTTGACACAGATAAAATGATTTATACATTGTTTCATCTATTAACAAGAATACACAGAAACCACTATCAAATATTATAATAAACACAGTTACGTACTTAGGTTTATCAGAGAAGTATTAGACAGGGGGCCAATTGCCCCTATTTTGAAACACCTTGAAAATAATTTTCTGCTTTTCTGATTACTCGCCTATTTCTTAGTACCTAGATCTTACGTAGTAGTAGGTAGTGGTTTCAGAATACGGCGTAAATTAATTTTCTTTTAAAATCCTTAAAAACAATGGATGAAAAAATCTGAAAGATATCTTCTCTTATACACTAGAAACTTTTATTCAACACATTCCTAAAGAAAAACAATGTAATTAGTAAATAACATTTTTATCACCCAAGATAAACTTATATTATGTACAAAATCATATACGCTGTCAATGTTCCAACAAACATATTAATTTTATCCTAACTACTATTTACTTAATATAATTGGTAAATATATAAACCTAACTACATATTATTTATTATTATTAGCCTAAGATAAATACGGTCTTATTATATCTATTAGATGTTTAATTTGTGCAAAGGCTACAAGCGCTAGAGTCAGAGTGCAATGTGGTAAAGAAAATACCATAAACTTTTTAATATAAACGCTGTTTTGCTAAACATCAGGATCGTTTTACTTTAATAAGTAAAACGATCCTGTCTAATGACAGGTTCACTTTAAGACTGAGCCGATTGTACTGTATTTGTATGGGGATAAAACATCCAAATATGGCTATAGATCGAACACAAATTCTCATGCACAAATGTTGATTCTTACTCTGATATCAAAATCTGCATTGCTAAGACAGAAAGCTGACTTGTTTATAGAGATAAAGAGAAAAACATGTTACGCATAATATTTTTTTTAATGATGATTAGAGTATTAGAAAAAAAGTAGTTAAATATATTTTATAAATTGAAATCATGTTTTCAATTTTTATTAAAACAATCTGCCACTATAATAGTTCTTTGAAAACACTTTATGAAGGGCTATTGATCAACTCAAAGTAAGAGACTATAAACCAATCAAATTTTGTTTTTGTCGGGGTTCAGTGATATTACTTTTCTAGTTCACCAAAAGCTTATTATATTTATTTTAGAAATGTCGTAGATATATGAATTAACTATGGCTGAAAGAAAGCGATTACTCTAATACAGACAACACTAACATGCGTATTAAAGGATAATTATTCAAATTTAGTCTACGTTATTAATAAATTATTTTACAATTATTTTAATGTCAACAATATATAAAAGGATATGATAATAAATGTAAGACTGATAAAAGAGCAACACTAATTTCAAATAAATTCATAAATATTTATATTTTTTTATTTGAGTAAAGTGTAACTAAAATATAGATTAAAAATATACATGCCTATTATAATAACCGTATTTATTTTTAATCATATCCTTTTACATTTAACTCCATACAGGAGACTCTGTCAATTAAATGCATATTAGTTTAACAATGATTATTAATTTATTATTATTCATGCTTTTTAGAAATTAAGATAAGAGTAATTAGTACTCAGTTAAGACAAAATTAAACAATAACTACTGTATTTGGAGATAAGTCTACACAAATGGTTAATTCGTTTATTTCGAACGTTGTAAACCTTAATTATTATTAATTCAAATAAAAACACATTACTGACCTAGAACGCGATAAAATCAATGTTGCAAAAAAAACATCATAAAAATAAAATACATTTTTTTGTCGAGAAATATGTACGTCGAGTACTACATGGACTTATTAAAAAAAAATCAAGAATAAATTGGATTTCCCATACTAAATGAGTCCGCTGATAAAACAGTTTTTATGGTGTTAAGCTAATTATAGTTTTCTACAAGTTTCCTCAATTAAAATGTATTGTGTACAAAATATGTATAGTAAATAGTTACTTTTATATTGAGCTTATGTTATACACCGATATGATTCCTTTTTTTCCTGACATTATCTATAAAAAAATGTAGAAACTCATTAGCAACTTAAATAAGACTATGATAAATACTTATAATAAGCTAGTCTCTAATTTTCCATTCGGACTTCGAAATACCTTCCGAGTCAGTCATGTGTTTTCATTCGACTAAATCGATAGAGTTACCACTTCATAACATATATCCCAGAAATATGTGGAAAACGCATAGAAACATTTAAAATTGTTTTTTTGATTTGCCTTTATATAAATAAACCACATCTAGTTCAAGGTCAAGATGTGACTTTCATACGATTTGAAGGTAAACTGCTTTGACGCGTTTTACTTTGTGTGTAGATATACTTAATTGATAGGCGTTTAGATCATCTCCGCTAAAATATATCAGCAGCAAAATCATGATACATCAAGATTTTCTCGATGTAGAAATAGCAAATTCATACTTTCAAAGCCAACTAATATTTGCCTCATCATGGTATAAATCTATCTGAGACAAAATTATAAGACAGCTTTGTTAAGGCAAAGATTCGCCTCGCACTCAACACTATTCGATCCGATATTTTTTCTGTTACATTACATATAGCGCTGTGGTACAGTAGGAGAAATGTTCTAAACGCCTTGATTAATTCTATACTTTATCATATTTTGACGAATATTTAATTATTTTCTAGCTACTTATGTGAATATTGAACTCATAAAACCCACTGTATGACACCGACCTCTAGGTCCTTATCTTTTTTAATGCCGGCAATATACAGACGGTTTAATAAGTAGTGCTTTATTACTACGATTGTACAGGCATTACATTGCAATTTACGCGCACAAGCCTTTACATGTACGCACACGTACACAAACACGTATAAACACAAATAAAGGCTTCGCATCAAAAACTATACGAAAATCTACGACTGAGCCAATTATATACAGATGCGCGTTCCACTATCCCCTTACTACCTCTGAATCTCCCTGGACACAGGCCCAAGATGGCCGAATCCCGAAGCGATGCTGTTGATTTCCACTTGCTTCCACGAACAGTAGGGCGCGTGCTTCGCACACTGGTTCTCAGTGTGAGGACATCTCGAGTCCAACATCACGTCTGACCTCAGCATACCTAGTGATACCGGCTACGCCAGAGACGCAAAATTTAACATGGCAAATGCACTACCGCGTGGCTCCATATAAAAACAAACTGTCATTTTTAAATGTCACCATGACAAAAGCCGCCAAATGGAAAAAATAGATGCCCCTAATAATAATCCTGAGTCCATACTTGGACTTTTAAGTAATTAAGATAATTAGATAAGATGATGATGTCATAAGAAAATAATTTAAGGTGAATGATGACATGAATAATTATGCCAACACCATGAAATTATGCGTAACATTATTATGAATTGTGCAATGTTAACATATTAAAAAAATAGCATAATATTTTAATTATAATATATGTTTATAATACAATATAGACGCTCTGTGGCCCTATACAGTATCCTGCACTGGTATCTATCATTATTAACTAACAAAATGTTCTTACGAGTCATAGAACGGTTGGTTAATACTACTTAAGACATAATATTCAACTTAGTCACATATTGCACTAACATATTATACCACACATTTAATATAATTTTTTTAATTTAGAGTGCTCTATAAATTGAAGAACATTTTATATTTCTCAGTGATAGACACCAGTGCCAATGCAATAGCCAATATTCTCTGTACATAGATTAATAAAAGATATGTAAAATTAAATGACAAATACCTGAGCAATGCCTTCTTCTCTCACTTTCATCCATATATTGTAGAGGCCCGCAGTGAATTCGTCAACTTGCAGGGCATTTTGGAGAGTTTGCTCTAAGAATTGATCGTCATGGGCCACCTAAGAAGACAATTACAATGAGTAAGCATTTTTTAACTAGATGAGTCATAGGTGATGTGATTATTTATCCCAATTTAGAATATTTAAAGAATATCTGTCCTAATGCAGAAATATCACTGCTGAAGAGTACCTTATATATTATTTTAGTATTATTTCAGTGTTTAAACTAACTACAAAATAACAATAAGTTTAAATAGCTGAACCAATTAAGATGAAACTTAATTTTGTGAGTAGGCAGGAATAATACATAAGGTAATTTGTTTTTTAATGTGATGAAGTAGAAGTCGAGCAACACACTCTCCTGGTGTTAAGAGATAATGCTGCCCATAATCAGTACAGTGCTACTTAGTATTTCACAATGATGTGAAATTCTAGGAGCAATGCACCAACGCTTATTTCTCAAGAGCCATATTTATTAAAGTTCTTTTTTCCATATAGGCATACAAAATGCACTTATGTGCATCTGTTACATAAGATGTTAAGACTCTTATTAGCCCAGTAATTTCACTAGCTACAGTGCCCTCCTACCGAAGCACAGTAATGTTTGCACATCACTGCTCAGGCGGTAGAATAACTGGCACTGTCCGGGTACCCACCTAGACGACCTCCTACAAAGGAAATCTACCCCCGGTGAGTCCCCCCTCGGTGAATTATAAACTTATTATTGAATAATGGTCAGTACATTCATACCTTGTGCATTAATTCATTCAAAATTGTCTGAAGTTCCACAGCTTTCTCAAATTCTGCCTTGGGGAATGGTGATGGCAGGAGTACAAATGGTGCAATCTGAAATAATATATTGTTAGAACACTGCTTGAAAAAATAACAATAAACATTTTTACATGGTCATGTCTTCATCATCATCATGGTCATTTTGTTTGTAATTAAATCTTCTTTAAGTAATGTAAATATAATTTTCTGCGCAAGGTAACTTGTATATTTGCAATATCAGTTATACTTATGCAGATTTATCAAAATTATTTATTTATTTATTACACTTAGGTTAACCAAGATAATTTACACAGGTATACCTGGATCGAATCTTTGGTGAAATGTTTTCTATCCCTCATTCCAACACCGTGCATTAGCGCCCAATCTTTAGCTTTTTCAATAACACTCGTTAACACTTTTTGCTCCAAAGGCAAAGGTAAACACGAAGCTAAACGCGCTTGAGACATTTTATTGAATTTCAAAAACACCACGAGTAAATACTACGCCGGGACCGCTTTAGTTGTCTGATTACTGTGAATGTACAGCAAGTTGTGGCTGTGATTTACGAACAATTTTAATTATATAAGTTTAAGACCTGGGATTTTTTTGGAATTTTATGATTTATTGCAAGATTTTTTATTCAAAATTTGAAGTTTTGCGTTCAACTTTAGTGACAGACACCAGCTGACCTGTCTGACATTTTAAAATGAAACGTAAAATTATCTATGGAAGCGAATAATGGCTTGAACGTTTATCAACAACCAACGGAAAAACGAAGTGCTCGTTTTACAGCCGGATGTAATAGCAGTCTGTGGTAAATATAATCTGTGCTCCAATCAGTGTCAAAATTTGATTATTATCTGTGCCGGTTGACGGTTGATGTAATGTGCCAAAAAAGTTGAAAAACCAAAAAAATTGAAAATATTCCTGTAGAATTGTGCGTGCTAGTTGTGAAATCTCATTATTACTGGTTGTTCTCAAAAGATTTACAGGAATCATGGAAGTCACTGATGAAAACTTGGCTACTTTGGCTAACTACTTACAGCAAACACTGAGCCCGGATCCCAATATTAGAAGGCCGGGTACGTATATTATTGTTATTTTGTAAATATTTCCTCGCTTTTAGTCAAAGTTACCACTATTATCGTGTTCGAGAAGTAATAGGTTACGATTGCGATGGTTTTTAATGCGAAGAGAACATGTTTTGGCGCGGAAAATACATAAAAACATGTTTGTCATCATGGTAACAAAACAAGAAACATGTGTTTATTCTTAGTTTAGACACGCCTTTTACATGTATTCTACATTATTGTCCCTGAAAGGTCATTTGTTGTTTACCGCACTACCTATACCATTAATATTTTAAACATATCTAACTATTAGGTTATCCTGTTTTTATAATGAGTGTGCATTGGTGAGCAGAGATTCAGTGAATCATTGCTTAATAGAGATGTAAACTATACAATTTAAACTGTTCTCCCTAACCTAAAAGCTGGTTAACATCTTTCCTGACTTCACTAAATGATATGTCAGATATTTCCAGTCATAATAGCCATTTCTTGACTATTACTCGTCATTTGGTGAATATCATTTTATATATTTGTTGAGTAAGATGTTTGCTCAATGTTAAGCAAACCTACTAATATTATAAACGTGAAAGTTTGTAGGAATGTATGTTTGTTACTCTTTCACACCTAAACGGGTAAACCAATTAAGCTGAAATTTGGTATAGAGATAGCTTAGACCCTGGAATAACACATAGGTAACAATAACACAGTACAGCAGGTAAAATCGCTGGGCACCGCTAGACTTACTAATATTATAAACGTGAAAGTTTGTAAGAATGGATGTCTGGATGTTTGTTACTCTTTCACACCTAAACGGGTGGACCGATTGAGCTGAAATTTGGTATACAGATAGCTTAGACCCTAGAATAACACATAGGCTATAGAAAAGCGGGTAAAACTCCTGGGTGCAGCTAGTATAATATAAACACATACTGCGTTATTACAAAACGCGGACTTACGATAGTTCTGGGATTAACGAATGTCATTTGTTCGCTTAGTACCTGGTTTAATCCTGGTACAATCGTTAGTCCGCGTTTTGTAATAAGACGGATAGGGTTAAAGGACGGATAGGTGGGGTTGTTTAATCCTTCCTTAGTCACTCCAAAATGAATAGTACAATTCTTAATTGCCAGTTTACAATATTTTATTTTATTTCCAGCGGAGAAGTTTCTGGAAGGTGTAGAACTGAATCAGAACTATGCCATCTTGCTGCTACACTTGATAGACAAGGATGCCGTGGACATGACCATCAGGATAGCAGGAGCTATTGCTTTCAAGAACTATGTCAAGAGGAATTGGCCAGTTGTAAGTTTGTAATTTAAAATTTTTGTATTGTTATGTCATAGTAACCAAAACACAACCAAATTTTATGTGTGCTGATTAGTTGTGTAAAATACATTATACACAAATTTCAGTTAATAGGGATGTTGACACATGTTACAAATTCATATAAAGTTATGTTTTTCACATAAAAGACAGTATTTAAAAACCTAAAATCTCATTTTAAAGGATCTATTTACAAGTCAAAATGGAATAAAATCAATTTTAATTTCAATAATTTTTACTTATTATTACGCGAATGCGAACGCCAATCAGGGCGCGTGACGTCACACCACTGGCCTGTACTTACGCTTCCTAAGCAATGTTCCTGATTTCGACACATTTTAATTATTCATAACTTAAAAACTACTGAACCGATTTTGATGCAACTTATACTGTGCTCTAGGTCTAAAGTCTAAATTTAAGCAAAAAAAAGTCAATAACCGAAATGGATATTTTCAGAGAGACATTTTAGTTATTGACTTTATTTTTGGCTTAAATATTGAACAACTAAGGGCACAGTATAAGTAACATCAGAATCGGTTCAGTGGTTTTTAAGTTATGAATAATTAAAATGTGTTGAAATCAGGAACATTGCTTAGGAAGCGTAGGTACAGGCCAGTGGTGTGACGTCACGCGCTGTCAGATGACTGTTCGAACGTTTTAGCCAGAATTCAAAAACTCATTTTTATTTACGTATTTTTATAATATAAAAATATTGAAATATATAATTTTGCATAAAAATATGATATTCGTATATGATATGGGTCTATGTATCATATAAAAGCAATTCCAAAAATTAGTCAACATCCCTATTGGTTAACTTTGCCAATAAATGAGGTGTTTCCCTAAAATTTGATAGTAAGGAGGTTTTTATTTATTTGAAAAGTTGCTCAACTTTTTTCTTGCTGTGAGATAAAGATAAGATTTGAGGATGCTTGAATCCCAAATTTGCAATAAAGTACATAATATCAAATTTATTTTAATTTTTCAGGAAGATGATGGTATAGACAAAATTCATGCCTCCGACCGAGCTACAGTTAAAACCTTCATAGTCTCTCTTATGCCGAAGTCTCCGGAGGCTATAAGGAGACAGTTCAGCGACGCAGTGTCTCTTATAGCCAAATGTGACTTCCCTGATAAGTGGCCGAACCTTATTGATGATCTAAGGACACAGATGGTCGAACAGTTTGCTATTGGTATGTTCTCATCTACTGTTGGCAAATTTTGGCCATCAAATCTTGTAATATTTTAACTCAATAAGGTTTAAGGTAAATTATTGTACTAAGATAAAATTGTAGCAACTGTGGCACAGTGGTAGTATGACTCTTGTAATCTAGGTGGTTCTAAACTCAGTGACAAAATTTTGGCCTGGATGCATATCTCGGAAGGCACGTAAAACTGTAGGTCCTGGATGTTTTATATAAAACATCTTCCAGATATTATGTTGACGACTTTACTCCCGTATCGGCTTTAAGTGCCGAACCATTATTATGGACACTGCTTGAATTATCTTTCATGAATGTAAGAGGCTAGATATGATGAGAAGCTAAAGATTATATCATTGTTTTCAGGTGACTACAGAATGATTAATGGCTTGCTCAGCACAGCACACTCACTCTTCAAAAGATATAGATATGAATTCAAATCACAAAAGTTGTGGGAAGAAATCAAGATGGTGCTCGATAACTTTGCTAAACCACTCACAGATCTCTTCCAGGTATTTTTTTATATTAAAACTCAAACTCAAAATTCATTTATTCAAATAGGCTACATTGGAGCACTTTTGCAAGTCAATTTTTCATTTTTCTATTTTAACACTCTACTGCTCGTTCGCAATAGAGGTCTATGAGAAGAACGAGCAAGAAACTCATGAGGATTGCATTTTTTAAATATGTTTACAATGTTTATCTTGGTTACATAATTTATTGTGCGTTTGAGGGGCACCAGCTGCTTTATTATGCAGAGGTTTCCAGGTATCTTTGTCATCCATGTATTGGCTTATTTTATAATAAGCTTTCTTTTGTAATATGGCTTTAACTTGGCTTTTGAATTTACCTTCTGTGAGCCCCGTTATTTCCTCAGGGATTTTATTATAGAAACGTACACTATATAGATCTTTGATTTACATTCCACATAATGGAAAGTGCAGACGGTCGACATGATGTTCAGGGAAGCTAGGGAGGGTTATACCGCCTTCTAGGTTGTCTGCTGTCTGCATTTTAGCTTAACATCACGTGAGATTGTGGTCAATAGCCAAACTATAATGAATAAAAAAAACATGGACAATGGTGTAGTGCGTAATAATATAACCCTCCGGTTCTTATGTCTTTACTAGCTGCGCCCAGCGGTTTTACCCGCTTTTCTATAGCCTATGTGTTATTCTAGGGTCCAAGCTATCTGTATACCAAATTTCAGCTCAATCGGTTGACCCGTTTAGGCGTAAAAGAGTAACAAACACACATCCAGACATTCATTCTTACAAACTTTCACGTTTATAATATTGGTAAGATAACCACCGTCACACTATTTTATGTATTTCCTTTCCCTGCTTGGTTGTCTGAAAGAGATCGCTATTAACGATAAGACCGCCAATTGTAACACTTCTTTCTGTGTAATCTTAGTTCTAAGTTTATATTGTTGTATTTGTGTGTACAATAAAGAGTTTTCCATTCTATAATTTACTTTCTTCCAGGCGATGATAGAACTAACAAAAAAGCACGAGAACAATCCGGAAGCTCTAAAAGTCATCTACAACTCACTAGTGTTGACTTGTAAAGTGTTCTACTCACTCAACTATCAGGATTTGCCGGAGTTCTTTGAGGACAACATGAATATTTGGATGCCGAACCTGCTCATGTTGTTGCAAGTCAAAGTACCTTGTTTGGAAACTGATGTAAGTATTGCTATTACTACATAGTACATTGTGTAAAACAAGTCTGTGTCTGTCTGTCAGTCCCTGTATCTTTTTAACCACTCATCAGATTTTTAACAAAGCTGAGTCAATTCTATGTTAACAATTCTATGTTGTTAATAGAACAAGTTTTTTTTTTCTCTTCTTTATCTACAATCAGTACAACTTTTAGTAGATGTGTTGTGTGAATTGTTCTCAGTTAGAGTGAGTCCCCCATTGGGAACATCTCCTCGTCTATTTCAGCATTCCCTAATCTTGGGGTAGTACATGTTTGCGTCTCAGCCTAGGTGTATAGCTCATTCTGGTAAGCTGGGTGGCCAGGGTATTAGGGTGATTTCTCAGCCGCTGCTTGTCCTCGCTCCAAGGTTAGAATGCACTTCACAGTTTTTGATATAACATGGCACATTGCTTATTGTTCTTAATATCATATTTTGCATTATTTGCAGCATTGATATATTAATTGTTCAAGTTGTATCCGTTTTTTCATGTGTATCTTTTCTGTTTTTCTACTGACAATAAATTTCTTTTTATTTATTTATTTGTATATTGTGCCCATGCTTGGCCTATTGTGATCTCCGCTTATTATGATGAGATTGACCAGTACGCGCGGCGTTAGAGTTCACCACAGACCATAGCAGCTTTTAGAAACAGAAACTTTCCTTGGGGTCATCTCTAAGCTCATTCGGGCTCAGCAGGTGCTGTCCCAGAATAAAGGTTTTAAAGATATTGTTGATGAAAGTTAAGGCTGTTAATATTCTATTTGCCAGTCATACATAAGCCTACATTGCGTGTAGACCGACTAGCTAATGGCACAATTTTTTTTATGCATTGCGCTGAGCTCTGGCCTGCTGTCTATTGCGCTCAGCTTAAGAGCGTGTATATCGAGTGACGCTCTCTCGCTCGCACAATTTGACAAATTTTGAAATATAAATTCATAGAATTAATTTATTGAAAATTTCTAAAGAACAGCCCTCTATAATATTATTGCACATATATTAAAAGTGATTTAAAAAAAAATCTTTTCATCCATTTTTAAATATATCAAACTGGAAACACTTTTAAAATGTGTGCAATAATATTATGGAGGGCTGTTCTTAAGAGGGTATATATCGAGTGACGACTCTCTCGCTCGCACAATTTGACAAATTTTGAAATATAAATTCAAGGAATTAATTTATTGAAAATTCCTCTATACATTTCCTGCATAATATTATTGCACACATTTTAAAAGTGTTTTCAGTGAGATATATAAAAAAAATGGGATGAGGAGCGATGTTAAAAAAGTTTTTTTTTTTTCGACTTCTATGAATTTATATGCCAAATAGTGCGAGCGAGTGAGCGTCACCCCATATACAGGGTCTTTGGTTATTCAGTACATTGGTGTATAGGGCCTTATTGGGGAGGTCATTGGCCATGTTTTGAGAGCAATATATGTTCCGCGAAAATTTACGGTTTTTGAGTCAGGTTGTGACCTCAATATTTCTGTAATCCCATATTCGATTCTTAATTTTGATATTTCTAAATAAAGCCACTGAAACGTAGATGTTTTTCAAAACATCTGCCTGAAATTTTATTCTATGATTTTATTGAGAAATTTTTCAATTGAAGTGCTACTGGACTCATAAATTTGCCAAAATTTGGTACTTCTCCTCTTCTATTCTTTAATTGTGACAAATCAGATTTAATTTGATTAATTAAAATAATATTCTGATATTTTGTCCACCTAATGAAATAATAAAAAATAAATAATTATACAGGGTTATTTTTTTTATGAATTTTTAAAATGTACAAAGTAAATTTTCGCGGAACATATGTATATTGCTCACAAAACATGGCCAATGACCTCCCCAATAAGGTCCTATACACCAATGTACTGAATAACCAAAGACCCTGTATACGCTCTTATGTTTCAAAGCTACAAAAGTAACTAATAACTTTGTCCGCAGGATGATGACACCCTGCCCGGAGTATTAGAGCAGCTACGCATGGAGATATGCGAGTGTGCATCTTTATATGCACTCAAGTACGAAGAAGAATTTGCTCCACACGCGCCGGCTTTTGTCACCGCTGTGTGGACTGTCCTCTTAAACACTTCTATAGCTACTAAATATGACGCGGTATGTAGTTGACTCGGTGTAAATAATAATGAGACCACAGACTACCAACGAAGCGTAGGACGTCCACCTACAAGGTGGACAGACCTCGTATAAGTTGCTGGAAGATGCTGGATACAGGTCGCGTAGTGTAGGGCGCCCATGGGCGAGATGAGGCGATGATATTCGGAGGGTCGCTGGGGGTGGGTGGAAAAGAAAGGCGGAGGACCGAGTTGAGTGGCATGTCATAGGGGAGGCCTATGTCCAGCAGTGGACGAACATAGGCTGATGATGAACTTCTTTCCAGTTGGTGTCAAACGCGCTGACATTCCTCGCAAAAGTAGCAGAGAAGAAGAACTACAGAAGTCTGTTTGAAGACCCTGCAACGCTGAGCAGCATCTGTGAGAAGGTTGTCATACCAAACATGGAGTTCAGAGGTAATATAACTTTTTTTTATACTAAATAATTCATAATTCATTTATTTTCATAAAATTTTAGTGGCTTGCAAATCTTCTCATAATTTATATACCTTATTAAAATATAATTGAGAAAAAAAATGTCAACAAGTGATAAGAATTGCCTACATTACATAAAATTATTTTACTAAATCTGAGATAGAATATTAACATTTATCTATAAGCCACAACCTGAGTTTCCGAGTGAATCTATTGGTATGAAACTCTTGTATGTCTCTTGGGATAGTGTTGTAGATTTTGCCACACAAATTTGACTAAATCACACGTGATGGAAGGTGCAGATGCATAAAATAAAAAAAAAACTTTTTGGTAAACCAACTTGCTTCGCTATTGGATTAAAGTTTTACAAGTCTATGATTTTTTTTTATTTGAAGTTTCGGTCTTGGCTATGCAAGCCCTACTTATCATCTTTTTTTCTTATTGAACGTAGCGTAAATTGTAGCATCCGTGGCCTAGTGGTATTACGTCTGGCTTGTGATCCGTAGGCCCTGGGTTGAAATCTCAGTGTGGCAAAAACTATTCGCCTGGACGCTACCGTGTTTCGGAAGGCACGTAAAACTGTGGATCCCGGCTGTTTCCTATAAGATGAGGAAGCAGTCGTTAGGTCATGTTGCAGGCCTTGTAGAAATCTCGGCGACCTGAAACTGCAACATATAGGTTGGCCGCACAACTTATAAATTGTGATTTGACTGACAGTGTAAGTAGGGTAACCTGTTCTGTTGGAGTATAAACCCCAATTATTATTATTATAAAAAACCTTCCTATACCACCTCTACAATAGAGAACTAATTACAGTATGTTTTGACAGAGTCAGACATGGAGTTATTCGAGGATAACCCGGAAGAGTATGTCCGAAGAGATATCGAAGGTTCAGATGTGGACACTCGCAGACGAGCCGCCTGTGACCTGGTCAACACTCTAGCTGTACACTATGACAACAAGATGATGCATATATTCGGACAATACGTACAGGTAAATCATTTATTCCTCCAAGACCATTCTACCGACGAATGTCACGCCAATGCGGCATCCTTACTTAGTGGCGCTATCAACTGCCCGCACCAAGCATTTTGCTTCATCGTTTTTAATAAGAACTGGTCGCATTTGGAACACTTTGCCGTCATCCGTGTTTCCTGAGTGGTTCAACTTGGGTATCTTCAAGGCACGAGTGAACACAGTATGTCCGTAGTCCGTAGACACAGAAGGTTCATATTATGTGCACTATGACAACAAGATGATGCATATATTCGGACAATACGAGTATGTACAGGTAAATCATTATTATATTGTAACTGAGAGCAGACTGTACTCAGCATTTCCGAAGAGACATAAAAAGTTCTGTTTCCTAGGTTTAGTCTAAGTTAAAGTCTAAAACTCAGCCAGACCCGCGTATGGAGACAAAATCCTCAAAACATGGCGAGATGAGGTTGGTTAGTTTTGATTGGCTTGTTCAAAGTAGAAACTCTTTGGTTCAAAGATATTTGTGCAGTGTCTCTAAGTGGGATAGCTTTAAAATAAGCCATGTATAGAAGGAGTAGGAAATGGTAAGATAGGGGTAAACATATATAATAGACGGCCCTAATGGGTCGATGTGTCGCTGGTTTTGCATATTTTGCATGCCCCGTTAATAAAATTAAGATATTATAAGTAATATCACATTTGGTGCGAAATTTTAACAAAAAATGATCTCTTTTTAATCCGTGGTCCAAAATTCTAGAAGGGTCAAAAAAAGGTTTTGGTCTCTTCTTTGGTTCGATAAATTAATATCTATGATTAAATTTAATGTGTTTTTTGTATTCTAACTAAAAAACGTTTCTTCCAGCTAATGCTAGAAAAGTACACCGCCGAAGGCGCAACCGCGTGGCGAGGCAAAGACGCAGCGATGTATTTAGTGACGTCATTAGCCACACGTGGAGCGACCAATCAGCACGGAGTGACGCGAGCCTCGCCACTCGTCGACCTCACTACCTTCGCTGCAGCTCATGTACTCTCTGAGATACAACGGGAAGGTAACTAAACGATGTTAACACTACAATAAGCAATGTGTATAGTGACGTCATTAGCAACAATCAGCACGGAGTGACGCGAGCCTCGCCGCTCGTCGACCTCACTACCTTCGCTGCAGCTCATGTACTCTCTGAGATACAACGGGAAGGTAACTGAACGATGTTATACTACAATAAGCAGCAATGTGTATAGTGACGTCACTGTACATCTGCGGCGCGATCAATCAACACGGAGTGACGCGTATTTCATATACGAATTATTATTTAGTTCCTACTGATTATAAATATGGCATAGTTATAAGAAAAACATGTATTAAGTTGTTATAAATTTTTTATTTTGTTTGAAATAAATTTCAAGACTGACGACCATTGAACTTGGCACCCGTTTAGATCTCACTTCTTTTGTCGTTGAACAAACAAGGTGCCTGTATATAATTGAACTTGGGTCTCAAAGTCTCAATTATCTTGATTTGATCCCCCTTACAGATGTCTGTTATAAAGTTGATGAATAAAAGAATAATTGTTTTTTTTTCTCAGGAAACGACCTGCCAGTGTTAAAAGCAGATTCCATCAAATATATAATGACATTCAGATCGCTACTGCCTAAGGAAATAATTTTAACTTCAGTTCCTTATATTGTAAGTATTAACTCATGCTATACCTTTTTTTAATTATTTTTATTGATTTAAAGCTAAGTTATTCGGGAGCAAGGACGGATACAGGATTTTTTTCTGGGGGAGGGGCTAAGACGCAGATGAGAAAAAATATTACAATTTTTACTATGAAAAGTGTGTTTCGATGTTTAATCGAAATCAGTTCAAGATGGCCGCCACAAAATGGCGGATTACATATTATTTATTATATTTCATAACTCTTCAATATGGTTATCAATCATGAAGAAGGTACCAATGGAGGCTGCGCGGTGAACTGAAGCTAGAAAAATACGTCACGGTTGTTTGCCATCTCACTTACTCATACTACAAGTATTTTATTAATTTGTATGAGGTAAGTGAGATGATGATGACAAATAACTCTGACGTCATTTTTTTGGTTCAATTTGGCGTTCACGCCGGATACATTTGACTTTAAGATTCTTGATATCAATCAAATGAAAAGGCCTGAATAGTATGTAATAGAATACAGTATGATGAATTCCAAATCCAAGATGGCCGCTACCACAAAATGGCGAATCACATTTTTTTATCGTTGGTTATTAAATACTGGTGAGGTATTTACCAAGCTGAGGGACAGAATTCAGACGTAAACAAGTGAAATTTAAAAATACTTTTTAAAAACAAGCTTTAATTATTTTATCGTCTTGTATCATAAAGTACTCGTCAAGACGAATCAAATGAGCCCAAACTCGATGGGGTTGCGTTGTTTTATGACGGAGTTCCTATGGCCACCTTCCAACTCCATCATCAGATCAGCTCGATGTCATAAAAATATTGCATTGTCATCCGATTTACAACCGCATGCAAATTTTCAGCTCAATTGGAAACCGGGAAGTGGGTCAAATTAAACTTGCAAGATTTGATTACAGACAGACAGACAGACAGACAGACAACAGACAGGTGAAAGTAATATAAAGCTTGTAAAAATCATGAGATTCTTAAATGTGTGTATATTTTCAGATCGGCCACATAAAAGGCCGTGGTGTGGTAGTAACGTACGCGGCTTGCGCGATAGAAAAACTCATCGCTGGCGGCATGTTACCTAATGCAGGTATTTATAATTTGTTGTTTCAATTTTTGAATTATTTCTAAAAAACGTTTGTATGCAAATCCGTACCCCTAAACCGATTGAACTGGAATTTTGCGGACTTTACAGTGTTGTGTTTGTTTAATTATTAAGAGGGTATATATCGAGTGACGACTCTCTCGCTCGCACAATTTGACAAATTTTGAAATATAAATTCAAGGAATGAAAAAAAATGGGATGAGGAGCGATTTTAAAAAGAATTTTTTTTTTTTTTTTTTTAATCAGAAACATGAAAAAAAGACAAAAGGGCTTTGTCGCCATACGCGATCATGCCGCCCTGGTTAAAACTAAACTTATGATTACCACTATCTTATTGCTAACTTGTACAGTTCCTTGGCGGCCTTGGACAAAGGCTCTGACAATACACTCTGACATGCTCCCACATCCACATCGCTCCTCATCCCATTTTTAGGAATCGAACCCGTGAATATATCAATTAACTGTAAAGCGCTACGAAGTGCGGGGGTCCACTGGTAGACTTCGACTTCTCATATGTTAATCGAGCTCCAGGAGATTGATGCATTTTTTTTTCAATTTAAATCAAATATCTTTATTTCAGACAACAAAGGTTCAAAAGGGTTTTAAGGGTACTTTAACGAAATATTGGGTTTTAAGGTACCTATATTTTTTATGTTTGTATGCATTTTTTTTTGTTTATTTTATCAACTCTGCTCTAACTTGTATAAAGTACAGAGAAAATAATAAGAATGCCAATAGTCACGGCAAAATGTCTATGAGGTTTTATTGACACCTCCCATACAAAAATTGCGAGATATCATAATTGCAATTATGATGAAGTCGAAGTTGCAAAAAAATATTTGCAACACATGCGCCAATTTGCGCAAAATGGCCGCTACACCTGAGGGGTTGAAAAGATTCTAATTTAATATTTGTTGACAGAATTGTTACCTCACGCACCAGCGTTGATGCAAGCATTATTCACTGTTCTCGCTGAACAACACGCAGCCGGGGAACACAACGAATATGTTATGAAAGGTAATAAGATAGATCTTTGTAGGCTAAGCATATTTATATTATCATTATCTCAGCCGTAAGACGTCCACTGCTGAATATATGCCTCCCCTTTGTACTTCCATATGTACCGGTTGGAAGCGACCTGCATCCAGCGTCTTCCGGCGACCTTTATATTATATATTTTTAAATTGTTTTTTATACAAACAAACAAGAAGACGAGCAAGACGCTCTCCTGATGGTAAAAGATAACGCTGCCCATAATTAGTACAGTGCTACTCAACGCACTACGCCAATGTTTCTTACGAGAGTCATAAGATGTTAAGACTCTTCAGCCCAGTAATTCCACTAGCTACAGTGCCCTCCTACCTGTGCACAGTAATGTTTGCACATCACTGCTCAGGCGGTAGAATAACTGGCACTGTTGGAGTACCCACTTAGTCGACCTCCTGCAAAAGAAGTCTACCCCCGGTAAATAATATAATAATAGTATAAGATTATTCATTTTGCGTTTATTACTATTTCTTATAACTTTTTTTTTTTTTTTTTTATACGAGATAGGCCTACGTTTGACCACATCCCACCTGATGGAAAGTGAAAATGCGGTCGACGATGGATCACGTAAGATGCCTAGCATAACTATTAACGTAAAAGCGTATGTGTTAAACTTTAGTTAAAATTCTCATTTTTATGACTGGTTTTACAATTTTTTAATCTTTTCCAGCCATCCTCAGGACATTGTCCTGTCTCCGCGACTCAGCCCTGCCCTACCTAGGAGAAGCGTTGCCCAAACTTGCTCAAATTGTGTCCATCATTGCCAAGAACCCTTCCAAACCGCACTTCAACCATTATCTGTTTGAAACGCTGTCGCTGGCTGTGTCGTAAGTAATTTTAAGAGAACATTTTTAATATATAACCGGGGGTAGACTTCCTTTGCAGGAGGTCGTCTAGGTGGGTACCCCAACAGTGCCAGTTATTCTACCGCCTGAGCAGTGATGTGCAAACATTACTGTGCTCCGGTAGGAGGGCACTGTAGCTAGTGAAATTACTGGGCTAAAGAGTCTTAACATCTTATGACTCTTGAGTAAGAAGCGTTGGTGCAGTGCTCCTAGAATTTCACATATTTGTGAAATCTTGGGTAACACTGTACTGATTATGGGCAGCGTTATCTCTTAACAACAGGAGAGCGTCTTGCTCGTCTTCTACTTATTCACATAAAAAAAAAAAAATATAAAACTGGAATACTTTTAAAATGTGTGCAATAATAATAATATTATGCAGGGCTGGTCTAGATTTTTTTTAAATAAATTAATTCTATGATAAATTCATATTTCAAAATTTGTCAAATAGTGTGAGGGAGAGAGTGTCAACCGATATAAACGCTCTAAACGATTACAAAAGAAAAGTTCTTAATCTTTTTAATAAATAAAATAAATAAATAAAAATAAAAAAGCCTTTATTGCCAGAAAACTTTAACAATTTAGTATGTACTTTATGTTATGAAGTAGAAGACGAGCAAGACGCTCTCCCGATGCTAAGAGATAACGGCTGCCCATAATCAGTACAGTTTTACCTAGGATTTCACAATTATGTGAAACTCTAGGAGCACTGCACCAACGCTTCTTACTCAAGAGTCATGAGATGTTAAGACTCTTTAGCCCAGTAATTTCACTAGCTACAGTGCCCTCCTACCGGAGCACAGTGATGTTTGCACATCACTGCTCAGGCGGTAGAATAACTGGCACTGTTGGGGTACCCACCTAGACGACCTCCTGCAAAGGAAGTCTACCCCCGGTAACTTATAACTAATACTAAAATATATTATATGTATTATTATTTGAGACACCTTTGTTAACTGGCTTGCTTCTCAGCATAGGCCTCCCCAAGAGATTTCCATAAGTTTCTGTCATGGGTCATCCTTTTCCATGTTACTCCGGCTATTTTCATCAAATCATCTTCCCATCTTCTCTTCGGTCTTCCTCTTTTTCTTCTATTATACCTAGGGCACCAATCTACAATGTCCTTGGCCCATTTATCTTTTTTGCTTCTAATTAGATCTTAATCTTTTTACAAGCTTTTATTTACTTTCACTTGTCTGTTGTCTGTCTGTCTGTAATCAAATCTTGCAAGTTAAATTTGACCCACTGCCCGGTGTCCGATTGAGCTGATTTTTTGCATTCATGCATAAATCGGATGACAATGCGATATTATTATGACATGGAGCTGATCTGATGATGGAGCGGGAAGGTGGCCATAGGAACTACGTAATTAAACGACGTAATCCCATCGAGTTTGGGCTCATTTGATTCGTCTTGACGAGTACTTTATGGTAATAATAATAAAAGCTTGTTTTTAAAAAGTTTTTTTTAATTTCACTTGTTATTTGGGACGTTCTTCTTTTTTACGACAATGACTTGTCTATTCCACAAAAAAAATGTTATTGCTCCAAAATAATAAATTACTATTTTTCTTTTTTTACAAAAATACACTTTACAATGCAACAATTATGTATATTATAAAATTAGATTTGAATAATTGATATTTTTTACAAAATTATTGTGACATAGTACACAAAAACCGTGACGGAGGTGATTTACATACAAAGAAAGTATGTCCCTCTGTGACAACTAATGTAAACAAATAAAAAAAATCACATGGAAAGTTTCTATCCAAAAATATTTACTGAACTACTTAATCATTGTGTTTAAAATAATAAAAATAATAAATTTTTCGTTCTTAAATTTTTGAATAAAAAAAATATTTATTGGCTGTCTCCCGACTATTATGATTTTTGTTGCTACATTATGTCACGCATTCAATGGTACAAAATAATATGCGTTAGCAATGTTGAACTTGATGACTAGGCAAGAACATTGTCTCTTTCCACCTCGGATCCGCGTTTAGCGTCCCTTCACCTCGCGAATATCAGAAGTCCCTCGTAAACAGTAGAAGGACGTGCGTGTATTTATTCAGCGTCCGCTCTGTCACGTAAGTTACTACTTCCATATTGTATTGTAATTTTTGTGTTTTAATATTATTTTATTGATTTGTGATGAATATTTCATAAATGCCTAGTTTAATGCGTAAATCATAATTAGGCGAATACTGAGAATCTCGAACATTACTATTTGACACCTTCGTCACGGGTCACCTCTGTCACAAGATATGTGACAGGATGTTATAACTCGTAACGGCGTGTTCATTTTTGTATGGAACTTAGTGCCTTGATTAATTTTCATAATAGATTATTGTTAGTTCTCTTATGATGATTACTATGTCGTAAATTATTTTGATAGTTAATGTGTAATCATAAAGTGAAAAAATATCATTGTATGCGGCTGAATTACAGCGACGATGTCGTGAAAAAAGAAAACCTAACCCTGAAATTACTGTAGAAGTTAAACGAAAAGACTTGAAAAGTATCAAGCTCGTAAAAAGCTAGTTAAAGATATGACACACCAAACGAACACAAAAAAAATAAGGAAAATGTGGCAAATAAGAAATAAGAAGAAAAGAAAATAGGTTAGCGTTAAACAGCGCGTAAATTTAGTTCGGCGGGTAATCAATATTTGCCACTTCGAAACTTTTTTATCACTTTGTAAAAATGTTGTTCCCTTTTTAAAATGTTAAATCATAATTAACTTTAAGGTAGTGTATGATCCAGTTTATTTACAAAAATAACGTTTTCTATTATTACATTATGCTAAACAACAACTCGCGTTCACTAGATTTTCAAGTAACAATGATGGGAGACTTTCAATTTATTAAAAAAAAAGTTTTAAGAAGCAAAATGTGACCGAGTGGTCATAAATACATTATTTGAAAATGTTTATAATGACAATTCCGTTCTATGAAGCTAGCCACTAATAAATGTTTGTATTCTTGATACGATAGTAATAAGATTGTGAAGATGTGATGTTGCATGAAGATTTAAAAAATTAAACATTTTTGTGACTGAGGTGTTATTTTTTTAGTTATTCCTACAAATTTTTAAGTAAAACAAATATTACAAGAAATACTTTGATGCATTATATATATTTGAGATCTACAATTAGACCAGGGTAGATCCCTTTAAAAATAATAAAAAGTGAAAAAAAATAATAGTAGGATGAAACCCATTAGAAAAGGAGGGGAATATTATAAAAATAATAGGAAAATAATTTACGGGCGATCTGAGGTCGGGAAGGGGATGGGGGTGAGATTTTAAGGGTAAAAAACGGTTTTTCTCGATTTCCGGCAAAACTAAAAGTCCTATCGAAATAAGGTAAATGGCAAAGTTGCAGGTAATAAAAAGATCTAAAACTTTTGTATTTACACTTTTTTCACATAACCTCAAAATTTATGTGAAAAATTCAAAAACCCAAGTTTTTGGTTTTTTATTTTTATCTTTTACAAAAACTTTTTTTTTAACGAAATTTGGTGAAAACTTACCTATTTATGTCCCAAATACGCTGTAATTTATTTGATTAAAAATATTTATTTTTTCACCTTATTTTGAATTAATATCGAAAAAACAACCTAATTTTCAATCGAAAATTCACCCGTCAAAATATCAGCTTTTTTTCAAAAAGTTGGTATGGTTTCTGTTCGTTGAAATCTCTACTTTCCGATGGTGAAAAAAAAAATATGTTACTACAGTAAATCTTCTCAGAAAAGGCAAAAAAAAAACTTGAATTCGAAATTTTTTTGAGCTATTTATTAAAATTTACACTTTAATTACTCGAAAAACGTTAGATTACTTATTTGCAATTTTTTTTGTTATCAATGTCACATGTAATCTAACGTTTTTCGAGTAATTAAAGTGTAAATTTTAATAAATAGCTCAAAATTATTTATAATTAATAAAAAAAAAATCGAATTCAAGTTTTTTTTTTGCATTTTCTGAGAAGATTTACTGTAGTAAAATATTTTTTTTTTCACCATCGGAAAGTAGAGATTTCTACGAACAGAAACCATACCAACTTTTTGAAAAAAGCTAAAATTTTTGACGGGTGAATTTTCGATTGAAAATTAGGGTGTTTTTTCGATATTAATTCAAAATAAGGCGAAAAAATAAATATTTTTAATCAAATAAATTACAGCGTATTTGGGACATAAATAGGTAAGTTTTCACCAAATTTCGTTAAAAAAAAAGTTTTTGTAAAAGATAAAAATAAAAAACCAAAAACTTGGTTTTTTGAATTTTTCACATAAATTTTGAGGTTATGTGAAAAAAGTGTGAATACAAAAGTTTTTGATCTTTTTATTACCTACAACTTTGTCATTTATCTTTTTTCGATAGGACTTTTAGTTTTGCCGGAAATCGAGAAAAACCGTTTTTTACTCTTAAAAACTCACCCCCATCCCCTTCCCGACCTCAGCTCGCCCGTAAATTATTTTTCCTTTTATTTTTATAATATTCCCCTCCTTTTCTAATTGGTTTCATCCTACTATTATTTTTTTTGGTTTTAAAAATTATCGACCTTGGTCTAAATAACGAGGCAATAATTTAAAATTATATATCACTAAACAAATCACACGTTTTTTTTTTCTTAAAAACTAAATTTTTCCGCTCCGATTGTCGTAAAAAAAGAAGAACGACCCATTTGTGTTGTTTATTGTTTATTATTACACCTCTAACTTCAATCGATAACGCAACACTTATTGTCGACGATTTTTCGTCAGTTTAGTCGAACTCCCGTACTTCACTTTTGTGACATACATATAATATTTGAAATGTTTTCCAGATTGGTAACAAAAGCCAACCCGGCTGCCATATCTGCCTTTGAAGACGCGCTGTTCCCAATCTTCCAGGAAATATTACAAAATGATGTTCAAGGTATGTTGATGTTGACACAATACTTATGCTTTGGGTAAAATGGGTGTTGACGACCCTTAAAACCCTTGAGTGGGTTGGACCTTGATTAGTATTTACCAGGGATGTTGCGAATATTCTCATCCGCGTCCGTAACGGCGGAGCATCCGCATTAATTTTGACATCTGCATCCGCATCCGCATAAATTTGATGCGGATTTTAATGCGGATGCGGATGAGGCACATGTTTCGACAAGAAAGAAAAATTGTGGCCGGTGACCGGCGCGCGCCATTATGCACGTGCGAATTGACTTAGCTTTCGTTTATTTAAAAAATGGCAAGATGAAATTTTTATTTAAAAATAATTATGTATTGCTCCCCATGTCATTTTTTAATATATCAAACTTTTACGTTAAGCGTAGATCTACTAACACTAATCTTTTAATATACACAACTTATCTTTTTGAAAGTATGGACAGTAATACACAAACGGACAGTGTATATACGGACTTTCAAAAAGCTTTTGACAGAGTGGACCATAAAATACTTTTAGAGAAACTTGCATTCAATGGTATACGAGGAAACTTGTGGCGATGGTTTAAATCTTATGTTACTAACCGAACCCAAAGGGTAGTATTAAATGGTTTTGAATCAGAATTAGTACAAATAAGCTCTGGGGTTCCCCAGGGATCAATTCTAGGCCCATTATTGTTTATCATCTTCATAAATGATGTTCAAGACTGCTTTAAATTCTGTAATTTCCTTCTATATGCAGATGACTTAAAAATATATCATACTATTAAAAATACAACAGATCATGTAAAATTCCAAGAAGATCTTGATCGTTTCTCAATCTACTGCTCCAATAATAAATTAAGGTTAAGTGTTAATAAATGTAAAGCCATTAGTTTCTCAAAAAAAAAGAAAACATCATTTTTTACATACAGTCTATGTGGCGAGCCATTAGAAAAAGTTCAGTATATAAGAGACCTAGGAATCATGCTAGACAGTAAATTACATCTTGATACACATATAGATAGTATCATAAATAAGGCTTTCAAAATGTTTGGATTCATTATGAGAACAACAAAGCAATTTTTAAGAACATCCACCTACCTATATCTATATAAATCACTGGTACGCTCCCAAATAGATTATGCAGTCACTATCTGGAACCCACTATATGACAAATACAATAAATCTTTGGAAATGGTACAGAAAAAATACTTAAAAAGTATGCATTACAGATGTTATCATAAATATTTACCTTATAAAGAATTACTTGTAAAATATGGATTAGTAACATTACAGAATAGACGTAAATTATTAGAAGCAATGTGCCTATATGATATATGCCATAACAGATATGATTGTATACCGCTTGTAAATAAAATTCGTTATCATATACCCACCAGATATCATTGTAGAAAGCCCGGACAATTGTTCGCAACAAAACGTTGCCGCACTCAAGCAGGCATACGTTCCCCACTTCATCGGCTATTTCATACATATAATAAAGAATTTAATTCTGTGGACATAATTGTATCTCGGCCTAGAACATATAAACTTAGCATTATGAAATGTTTAACTTGAAACTACAAATGACAATATTGTGTAACCCAAATACTATATTTTAGTACGTACCAACTAGATTGCATGATTAGAGATATTTATTTAATTTTAAATTTATATTCTTTTTTATAATTCAAAAAATTTAAGTAACTAAATAGATATAGATAGAAATACATGCTCTCCGCTGCCAACTCCCTAACTTTTGTGTAGTAATCGGTGGTAGACGATGTGGGTGGCATAGTAATTTAAGTTTCTTTATTATTTATAAGTACATAATTACTACATACTATGTCATTGTTGGTTTAACTAAATAAATTAAAAAAAAAAAAAAACACGTTAAAAATTTGTGCAGTAATATTATGCAGGGCTGATTTTCAATCAGGGTTGGATTCCGTAGTATAATTATGCTATTTGTACCAGAATTTAATCATGTTTAGTATGTAGTATAGCAAAGCCAATATACTACGCGAATATACCATAATTTGATCATCAGACTTTTTAATAATAATTACCCTGAAATATCAGGAATTTATATATTTATGGCAATACCAAATGAAGCTAGTCGGTAATACCCCGATTTTTTAGTCCTTCTGGTAGGGTAAGATGGATGTATTTAATTTTGATAGCTGAATTTTCTAAAATAACAAGATTTTAAGTTTATTATCAAAAAAAACATTGTGTCGTATTATCAAAAAAAAACAACCTTTCGTAGATTTATTTTTGTAGGTATAATAAAACAATAGAAATAATCAACGCATTTTGTTTCAATTCTAATCAAAAACACAAAAAAAAGAAATCCTAGTATAATTTTGGAAAAATAGTATAATTTTCATTTCCATAGACAATAATTTTCGGATGCTCTGAATCCAACCCTGTTTTCAATAAATAAATCCTATGAATAAATTATTTTAAAATTTGTCAAACAATGCGAGCGAGACAGCGTCATCCGATATATATACGCTCTTAAAATTGCTCCATAAATAGCGTTCAGTTATTTTCGTAGAAAGTAAAGCATTAAAAGATGGTTATTGTGAGTTACGGAGTGTTAGGGATTCTAACAGATACACATATTATACCCTCACGGACTTTTTTGTATACCGTTTTAAGGTGTACAATTCCTCTAGTACATTATTTTGATCTATCTCGAAGGATTACCAGCGTTTGCAATGATAGCGCAATGAGTTTATTAACGATTTCACATTAGAAACCTCTAAAATTAACAGTGATTCCTATTAGTATTAGTGTTGTTTAGTGGTTTATTATATGCATGTTTTATGCACATTTGAACCTTCTGCTTGAATTGCTTTATCTATTAAGAAAACAACATCAAAATCCGGAAAGGTACAAGAAACAGACGCAGGGTGCGACTTCGTTTTATATATACTAAGTAGTGATTTCATAAGATCTGCATCCGCATCCGCGGATGTGAGCCCACAAAAATCCGCATCCGCAACATCCCTGGTATTTACTATGAAAGTGTCACTAAGTTTTGCAATCGGACTTTAATAGTTTAAATTTCCAATTGCATGTGTATATAAGAAACTCTTTATTGATCCACATATAAAGTAAATTTTACAAACAAAAATTAAAACCATAGGTGTATCAATTGGCAGTGGCTCTTAAGTGATCTCTTCCAGACAACCGTGCCGGGAATATACAACACTAGAAGGGGCTGTGGTTTAACAAAACTTCAAAATGAACCGTTTTCTTGATTGTTTTGCAGAATTCATGCCATACGTGTTCCAAATCCTATCACTGATGCTGGAGTTACGCGGTACCACGGGGTCGGACGCGGGCGGAGACACGGACGCTTACGGAGCATTGTTACCCTGCCTCGTAGCCCCCGCGCTGTGGGAGCGAGCAGCCAACGTACGAGCATTAGTACGCTTGCTGGCTGCCTTCGTCGCTGTTAGAGGGGAGTTGGTACTTGTTTCTGGGAGGCTGGTGAGTATAGTATAGTGTACTATGTATAGTGTACAGTACATTGTTACCCTGCCTCGTAGCCCCCGCGCTGTGGGAGCGAGCAGCCAACGTACGAGCATTAGTACGCTTGCTGGCTGCCTTCGTCGCTGTTAGAGGGGAGTTGGTACTTGTTTCTGGGAGGCTGGTGAGTATAGTATAGTGTACTATGTATAGTGTACAGTACATTGTTACCCTGCCTCGTAGCCCCCGCGCTGTGGGAGCGAGCAGCCAACGTACGAGCATTAGTACGCTTGCTGGCTGCCTTCGTCGCTGTTAGAGGGGAGTTGGTACTTGTTTCTGGGAGGCTGGTGAGTATAGTATAGTGTACTATGTATAGTGTACAGTACATTGTTACCCTGCCTCGTAGCCCCCGCGCTGTGGGAGCGAGCAGCCAACGTACGAGCATTAGTACGCTTGC
This sequence comes from Hemithea aestivaria, assembly GCA_947507615.1. Taxonomy (NCBI): domain Eukaryota; kingdom Metazoa; phylum Arthropoda; class Insecta; order Lepidoptera; family Geometridae; genus Hemithea; species Hemithea aestivaria. The sequence continues at coordinate 4,215,988 of OX382347.1, read as the reverse complement.
TGGCTGCCTTCGTCGCTGTTAGAGGGGAGTTGGTACTTGTTTCTGGGAGGCTGGTGAGTATAGTATAGTGTACTATGTATAGTGTACAGTACATTGTTACCCTGCCTCGTAGCCCCCGCGCTGTGGGAGCGAGCAGCCAACGTACGAGCATTAGTACGCTTGCTGGCTGCCTTCGTCGCTGTTAGAGGGGAGTTGGTACTTGTTTCTGGGAGGCTGGTGAGTATAGTATAGTGTACTATGTATAGTGTACAGTACATTGTTACCCTGCCTCGTAGCCCCCGCGCTGTAGGAGCGAGCAGCCAACGTACGAGCATTAGTACGCTTGCTGGCTGCCTTCGTCGCTGTTAGAGGGGAGTTGGTACTTGTTTCTGGGAGGCTGGTGAGTATAGTATAGTGTACTATGTATAGTGTACAGTACATTGTTACCCTGCCTCGTAGCCCCCGCGCTGTGGGAGCGAGCAGCCAACGTACGAGCATTAGTACGCTTGCTGGCTGCCTTCGTCGCTGTTAGAGGGGAGTTGGTACTTGTTTCTGGGAGGCTGGTGAGTATAGTATAGTGTACTATGTATAGTGTACAGTACATTGTTACCCTGCCTCGTAGCCCCCGCGCTGTGGGAGCGAGCAGCCAACGTACGAGCATTAGTACGCTTGCTGGCTGCCTTCGTCGCTGTTAGAGGGGAGTTGGTACTTGTTTCTGGGAGGCTGGTGAGTATAGTATAGTGTACTATGTATAGTGTACAGTACATTGTTACCCTGCCTCGTAGCCCCCGCGCTGTGGGAGCGAGCAGCCAACGTACGAGCATTAGTACGCTTGCTGGCTGCCTTCGTCGCTGTTAGAGGGGAGTTGGTACTTGTTTCTGGGAGGCTGGTGAGTATAGTATAGTGTACTATGTATAGTGTACAGTACATTGTTACCCTGCCTCGTAGCCCCCGCGCTGTGGGAGCGAGCAGCCAACGTACGAGCATTAGTACGCTTGCTGGCTGCCTTCGTCGCTGTTAGAGGGGAGTTGGTACTTGTTTCTGGGAGGCTGGTGAGTATAGTATAGTGTACTATGTATAGTGTACAGTACATTGTTACCCTGCCTCGTAGCCCCCGCGCTGTGGGAGCGAGCAGCCAACGTACGAGCATTAGTACGCTTGCTGGCTGCCTTCGTCGCTGTTAGAGGGGAGTTGGTACTTGTTTCTGGGAGGCTGGTGAGTATAGTATAGTGTACTATGTATAGTGTACAGTACATTGTTACCCTGCCTCGTAGCCCCCGCGCTGTGGGAGCGAGCAGCCAACGGACGAGCATTAGTACGCTTGCTGGCTGCCTTCGTCGCTGTTAGAGGGGAGTTGGTACTTGTTTCTGGGAGGCTGGTGAGTATACTGGAGTGCTACATATACATTAAACTGCTACTATACATATGTTTATCACTAGCGTGCTTCGTATTCTGACAGGAATCGGACGGCAGTATCGTAAATGAGTCGTAAACTACCACAAAAATGTATCTCACCGTCTCACAACCTGCTATCTCCAAATATCTCTGTGGCCGTTTTGGTCAATTCATAATCAATAAATTCCTAATTTCTCTTGCAGAACGCCATGCTGGGTGTATTCCAGAAGCTGATCGCATCGAAGACAAACGACCACGAAGGATTCTATCTCATACAAACTATACTGTATAGGTTTGGCATGTAAGTTGCATATTTTACTAACTTCACTACATAGTATAAAATAAAGTTGCTTTCCGCGTGTCTTCGTCCCTATGTATGCTTATATCTGTAAAACTATCGAAGATTTTGATGCAGTTTTCATTCATAGAATAGAATTATATCAATTACACACACACACACACATTACTGTGCACTACTGTGCACACACACACACACACACACACACACATGCCACATGTACACATTACTGTGCTGTGCTGTGTGTTACTGTGTACATCACTGTGCTCCGGTAGGAGGGCACTGTAGCTAGTGTAATTACTGGGCTAAAGAGTCTTAACATCTCATGACTCTTGAGTAAGAAGCGTTGGTGCAGTGCTCCTAGAACTTCACATAATTGTGAAATCCCAGGTAACACTGTACTGATTATGGGCAGCCGTTATCTCTTAACATCAGGAGAGCGTCTTGCTCGTCTTCTACTTCATCACATAAAAAAAAAAAAAATATTCTTCTCTCCGTGCACGGTTGTCTGGAACAGGGGGATTAGACAAGCGCCAATCGTTTGTCGCTATCGATTAAAAAATGTACTGAGATGACATTCGTTTTCGTTTCCTTTTCGATAGCGACTGTCATTCCAGTACATTGTTTTATCGATAACAGCTAACGATTGGCGCTTGTCTAAGGCCCCAGATCGCAATTAGCGATAAGACCACCAAGTTTTAATGTTAAAGTTGTATTTTTACACTTTTTTTACTACTTTCAATAACTTTCTGTTAGACGCTACGAAGTGCGTGCGGGTCCACTAGTGATAGATATAATTGGTGGACATGAAAAGTAAATAGTAATTTTTATTTTATTCCCAGGCCAGTAATGCAAGAGTACACCAAGCAAATAATGACGTTGCTGTTCCAAAGGCTATCGTCGTCAAAGAGTACTAAATACGTCCGCGGTCTTATCGCCTTCCTTGGTTTCTATGCGGCGCACTTTGGGGCTGATCCACTTATTGAATTGGTGGATTCAGTACAACCTAAGTAAGTTTATTATTTATATTACATTTTATTATCTATATTAAAAAAAAAAAAACGGGTCTGATTGTATTGGTCAGGCTGATACAACGCTCCCAGTCCCGGCCGCTATCCCACTACTCGTGGCCCGGTTTGCCCCTCCTTAGTTAACCAGGGTCCAGTCAACATGGGACGCGCAGCACCAGTGACTCCCGACCTCAAACCATCCTCCGGTTCCGACCTCCGAGTAGCCGGATTACAGGAGACGCCACGCTCCCAGTCTAGTAGCGTCCGTGGCCCAGTGGTCATACGTCCGGCTTTTTATCCGGAGACCCTGGGGTCAAATCTCAGTGTGTGGCAAAAAGTTCGCCTGGACGCTACCGTGTTTCGGAAGGCACGCAAAACTGTCCCGGCTGTTTCCTATAAGATATGTAGGAGGCAGTCGTAAAATCATGTTGCAGGCCCTGTAGTAATCTCGGCGATCTGAAACTGCAACATATAGGTTCGCCACACAACCTATAAATTGTGATTTGACTCTGACAGTGTAAGTAGGGTAACCTGTTCTGTTGGAGTATAAACACCAATTATTATATCTATAGGTATCTTGTCATTTATTACTTACCTATTAAGTATTAGGGCTTTGATTTTGATTACATTATCACAATTCTCAAATTCTCATAATATATGAATTTCGAAATGTATTTGATTTGTATTCAAACTACTCATGTATTCGTCAATAGCATGTAAACATTTACTCTTGGTTATATATAATTATTACTTTCTGATGTATTAGTATTGCAAATTGTGAAAACTAATAATACAACGAATTCTTATTCTCCTGTTTTGTTTTAAAATTTATTAGCTGTTAGTTTTCCAAGAAAAATAAATTTAAAAAAAAATTATATACTTTTCCACATCTACAATTAAAACTAACTTCCAGAAAAAATTAAAAGAAGGAAGCTAACAGAAATTACAAAGATGTGACTTACGTCTCCTTGCTTCAATGTTCCCGGAAATTTATTCCCTGGGTCTTAAAGTCGAGGGTAAATGGGTTTTTATAATGACAAAGTTTTGTCCAGTGGGTGGTAACTAGCCACGGCCGAAGTCGAATAACTACTTATACTTCGTTTCAAAAACAAAGATAATTTTTGCGGGGTTCGAAGGTTATATATCTATGAAAATATCATAGATATATTCACAAAAACTGTTACATCCGATATATCTTATGATATATATCAGATATATTATGAAAAATATCCGATATATATCCAATTTATTAAGATATTGATCGTTTAAATCCTGCAAATTAGCTAAAAAAATATCTTTGTTTTTAAAACGTAGTATAGATATATAGCGAGTGAAAAAACGCATTTAACTAATTATAGTCATTGGTGCGGGTCCGAACTCTGTGATCAGGAATTACATTTGCACCACATATCCCCCCCGCGTCTCGGTAAACGTATTGTAGGGCGCCCATGGGCGAGATGGGGCGATGATATCCGGAAGGTCGCTGGGGGTGGGTGAAGAAGAAAGACGGAGACTGAGTTGAGTGGCGTGCCATGCGGGAGGCCTATGTCCAGCAGTGGACGAACATAGGCTGATGATGATGATCCCCTTGGCCACCATTGTTTCAAATGAGACTGGTATAATGAATCATTTTGTTTTCGATCACAGATAAAAGGGGGCTCTTCTAACACATGTTATTGTAACTTAAAAGAAGAGCCCCAAACCCTGTAAACAATGTATATTTTGAGAAAATAAAAGATTTTTGGTTTTGATTGAATGAAGCCAAAAAAACAGCCCTATAAAACATTAAATAAATGTACTGTTTGTTCCAGCATGTTCGCAATGTACATAGAGCGAGTGCTAATACCGGACTTGCAGAAAGTGGACGGTGCTTTGGAACGCAAGGCGGCCGCCGTCGGCTGCGTCAAACTACTGTGCGAGTGTCGACACACTCTGCAAGGCAACCTGGCACCGCTGTGGACTAATATCTTACAGGTATACTGGAGTAGGGACCTTAGGTTATCTCGGTCTTAATATATAGGCCGCGGACGAGTGCTTCGGCGTACCCGCTGCCCCGACATTATGGCGTCCCGCAGGAATACCCCCGGGTCTTTTTAGATGGGTATCCCTGCTACGCCCTTCCTCCCTGCGCCCTGTAACTAGCTAACCTATATCTTACTGGTAAAGGCATTTCCAAACCTGAGCCCTACCATCAAAACTGCATAGAAATTTACCTGCTGATAAAATATTTGTATGTACAGGCCCTAATCTCCCTATTCGAGCTGCCCCCGGACGAATCAACGCATCCAGACGATCACTTCATAGAGGTAGACTCGGCGCCCGGCTACCAACCTCAGTACGCACAACTCGCCTGCGCTAAAGGAGACACCGATGATCCACTAGCCAGTGAGTTTACTTAATTACCCCTATTATCAGGTGTACGTAATTGCTAACAAATTCCGCCGAAAAAGTGGCTCATCGAGAAATCACGTGACTTAAATTTAAAAAACGAATCTTATCAAAATATGGTCTTGATTGGTTAAAAAATAAATTGTGCGGCATTTTCATTGGGAACTTTAGTACGCATGCTCTGAATTTGTCAACACTCCATTTTGATTTTGTCAACACTCCATTTTAATTTTGACAATTATCCATTTTGACAAGTTTTAAGGGTTAATGACGTTTTTGAACATTTATGTAACAATATTATATTTTCATATTTTTGCGCTTATTTAACAGCAAAAAGTGATCCCTTAACACACTTCAGTTATGTGTGGCTCCTGCACCATATCATAACACATCCTGGTATGATCAATAAGACATAAAACGAAAATATTTTCACATAGATTTGACGTTTTCACTTGAAAGGTAAATAACAGACTGAAGCCCGAAATTATACAATTTTAAGCTACCTCCTCATCCGGCACAATTCCTTATAAACCTTATAGGATCGCAGTTACTCTTCCTGACTTATTATTTATTCGTAGCCTATTATATAACAAAACCCCTTTCATACTGCCCCTTTAGCATAGTAACACATCGACGTAAGAGTAGCAACTTGTCTTACTTTAAAAGTAATTGATATTTAGTGAGAGAGTAGCTGTAAATTGCATGCGGCTTGCAGCCCGAGCACACCGTGACATTGACGTGGGAGTAGCAAGCTGACAAGAGTAATTGACGTTTGTAAGAGCAAAATGACATCGGGAGTACCTACAAATTATATTCAATGACAGCGCGAGTAGCAAGAGTAGCATCTTGATATATATGTCAGATTACTATTAACATCTCCTCAAGTACAGACGTTGTGTAGACTTATCTTGTTGTCAAGTCAACTGTCATCCCATACATTCACAAAAGTACAATGTGTGGGATGACAGTTCTGTTGACAGTTTCTGATGAGAGTTGCTAGTCTTAAGTCATCGTCAAAGTGTATTACGGCTGAAGGCGTAAATTTCCGGGAAAACCGTCATACATATTCTTTCAACAATTCTGGACAAATGTTTGTGTGATCCACAGGTATTTGTTTCTGGTCTGGGTGGTTTTTCAATATCTATTATAAGTATGTATTTACAAAAGAAAAGTATATAAGTATTATATCCGTTATCCTAACCACCATATTACAAGCATTAAGTTGCTTAGTTTGGGGTCAGGTGGCGCTGTGTGAAACGTCCTGAAATATTTATTTATTTATTTCTCCTCAGGTGTGACAGACCCGAAGCAATACTTAGTGGAATCCCTCGGGCGTGTGTCCCGCGCGTCCCCCGGCACCATCCCGCCGCGAGTGGCTGCACTCGACGGCCCGCACCGAGCCGCATTACAGAACTACTTGCAACACTATAATGTACAGTTAATGTAACTACTTCTGTCTCTTTATAATAATGGTTGAAATCACATACACATTGCTGTCATCCGTGTTTACACACACACATGGTTTTTCATTATCTTTCTGTGGCCGCGCTCGACGGCCCGCACCGAGCCGCCTTGCATAACTACTTGCAGGCTTATGTACAGTTAATGTAACTTTATTTTATTTTTAAAACAAAACTCATTGTCTCAAGGCTCTGGCAAATGAATGAGAAAATGTTACTGAACGACGACTTTGGTCATCCGATCACGCTTTCGCCCAGTGTGCAGGGTATTTTAAAGCGCTTTTACTCTAAGGTTCATCCCACAGATATATTCGTTCTATTATGTTAAATTTTGATACAAAGTTTCAATATAAAGGGGTAGTAGTCCATTGATTTATTATGGATCGGAATTTTCGCCTCTCTTCACGTGCTACTTTTTTATTTTTTTTATTTATGTATTGCGGCTGTGATATCACTGCGGCCATGATTGGCCTATTGTGATCGCCGCTTATTATGATGCTCACGTGCTACTTACACGACAAAATATGATTGCCCATTAAATGATGTGCCACAGAAAACCGTCGAAAGCCCAATCTGTCTATGAAAATCTATGTGTTGCACGAATTTGTCCAAAAATTTAAAACATACTACCTGACTTTTACTGTTAATATGCTGGTAACAAAAACTCTGTATACCGTGCTGACTTTAAATCACGAGCTAACAATGTACTAGCGAAGCGAGTGATTTTAATACAGCGTTCTAGCTGATCCAACTTGTATCTTTGTTATTACAAGAACTTATTTTTTTATAAAAATACACGTTTCCGTTGCTTCAACTTAACTAACCTAAACTTATAATAATTTTATGTTTGTATAACTTGTAGAAAATATGATGTATGGAATCTGTAAAAAGTGTGAATCTTGTATGAATATTTGTATTGATAGGATGAGTTTGTAAGAAGTCTGAATGGTTACTCAATTAAAATTATTGTTGTAAATCTAAAATTGTAATAGAAATATGTTTCGTCCACAGATCTAATATATTTTTGTAGGTTTCTTTTCACACAGAATTTATTCAAAATCAATTTCTTTGTTAATAGTAACATTTCATGCACTACTAAAGTTAACATAAAAAGTAGCTTGGTGGGACAACAAATCTATCAAAACAAAAAAAAAGATATTGATAGTAGACGTAGAAAAAAGTGAAGAGGATATGTGGTATTAATATTTTTATAATATTGAGTTTTTGTTTGGTTGTTATTTAATCTAGATTTGATCTAAAAAGCCATATTGCGGCTATTTACAGTCTCCTATACGGTCGACAGATCGGCCTAAAGTACCGGGCATTTTTAATATAGGGCCAAGATAGTTGCGCTAAGCGTATCTCATAATGATGATATTTGTACAAGGTTATAGGAATTTACGCAAAATCTCTTAACGGTAGCTTAAACATGAATAACGACTTATATTATATAACGGATAAAAGCTAATTTTGTTGAGTCCTTCAACTTCTTGAAATGAAGTAAATTTTTAAAATTTGTTAATAGATTCGTCGAATAAGTTTTGCTGAAGCAGAATTAGTGTTTCTAAGATTTTACGTAAAAATCCTTATGATCTTATGTGTGAAAGGAAATAATGTATGTGCCTTGAAAGACGTGACGTGGAAGTTTATTCCTAAATGCCTCCAACAAGGTTGAGATGCGCAAAACTTACTTAGATCTCACGTGACATGTAATATTTAATGTGTGTAGTGCTTTTATTCACGAAAGGAGTCCGCCTTTGACCTTTGACGGGGCGCCACTATCGTGCGTTTTAAAGTTAAAATAATATCTATAACATTTTGAATCCTCATTTGTATAATAGGTATTTACTTCTATCTAACAAATTTCTTCTATCTAACAAATTAAAAATATTTTGGATATAAAATACAGTAATCGATTAAATAATATTAAGTTCCACTAAATTCCGCTGGACCTCTTTCGTGAAAGCACTCTACTACGAGTATATTCTGTTTTTTATCGGTTTGGTAATCTACTATGTATATTTACGCGAGTCATTGGCAAAATTCCGGTGCTATAGCACTTTCACAAACCACAAAATGAAGAATAGAATATAAATAACTAGAAATAAAGCATCGTCTTGCTCATCTTAACCCCGCTGGAGGCAACCGAAATGATGGCTAATGGTAATATGAATACCATTCTGCCTGGAATTTGGAATCTAATTTGTGTGAAATGTGATGCATGTTAAATGTGAAAATAACAATTGAATTGTATTTATGGTACTATAATATCTGTATCAATGTCAATAAATGTTTTGTAAGATCTGTTTGTTTTATTCCTTTAGTAGGTGCCTTTTTTGTTTTAAACTGGCAATTTATATAATACAATACAAAAACTCTTTATTGTGACCAAGAAAAAAATAAATTTACAATAAATGACTTAATATAAATAAAACTAAGATAACAACTGCACAGAAACTATATAAAACAATTTATTTTTATATTGCTCACTTTAAACTACTTTACTTTTTTATTTCTGGTCTGGGTGGTTTTCAATATCAATTATAAGTATGTATTAACAAAAAAGAAAAGTATATAAGTATTATATCCGTTATCCTAACCATCATAACACGAGCATTAAGTTGCTTAGCTTGGGGTTAGATGATGCTGTGTGAAAATGTCCTAAAATATTTTTTTTAAACCTAGCGATAATTATTATAGGTAACTAACTCATTTACGGTGATCACCACGCCAATATCGTATAGTAAAATACACCTATAATTATATTAGTAAAGGACAATATAAAAAGTCAACCAAAAATGAAAAACAAACTAACAAAACAATTAATTGACCAAAGAACCGAAATGATTATTGGAAGCAAAGATTATAGAGACATTGACAAAAAGGTTAAAAGAAATATAAGAGACGACTTACGCAAACTTAATACTCATTTAGTTCAAACAGCATTGGAAAAACAAATCATTGAGGGTTTTAAAACAAGGAATCACAAAAGGGAAATCATGGATTAATAGTCTCAAAGATACTGAAGGAAAAACTCATTACAACAGGGATAAAATCACCGAAATAGCTACTAACTTCTACCAGAACCTTTATTCCAGCAGCCCACAACCAACAGGTTATACAAATATCTCCTACAGTCGCTCCGATACCGTGCCTCCGATAAGTAATCGAGAAGTGTTTAAAGCTATCACCTCCATGCACTACGATCGCAGCCCCGGTGAAGATGGCATCACTACCGAAACACTTAAAATTGGTTTACCTACTTTACTGCCACACATCACAAATTTATTTAATGCGATCTTAGACTCAGGGAATGTCCCACCTTACATGTGCCATTCTAACATAATTCTTCTTCATAAAAAAGGAAATAAAAACGACATCAGTAATTATCGTCCAATAAGCCTAATCTCCCACTTATACAAAGCATTTATTAAAGTTATACTTAACAGGATAGACAGCAACCTCGACATGGAACAACCACCAGAACAAGCCGGATTTCGTCATTCGTTTTCAACTACTGATCACCTACAAACACTTAACCAACTGCTCGAAAAATACAATGAATTCAACCAACCTCTGTACCTAGCCTTTGTAGATTATACGAAGGCTTTTGACAGCGTACATCATTCTGCTATATTTACCGCCCTCCAAAACCAGAACATAGATAAAACATACATAGACCTCCTTAAAATCATTTATAATAATAGTTCTGCCAATATAAAGTTTACAAAAACAGGCCCCACATTTCCGATTCTTAAAGGAGTAAAACAGGGTGACCCGCTCTCTCCCAAATTATTCACTTCCATACTAGAAGAAGTTTTTAGAAAACTGAACGGCTCCTGGACGTCTAAGGGCATTGAAGTCGGCAACAAACGGTTAACAAACCTTCGGTTTGCCGACGACATTGTCCTTTTTGCCCCTTCAGCTTCTGAACTCCAAACGATGCTTCAACAACTGAACGCTACAAGCCTCGAGGTGGGACTAGCGATGAATCGGTCCAAAACACAGATCATGACCAACAGCACGAGACGTAAGGTCGAGGTGGATGGGGAAGTAATACACTATGTCAATCAATACATCTACTTGGGCCAGTTAGTTTCTTTCGAAAACAGGCAAGAGAGCGAAATCGATCGTCGCATCGACAACGCCTGGAAAAGCTACTGGTCCATGAAGTCGCTAATGAAGGGAGATCTTCCTATCTCCCTGAAGCGGAAACTTCTTGACATGTGTATCCTTCCCATCCTAACTTACGGTGCACAGACCTGGTCATTGACCGAGTCGCAAAAGTTCCGCCTCGGGGTTTGCCAACGAGCCATGGAGCGCAGCATCTTGGGAATCAAAAGGTCTGAAAAGGTACGTAACACCGTAATACGATCGAAGACGGGAGTTACTGACGTCGGGTACAAGTCAGCCAAATTAAAATGGGAGTGGGCGGGTCACGTCTGCCGCATGCACCCCGACCGCTGGGCGAAGATCTCCACAGAATGGGTACCAAAAGATCGAAAGCGCCGCCGAGGCCGGCCCAGGAAAAGATGGCGAGATGACATAGACGCATACCAGGACGGCTGGGCCGAGGTGGCGCCGGAAAGAGATGCTTGGAGGGATTTGGGGGAGGTCTTTGCCCAGCAGTGGGACAGCATTGACTAATTAAAAAAAAAAAAAAAAAGGATAAATAAAACACAAAAATAATGACCAATGTATATTCAAAAAGCATTTTCTAACATTCGCGAAACAGTTCTATATCTAGAAACACCGATGAAGCCAAAACAAATCCCATTACCGCTTAAAGACATGAAAATTCTGAAAAAGCAAGCCTAATTCCAGCTAAATGCTAGCTTGCAAAATATTACAATTTAAAAACTTTTTTAGTTACAGCAAACCACAAAAATGACATTATAAATTGAGACACGTTATAACCCTGGGCTTGAAAATTGATATTATGATGTTATTGCTTCCGTCTTTAGCGGCCACTTAGCGCAACCGTTCACAGAAAGTGTCAAATTCTCGGGAAAAAATAGTTTTATTCGAGAATTTGCGGCAAGTAAGACTGGCCAAAGAGACAAAAGTTTTAACCATAAAGTGATTTTGTTCACAGACAAGTTTGCAATTTTATTTTAAACGGCGAGACGTCAGTGCCTATTACAAGACAAGGATGACAGTATGATAAGTGCATCAAGTGGGAAAGAGAGTCACCACATTCAAACTGAATAAATAGCTCTGTTGCTGAAATTTATGACTAACAGTCATCCCCCGTTATTATAATTGATTTCAGACTTGGCCTAGTAAATTTCCAGTGCCTTAAGATAGTCTTGGCTAAAGTAACAAACGTGTCTTTACAACTTTAAAATGCCAATGCACAACATTTTTCTACACACATAGTGAACAATTTTCTAACATACATTTATCTATATTATTTATTATTAGAGGAACTAAAACTTGGCTTTTTACTTCATTATAATTCTAAAGAGTCTGCAGCAAAATTGCAAGTCACGACATAAAAAAAATGAATATAATTGATTGCCGCATAAAAACATCGTTTTGACATTCAAAATATTAGAAAACATACAATTTTGTATTTATTATACAATTTACATAATTACTAGTCAAAACAGGAAATTTTAATGTTTATATTGAAGTAAAAAGTCAAATTTTACACAAAAATAAGTCCCCCGCTGGTACATTTTTAATTTAAATAAAAAAAAAGAAAAGAACGTCAAATTTATTAATTTTGTTATTCAAGTCACATTTAAAATAAATAAATAAATACACACTGAATATAAATTCGAAAATGGTCAAAATAAATCAATACATAAAGTATAAAAATGACAAAAAAATTAAAACCCCCACGATCCGACATTTTGATTGAAAAGCACATCCATTTTCTCCAAAGCCACCAAAAAGCAATTGGCTCTCGTAAATCGCTATAAGCCAACAAAAAAAAAATGTTAGATAAAAAAAGACATTACGTAAAGGGCATTTATTAAAATCTTATAATGCGAAAAAAATTGAGAAATGATAATTTGTATTGACATTTTATTTTTATCGGCTTATAAAAATCTTTAATTTGTAAGTCAATAACTAAGAGTGACTCTTTAAGTCAGCTTATATTCTTTCAAAAAGGTGTTTTTGGTGGTAAAATCTGGAATGTTACTAATAAACTGACTTAAAATTGTTTATTTTCGTCATAGCAATACAGAGTCCGATTCGAAATGCCAAAGTCGTATAATGGCTATTTAGTGATACACAGTTTTAAAGTTGGCGAATGAATAAGATGTGCGACACCAAAATGTATTGTTTTATTAATTAAAGAAAAAGTTTTTTTTTTTTTTTTTTTTTTTAATTAAAACTGTGTATCACTGCTAGACTTATTTTTATGCCAAAATGTACCAAAATTACTATGTATTAAAAAGTTTATTATTGTATAATTATTTAAATTTTGAAGTGCGCAATCGTTTTTAATTTGCACTTGTTAACTTAATTTTCGTGACAATTAAAGCTGTTTAAGGCTGGTTTGGATTATACAAATATATTATTATTAAATTATACATTACTAGCTTCTGCTCGCGGCTTTGCTCTATTTTATAAAGCTTAGCCTTTGACGATCTTGCGTGATATTAAACGACGATCTGGTTGTAGATGGTAGGAGACTAAGAAGGCGGGATAAATCCCTCTCTGGCCTTACTGAACTTCATGACAAAAACGATGTGGAGAAAACCTTTCTACGTCATAAAACGTATCTGTGTTTTAATTCAATTCATTCAGCATTTGAGCCGTGCGGATAGATTTAATTCATTTCATTGTTTTTTTTTCTTTAATTATCAATCCGTTCGTCATAATTTGAGTTGTGTGTATATGTCACTGGAAAATAACAAGATTCGTAAGTTTATTAATTTCCTATTTCCTAGGAAATTTATAAACTTTCGTAGGATTCCAAACGAGAGATAAATTGATTCTAAACGGATCGACCAATCACAGATGAGCTTTTAATTTTACGCTTTTTTTAAATACGGAATATAACACACTGCTCTCTGATTGGTTGATGTTAACAGTGACAATGCCGCGGCAGCGGCCGGCGAAGCGCCAGATTTAATACAATTTATCTCTCGTTTGGAATCCTACGAAAGTTTATAAACTTCCTAAGAAATTTTAGGAAATTTAAAAACACTGTTATTTTCCGGCGACATATAGATCAGTCAGTCAGTCAAGCTATAATGTATAAATTTAATATAATTTTATTGTTATTATCTTCATTTATGCAAAACATCTTGGTACATATATTGGCACAGGTTGTAATTAGCGCGTCATTTGAGCGCACACTCGACGTAGACCCCCAAATGTTGGGGCGACATGGTGGGGGAGCCGGGAGGTGACAGCTCTAGGGGGGAGGAGGGGGCCGAGCACGAGGGGGAGGGGGAGGCCAGGGGGGTGGGGATGAAGTCGTTGGATGTCAGCGGCAGCATGTCCTTGAGAATGGCCCTGGAACAATAGAGAACAATTTTTATATTCTATTTTTATACGAACACGGGTGGAACCGTCCGCACTTTGTAGCACCTTACAGAAAATTATATTGTCAGTGTCTCTCTACTATGTCTGTATAATTATTATTTTGTAATCCATGTAAATAACAATATTCGCCTCTCCCTACACGGTCGCCTGGAAGAGATCGCTTTTAACGATACGACCACCAATTGTAACACATATGTAGATTATAGACGTGTGCGCCGCGCCGCCGCGCCGCCGCCGCCGGTCATTTTAGCCACGCCGCCGCCGCCGATCATTTTATCGGCGTGAAATCGGCGTGATTTTTTTTATTTTTATTTACGTAATTATAACCTTTTATTGATCAATTATTATCCATATAAAATAAAAGAAGACACAAGAAATGTCTTACATAAATTTAAACGTTTTGAAAGGGTTAGAAAGAATAGTAAAGAATAAAACTAGTCGGCGGGTCAACACGCAACTGCCACTACCTGTTGCTATTATTACCCGTGATGTAAATTATTAATATTGTGTGAAATTAAAAGCATGACATTTGTTTGGAGGTATGATTTTCACTTTCTACCATTTTGTTCCACACCAAACAAGCGAATGCCAACGATAGGATTCGTTGGCAATCGTTGGCGCTGTGTGGACTTAGCAAAGGCTAATAATATTTAACGCCGGGGTCACATAAAATCGCGGTCGAGCCCTCAATGAAATATCATGGACTCGTCCTCAACGGGCGGTGGGATTTCTGGGAGCACTTTCCCCGCACGATCCCTCCGCCACTTCAGTGGGCGGACAGAGAGCACGGGTCCTTGATCTTCCAGCTCGTGCAGGTGTTTTCCGGCTACGGATGCTTCAGAAATTACTTGCATACACCACGTAGCCAGTAGAGAGCCGACCCCTAGTTGCCACTTTTGTGGTTGCGAAGTAGATACGCGCGTCCAGCATGGGTCTATCTAGCTATCTTTAACGGGGGCTAGCAAATGAACCAGCATCACGTCGACCAATTGGGATCTATTGTGTTAAAGCAGCATGGGTCAGTAAGCGCCGTACCCTCATCGCATTTATGGGGGAGGAACTCTCACTATCAACCATGGAAAGAGCCATGGTTGCAAGTTGCAAGTGAGGAATCGTGGCAGGCTGCGTCTCATTCTACGAGAAGACACTCTCACAGAAGGAGATTGGGAGAACGGGAGCTCACCACCGACCTCCTGATGCATGCCCGGAGAAGGAGATATCGGAGCCACATCCTACACGCCCTTTTCCTGGGTCTAGACGAAGTACGGAGCTACTCGTCACTGACAAACAAACCCACGAGGTGGCTTTGGAGGGTGGAGTTAAACTCCTCTTCACTCACTGATATGGGGTCCTCCTGTCAATTAGGACCAATCGCCATTGGGGCTGCGCATGAGTGCTTCGGCTTTCCCCTGCCCCAGCACTGGAGTCCGCAGGAACACCCCCGGTTTTTAGTGGGTATCCACGCCACGCCCTTCATTAACGAGGGAGACCCACATACCCGAAGAAGAAAAAATAAAAAAGACCAACATAACGCCGACGGCTGAACAGCCCGGAATGACCCCTCCACGAAACACGGATTTTATATTCCGCTTTTTTTTTAAATCCCCTTCCCATATTACAACAACAACAATGACTGGTCGGTGAGTCAAGTCCTCGGAGATGCCTCGTGTAGAAGCAAAAAACATGTCAGCTCGCTCGTTGTATATATTTTTTTTTTTGTGGTGAAGTAGAAGACGAGCAAGATGCTCTCCTGATGTTAAGAGATAACGGCTGCCCATAATCAGTACAGTGCTACTTAGGATTTCACAATTATGTGAAATTCTAGGAGCACTGCACCAACGCTTCTTACTCAAGAGTCATAAGATGTTAAGACTCTTTAGCCCAGTAATTTCACTAGCTACAGTGCCCTCCTACCGGAGCACAGTAATGTTACGAACAAAGCGACGTCGTTGTATACTACTAACGAAGCGACGTCGTTGTACTATTTCTAACGAAGCAACACCTGCAGCGGTTTTCATCATCGTCGTCCTTGTAAGTTCCTGTAGGAGTTTAGTCTAAGTTTTAACTAACCACTTAACTAACCCTCAAGACGAAAGTCTTTAATCGATGTGTGTTACCGTGAAGTCTAACGGCACTGAAACGTTGTTATTCACTATTGGCCTCATCTTGAAGCTCAAAGTCACTTAGTGAGCCATGGAGTGGGCTATGCTCGGAGTTTCACTACGCGATCGAATCAGGAATGAGGCGATCCGTAGATGAATTAAAGATACCGACATAGCCCAGCGGATAAGAAAGGTTGTGGCAATGGGCAGTCACATAGCATGTAGAGCGGATGGCCGATGGGGTCGAAAAGTGCTCGAGTGGAGACCACGGACGAGCAAACGCAGCATAGGACATCCACCCGGACCACGCCGCAAGATGCTGGATGCAGGTCGCTTCCAACCGGTATATATATGGCAGTCCACAGAGGAGGCCTATGTTCAGCAATGAATGTCCTATGGCTGAGATGATGACTTCAAACAGTTATTAACCCATAATCCATGCATATGCGAAAGGTCGGGTGATGCATTCGAGGGTAGAATTAATGCTCACTATTACATAGTGTATCGTTTGAATTCCTCGTCGCCTCATTAGCTTCAAATTAGAGCGGAATTAATAATAAATATTGATATTTAATTTTATAATCATCACAGATTGCCGCAAAGTAACGTCTAATTTAATTAAATATCACAAATATGAGTTAAGAAGCGTGATTTAGCACGCTTTATTTTGATTTTTGTTGAATTTTACCCTCACGCCGATTTCACGCCGATTACGCCGCCGCCGCCGGTCATTTTACGACCAGACGCCGCCGCCGGTCGTTTTATAATCGGCGCACATGTCTAGTAGATTATAATATTGTGTTTTATTTTTGTAGATTTTTCTGTGTTCAATAAAGTGTATTTATATCATCTTGAATAGCTCTGTCCATTTAAAAAAAACCGCATCAAAATCCGTTGCGTAGTTGTAAAGATCAACATAGAGAAAGGGTAGAGGGAAGCGACCTTGTTTTTTTACGATGTAGTAAGTAAGAAGACGAGCAAGACGTTCTATTGATGGTAAGAGATAGTGCTGCCCATAAACACATTTTTAAAAACAAGCTTTTACTATTATTTCCACCTAGTACTCGTCAAGACGAATCAAATGAGCCCAAACTCGATGGGGTTGCGTCGTTTAATTACGGAGTTCCTATAGCCACCTTCCAGCTCCACCATCAGATTAGGTCTATGTCATAATAATATTGCATTGTCATCCGATTTATACATGCATGCAAAATTTCAGCTCAATCAGAAATAGGGAAATGGATCAAATTTAACTTGCAAGATTTGATTACAGACATGAAAGTAAATAAAAGCTTTAAAACGCGTACGCGCGCGTTGTGTACGCTTAACACTTTATAAATTTGGTAAATAAAAGCTTGTAAAAAAGTGAAGGTGTAAACTCACCATATATCCTCATCGATGACATACTTCACAGTGGGTGTGGGGAAGCCGTTGAAGGGGGATGCAATGGGCATGGTGTAGGCTCCCATGTCGTGGAAGAGCAGCCAGGAGCCGATGCTCAGCGGAGGCAGGTGGGTGGAGGGGATCACGCAGTCCAAACCGTCGCACGACGGGCCCCAGATGGAACAGGAGATCGGCTTGGTTGATGACTCCTGGGGATAAATAAATCAATGAGCGTTTTCCCGAAAATTTATGCCACCAGTTGGCACCTTTGACAGGAGGTCCCAAGGGCGGGTCCAGGATTTGGTCCCCTTGGTGCAGACAGGCAAAAATATTATAATTTTTTCAACGAAAAGTGTGTGTTTGGTTCGCTCTGAACAGTTAGAAAGTTCAAATATCCTTAATAATAAGTGAAAAAAGAACATAATCTTGACCATGAAATATGTGCAAAATTCGTAACTTTACAATGCTTCTTGGGCGCTTGGCCCCCTGAACACAGTTGGTACTTTCCATGTTATTTTTCATAATTTTGTTGCAACCATGTCAATTTGATGTCACGTCGAAGACATTGACGGTTATGATGAACCGATTTTGATGAAATTTACACAGATCTATAAAGAACGTCCATAATCTAAAGGCGCTCCACTACGCGCAAATAGTCTCATTCAAAAAAGTTATTGACACTGAAAATCTGTGTTTAGCCATTTCAAATTCGGTGTGAAAGGCTCAATGCAAAATGAGGACTTACACGATGCACACCGCAATATAAAACAAAATAAAATCCTTTTATGAACGTCACATTTGACGCTTGAAATTTGTTCGAAGTAGGGCTAGCTTATAATAAGTAACGTTATACCTGTAGAGGCACCGCAGTGACGTGTTGATGGTCGTAGAGCACGCAGTTGAAGGAGCCGTACACGCCGTCGTTGATGAAATACATCGTGTGCGCCTCGCCCTCTCCGCCCGACGGTAGGATCTGTTGAGATATAACAATATTTATATTACTCGACAAAATGTATAAGTTCTGCAGGGCTATTGGGTAATTCATAGACATTAAGTTTGATGTTAACTTTAACATTAAAGTAAACATCAAACTCAAGTAATGTACATACATTACTTGCTTCAACATCCTTATTAATATAAGTAAAATATCAAACACAGTAATGACCACTAAAATGGAAATCAAGCTTAGTGTTTTTTTTTATTCCGAAGGTATATACACAGGTACATTACATACAACACATACATTAAGTACATTGGTAGGTACATTACCTCTCTAGCAGAGTGCACGAGCGTGGCGAGCGAGGCGCAGGCAGCAGCGAAGTACCGTCCCGGCTCCGCGATCACAAGTGGCCCGCCACTGGCGACTATATTGTTGATGTCAGTATACATTACCTCTCTAGCAGAGTGCACGAGCGTGGCGAGCGAGGCGCAGGCAGCAGCGAAGTACCGTCCCGGCTCCGCGATCACAAGTGGCCCGCCACTGGCGACTATATTGTTGATGTCAGTATACATTACCTCTCTAGCAGAGTGCACGAGCGTGGCGAGCGAGGCGCAGGCAGCAGCGAAGTACCGTCCCGGCTCCGCGATCACACGCACGTCGCCGCGGGGGAAGTGGGCTTCCACTGCAGACTTTATTGTTGACGATATCTGTACACAAACATATCTTGATTATTTATTGCAGTCGCGTGGTTTTGTTCATAATATGAATATGTCAACGGAAAATAATAAGATTCGACCAATCAGAGAGCAATGTGTTACGTACGCGTGTGTGTGATACGGCAAACCATATTCTATAAAAGCGTAAGTCGATTCGGGATATTAAATTATGGTAATGAAAACGTGATTCTTGATTACCTAGTTCGTATCCCAGCCCAGAAAAATAATTTAAACATAATTTACTTTTTGAAACTGTTCCTAATGGTCAAACCTGCATCAGATCGGAGTGCGTATCCCCCGGGAACCCCCCGCCTATGTCCAGGATGTCCATGGCTGTATGTCCCAGCTTGCGACCCGCCGACATGAGGCCGGCGCACAGCTTGATACCACGGGACCACACGCTCAGGTCGCGGGCGCCTGAACCGGCGTGGAAGGATACTCCCACCACCTGACACATAAATAAAAATACAAGTTAACATTAAATTGTAATCTTCAGTAGAAATAAGTCGCTAAAATGTATAACAGAACATTTTATGTATTTGTGATGCATTAGCAGTTTATATAAAATATGGCAAATATACATATTATTGATTGATATAAATAATACAAGCTGTGAAGTTTCTTAAGATTCCTAACTAATTCTAAAGTTTTATCATGCGGTAAAGTTTTATCAAGGTGTGGCCGGCGAAGCGCCAGAATTAACTTCTGATTACTAATATAACTAGGATATACGCGGGCTTCAAATCAGTGCATATATTCTAACATTAACATCTTTTTAATTTTATCGACAACACTCGATTGAAAAACGGTTTTTAACGTATACGCTCCTATATTAATTTGATTAGTTGAGACTTTTCGCGTATATAATGCTAGTTTTATAACTACGAGATAAGTCCCGTCTAGTCGAATTAATATGAATTTAAAACGCTAAGGTTTGAAGTATTATAATACGCCCCTTTAATTGAATTATTTTTTTATATGTGAAGAAGTATGAAGACGACCAAGACGCTCTCCTGATGCTAAGAGATAACGCTGCCCATAATCAGGACAGTGCTACCTAAGATTTCACAATGATGTGAAATTCAAGGTGCACTTTACCAACGCTTCCTACTCAAGAGTCATAAGATATTAAGACTCTTCAGCCCAGTAACTTCACTAGCTACAATGCCCTCCTACCTAAGCACAGTAACGTTTGCACATTACTGCTCAGGCGGTAGAATAACTGGCACTGTTGGGGGACCCACCTAGACGACCTCCTGCAAAGTCTACCCCCGGTAAAATAAAGACTAATAACTCACATTGAGTCCATGTACAGCGGCCAGTTTCAGCAGCCTGGGAGCCTCGGTGTTGGGGTCGCAGCCAAACTTCATGCCGAGCGGGCACTGCGCTTCGCTCGCGTCGCAACGGATGCGGACCACTAGCCTATAAATAAATAAAATATTGTTTATTCAGCCAATTGAGACCATATAAAATGACAACATACAGGTTTCAAATGAAGGAAATGTCTTTTGGACTGTCATGAAAAACGGTTAAGAGGCACACCTAGTACGACCATTACGCGTGACTCAAGTCTCTTTAATATAAGTGTAGCAATAAAGAGTTTTTGTATTGTATTGTCGATGAGCTTCGCTAAGATAGGATTTCTCCACACGAGTTAAGCTCGAACATAAAATGGTATTAAAAAAAATCATAGGTTACCCCATCTTACGTATATGGGAGAAACCTTAAGAGCGTATATCGAGTGATGCTCTCTCGCTCGCACTACTTGACAAATTTTGTCAAATAGTGTGTGAACCAACTGATGTCGGTATGCCCTGAACTTCGTTCTAAAAACAAGTTTTTTTTTACAAACATTTTGTTCACACCTAACTTTAACCGACTGTGGTCGGCTACACCTAGGTTTAACCGGCTAAACCTAAGTGTAGTCGCACTTCGGATATTAGCTGTGAGATAGATAAAAAGTCATGTAATCAAAATAATGCAAGTGACATACCTGGCGTGCGGCATGAGGTGTTTGATCTTGAGCAGTTCCACCTCCGAGTCGAAGGTCATCAGGTCGACTCCGAGAGCGTCCGCGCGGCGGATGTGAGAGCTCATCTTGGCCGGGTTCGCGAATATTATGCGGCTGGAAACAAATTGTACATTAGTTAACAATAGTGGACTTCGTTGCGCCCAATACAAAATATTATCAGTGTTTCTCTTCTGTATTATCCACGTATTATAATTGACCCACTTTCCGGTTTTCCATTGAGCTGAAATTTTGCATACATGTATGAATCAGATGAAAATGTAATATTGTTATGACATTGAGATAATCTGATGATGGAACACGAAGGTGGCCATAGGAACTCCGTAATTAAACGATGCAACCCCATCGAGTATGGGCTCATTTAATTCTTGACGATTACGTTGATACTAGATGGTAGGTAATAATATTTTTTTTTTTTTTTTTTTTTTTTTTTTAATAGGTCCGCCAAACCGGCCGTATCACATTATGACATAGTGTATAAAACAGAGGTACATAATAAATATGTCCATGGTGATCGGCCTTCTGGAGGCGAACACAGCATGCAAATTTTTATGTTACAATGTTAAATTTGAGTACTATTTATCCTTTAAAGTAACAGTTTCTTAAAAGAATGTAACCTCTCTCCGAAAATGTCCAAGTTGGTACAAATGTTATTGTATGATGAAGTCATACGGTGCATGGGCGAATGCTGACCGTACTTGGTGCGTCTTCGGGGGAGGGAGAACGTCACTCTGTTATGAAGACGGCTAAGAGTGCGAGGAATTTTAAAGTTGAGTTTGGCTAATAGATCGGGGCTGTCAATCTTGCCACTCACTAGTTTGTGAAGAAATACAAGATCAGCTAATTTCCGCCTATGTTCCAGAGAGGATATTTTAAAGTGTGTCATTCTAGAATCGTAAGTTTGCAAGGTTCGACACAGATTATTCGCAAAAGTCAAGTGGTAAAGAAATTGTTTTTGAATTCTTTCCAATCTTTGAATGTGCACAGCGTAGAAAGGGTTCCAAACGGGGGAGCAATATTCGAGGAGAGAACGTACGAAGCAGTTGAAAAGTAAGGACGAAATTTCGGAATCTTTAAAGAATTTGGTTTGACGCAAAACGAAACCAGATAGGCGTGCTCCTTTTTTCGCTAAGTAATCAATATGCTCTCTAAAGTCCAGCTTAGTATCGACAATAACACCCAAAATAATAAAAGTATTTTTTTAAATTTTACTTGTTTAGAGTATTTGCAAGCATTGATGAGTTTTCTTGGAGCAAACTAGTATAGTAGGTAATACTAACTGTGGTTCGACTCCCAGTGATGTGACGAGTTCTATCTCAGCCTTGGAGGCGCAGTCGAAGGAGGCGCCGAGTGCGGCCAGCGTGCTCACCAACATGCGGTCGTCGTTGCATTTCACCGCTGCAACAAATAATGGATTCTATAGTCTTATCATTAGGATTCGTGAATGAAGATTACTTACAACGTGTAGGAAGTTTCAGTTTGGAAAACTCCACTAGTTTCTTAAAGATGCGAAATATAAAAAAAAAGATGTAGCATTTGTTTTCATTATAGAGGTAGAAGCATTGATAGTTCACTGGGTAGAAGGTAAGGATTTTGGTTTCGCCAGATTTATTTTATCGATACGGTTTATTAGTCGATTTCTATCGTTCCTACATTCGCTCTACATGTTCCCATCCCTAGTTTTGCAAGCGCTTAATGAAACGACACCACTCGTACATCGAAACGTCGCACTGCGCGAACGTGTACTTGTCATCGCGCGGAAGCAAATTGCTGCTTCCTCATTGAAGACATAATATTAGAGGCATTGTGCCTTTGTAATCCTCCGAAGATAGCCGCGAAAACTAATCCATCAAGTGAAGTGACAGTGAACATAAAGATTTGGACTGGAATCTGTGCTTGCCCCGGCCGGGTGCAAAGGTCAACGAGAACAGCCGACTGGAACCCAGAGGTGAGCGCTTGCATGTCCCTATTTCCCTGTCCTCACACCACAAAAATTCGCATATCCCGTTATACAGTCCACTTATTTCCCCATAACCTCACCTAATTCTCCCAGAACCGATTTTCCGGCGCGACTAGATTTTCAGAATCTTTTAAATTTGTTGAAATTTGACAGGGTCTATACCTACCGTGAATACCGTAGGGAGGATATCAGTTCCTCGTACCACTCAGAATCTCGCCACCATGTGACTCACCATAGAAAGCCTCCATGCTGGGCATCAGTTCCTTCCACGTGCGGTACCTGGCCACCACCTGGCCCAGGTCCAGCAGTTAGAAGACATTTCTCCTGGCTGTGACACCTCCATGTGACTCACCATAGAAAGGCTCCACGCTGGGCATCAGTTCCTTCCACGTGCGGTACCTGGCCACCACCTGGCCCAGGTCCAGCAGTTAGAAGACATTCCTCCTGGCTGTGACATCTTCATGTGACTCACCATAGAAAGGCTCCACGCTGGGCATCAGTTCCTTCCACGTGCGGTACCTGGCCACCACCTGGCCCAGGTCCAGCAGTTAGAAGACATTCCTCCTGGCTGTGACATCTTCATGTGACTCACCATAGAAAGGCTCCACGCTGGGCATCAGTTCCTTCCACGTGCGGTACCTGGCCACCACCTGGCCCAGGTCCAGCAGTTAGAAGACATTCCTCCTGGCTGTGACATCTTCATGTGACTCACCATAGAAAGGCTCCACGCTGGGCATCAGTTCCTTCCACGTGCGGTACCTGGCCACCACCTGGCCCAGGTCCAGCAGTTAGAAGACATTCCTCCTGGCTGTGACATCTTCATGTGACTCACCATAGAAAGGCTCCACGCTGGGCATCAGTTCCTTCCACGTGCGGTACCTGGCCACCACCTGGCCCAGGTCCAGCAGTTAGAAGACATTCCTCCTGGCTGTGACATCTTCATGTGACTCACCATAGAAAGGCTCCACGCTGGGCATCAGTTCCTTCCACGTGCGGTACCTGGCCACCACCTGGCCCAGGTCCAGCACGTAGAAGGGGTCCTCGTGGCCGGTGGAGACCGCCTCCTGGATGACGCTGGCTCGAGACCAATCGCCCGCCATCACTTGCACGCTGGGCGCACGCTCTAGTTCTGGCACCTGCGATTAAGAAGTTGTTAGGTAACTGCTGGATAAGTTGACCATACATTATAATGATAGGGACTGTATGATAGTGTAAAAGGGTAACTTGTACTGTTGGAGTATGACATCAATTTATTTTTAAAGCAGGATTACCAAGAATGAGAAATATCCCGTCTTAATGAAGAGAGTCATGACTTTTCTATATTTTCAACATTAAACGATCAACCATCAACAACCATCGTAGGAGCTTTTTGATGCGTCAAGTTACAAGCTGTTTGCACCTTGTCCTATGACTCTATGACGTCCAGGACACAGAGAGATGAGACTTTTTGTTTTCAGTTTTTCCGGCGACGCCGAGGCTGGTCAGGCACTAAGCAGTAAGCTCCCTGTTACCACTCACCTTCATGGTTATCAGTTCCCAGTTGTGTCGGGAGGGATGGTATCCTCAGAGGACAGTGATCAGGTAGTCCGAGTACGGAGGCCCGCGGCCCCGGCGACGCCGAGGCTGGTCGGGCGCTATGCCGGGGTGAGGTGTCAGGGGGCAGGCCCACTAGCGCTAGTCCACTGGTGTCAGCTGGAACGGAAAATTATTGTCAGCTTCTATTACGTAGAGACTTGTCAAAGCGTCGTCGTTTTCTTTTAGATCTGCCAACTACAAACAACTCGTACCAAGTGCTTTGCCTCATTATTTATCATGAAGACCGCGAAGCTATGTGACAAGTTATGACCGCCGCGTCAGCTATGGTCAACATTGTGTCGGTAACACCACGAGGTGTTGAAGACGTTTATTGGCGACGGTAAACGCTCACCATCAGACGACCGTCCATCATATACATGGCCTTTTTAGCCACGTGGCCATACCAGAGGGCCTATTGGCTAATTCTCATCCACTACGATTGATGGCAACTTCAATGTACATTGCTGCGTTTGTTATTTTACTCATATTAATGAGGAGGTTTACGCAAGTATTGTACGCAATTTTGTCTATGGATTCTAGTGTTTTACATGTCGTTTGGCGATAGCCAATAGCCCCTCAGGACCGCCTTTTACCAAAACAATTCAATATTATTTGTTATGCTGATCTTTTGCATCAGTCCATATCAGTTAATTCACTGCGTAACCTGTGGCCTCTAGGAAATTCCAGATTTTTCGTGTGATTCTCTTCCGGGAGCATGAAACAATCCAATAACATCGAACTTATAGGTGCTTACGTGTCGTGCGTGGTGTGGCGTCAGCGGGCCGACGTCCGGCGCCAGGGCGGGTCTACGTTGAGCAGTCGCCGCCAGCAGCGCGTGGCGGGGCGGGGCCGAGTGACCAGCGGGCTCGCTCGCCGGCAGCGCCCGGCACACGATGACGCGCCGGACTCGTCCGGTGCTCCCTGAACCATAGAAACCATTTATCAATATACATTTTTGTCCTTCACATATAAAGCTACATAGATTTACTCGTAAATAAATAGAGTGGTTCATAAAGCTACCATACATCAATCCTTTCCTATAAGAGGAGAGTTCCCCCGCAGGCCCGCGAATTCGGCCTGTACTGTACGCCGAAGTGAAAGTCCGTATCTTAGAGAGAGAGAAAGAGAGACTTGGAGGAAATTTAATGATAAGACTAATCGCCAGCAAATGAAAGCATAGCATGGGTCATTATTGGACTAATGTCTTAATTGGTAATTAAGAAGGAACAAAGATACGAAAGAAGTTTCCAAATATCCTCTAAGAGCAGTGTATACCTATTATAAAATATAGACTCAATCTTAACACACTTGATGCCGAATTGGCTAATTTACACTGCTGGCAATCACTATAAGCTCGACAAAAATAAAATGTTCGTTAAACTTAACACCGTAAAGTTAAGGGGCGTTTTTTAAAATATAACATAATAACAATATGGTAATGGACAAAGCTCAGGAATAAGAAGAGTATAATCCTAACCGCTCTAGACAACATTTTATTTTGTGATTGTGGGAGTGATTACCATTGGAGTAAATAAATTAGACAACACTGCCTCTACACTCAACCAGTGTTTTCCGTTAAATTTCACAATAACATAAGGGTGCTTACTTCCAAGCCAAGAGCCGCCAAGCCTTATTAATTTATTTGTTTCGTGGAACAAGCGTCTCCGGCAAAGGTTAAGGGCAGCCGAAGGTATTATCTATTGCGTAACCCTACCCTTTCGTTCGTGAAATACAAACCAGCAATTTTCGTATGAATAATTTGTTGGTAATGAGGGTTAAATATCATTTATGTCCGTAGATAATATATAATTTTCTTTTATGTTTCTGTGATTTTCATAAAGCGAAGTACTGCAGAATTAATATTAGACATGGTTGAACACTGACGTTTAAATTACCTATAAACTAAGGTGCGCATTATGCGGTTAGCCAGACTGCTGTCTGGCTGACTGGCGCAGAACTCTGTTGTTGGAATAAAAATTGGCCATTAAGGTATTTGATTAAGTTGGTAAGTACAGAGCTAAATCTTAAAAAAATAGTGGATCCATATATTTTTACTCTGTAAATTAAATTTGATAAAAAACAGTTGCTTGATAGTCCAGTAAAAGAAGAAATGTGGATCGAAAAGTCGAAAGCAGAAAAACTAACTTAGTAACTTTGTTTGGACTAGTTAGGAGATAAACATACTAAAAGTCCCCACCCCTCCGAGGTGAGCCCGAGGGGGGGGAGGCCGAAGAAGGTCCCATTTTTAGGTTTTTTGCTTATATGTCAAAAACTGTGCGTTGTACGATATTTTGTTGTACTACATTATTAAACCTCATAAAATTTTCTACAACTTCGGCCTTGACACTTTTTATCTATCTCCAATCGTTGTCCAGCTATGAGCTTCCAAACATGGTCTATTTTGAAAACGCTTAAATTAGTTTTCCATACAAAGTCAGTAAAAAAATCTTACATATAAAATTTGACCAACTTCTGGTTGTCGTATCATAATGAAACTTTGCAAATGTCTAGAAATCTGATGACAATTTAATAATCTGGTACTACTGAGCTGATGTGATGATGGAGCCAGGAGGTGTCTACTGAAACTCATCAATGGCTATTAGTAAAACCGGCGAGTTTAGGCTCATTACATTCGGATTGATGAGACGTAGGCACCTCCTGGTCCATTATCAGACCCTCGACAGCAAGTGTAATGAAAAAGTCTCATCGATTCGAATGTAATGTGCCCAAACTCGACGGGTTTACTAATAGTCATTGAAGAGTTTCATTAGACACTTCCCGGCTCCATCATCAGATCAGCTCAGTGGTACCAGATTATTAAAGTGTCATCAGATTTCTAGACATTTGCAAAGTTTCATTATGATACGACAACCAGAAGTTGGTCAAATTTTATTTTTAAGATTTTTTTACTGACTTTGTATGGAAAACTAATTTAAGCGTTTTCAAAATAGACCATGTTTGGAAGCTCATAGCTGGACAACGATTGGAGATAGATAACAAGTGTCAAGGCCGAAGTTGTAGAAAATTTTATGAGGTTTAATAATGTAGTACAACAAAATATCGTACAACGCACAGTTTTTGACATATAAGCAAAAAACCTAAAAATGGGACCTTCTTCGGCCTCCCCCCCCTCGGGCTCACCTCGGAGGGATGGGGACTTTTAGTATGTTTATCTCCTAACTAGTCCAAACAAAGTTACTAAGTTAGTTTTTCTGCTTTCGACTTTTCCATCCACATACCCTTTTTGGGCACTCATTGACTGGGCTATGAAGGCCGTTGCGACGTCATTTTTAAGTACTTAGTTGGAACATTTTTACTTTAATGTGACGTGGTTGCACTTCGTACTCAATAGTTTGAGATAGTTATCAGTTATCAGCATCAATTGAGATGCCTTACAGCTTTATAAATAAATCCGTATGTCATAGTACTTTGCATGATCCATACAAATAAAATACAATTCTTAGAACTCGTGATTCATCAATACACATCATCTTTTCATGAAGTACATTCAGGAAACATTATTATCTTTGTGTCAAATTTAGAGAGTACTTGAAAATTAGATTGGCTCGTAACGTGACTGACATCTTTAATCGATGGCGGGAAAAATGGCGTCAGCGGCGCCATGTTGACTCGAATTGCGCGTGCGCAGAGCAAGGTCAATGCCGAAAACATTCCATATTATGAGGAAACTGTTCGACTATGACTTTAACGCGTGTTATGTGTAGTTAGGTAATTTACCTTACAAAACGGTGGAATATTTCTTTTTTATTTATAAGGTACAGGTAGCAGTAATCGATTTCCATATTATTATTCCCGTTCCCGTGGGAATTTTGCAAAATCCTTTTTTTTTTACTTGTCTAGGTAGTAAAAGGAACCTAATTTGCCAATTTTATCACTCTTGGTTCAGTGGTGTCATCTCCATAATGATGAGAAAGTCAGATTCTGTCTTTATATAATTGTATATGATCTTAAGCGATGATGCCTTTTTTTAACGTGGGGGAATGCTGTTACGCATACCCGCTCTGGGGGTAGGGTGGGTTATGTCGGGCTCGGTGCTGTAAATATGGAAAAACAGCACCCATACCGACTAAACCTACCACGATGTCAGATGTCCCTTCTTCAACGGCAAGTGGCAGAGTCACGAGTCACGGGGCCGCTATTACCTAGAAGAGCGTAACCATCACTGAACATCGTGCTGGAACACGGTGGTAACGACCGCTTGACGACACGGTTTTGTTCAGTGTGTGGGGTTTTTAACTAGCCGCGGCCGAAGTCAACCACCAGTAACATATTGAGTGGAATCTATTTTAATGTTAGATTAGATAGTATGTAAGTAGATAGCTGTTACCATAGACTGTAGGTTAAATCCGTATATGTGTCGTATTTTATTATTTTAGATTATGTACGAGTTACGAGTATATACAATATAAAAAAAAAACTATATCGTAAACTTATGATTACAACGTGAGCGTGACATCTCAATTGACTTAACATAATTGAACCAAAAGGTTCTTTACCAAAGGTTTTCAGTGAATACCTATAACGCTTTTAGAGATGTCACATGTCATCACAAGTGGACAATAAGTACCTATATCTTCTGTGACCTATATCATCCAACATTTTATTAGAAAATTAATGTCTTTCATATTAACTGTTAAGTATAAAATTATTCTTTTTATTTTAAACTCCATACTTGTGCACTAGACTTCGATTTCTAATTGGTGGTCCTTTAAATTCACAACGCAGACTCCAATATTCGCAACCATAGCTCATAAATATTCCAAAATATTGAAATACAGATATGACGTCATCGTTTTGCGTTCATTTGTGTTAATTTACGCACGTATATCATTAATTAGTAATAGTTAAACAAAGTATGTACCAACCACAGGTACCTACCAACAATTAATGCTTAAAATGGGAAACATTATCAGAGTCCGCATTGGCGTATTTTAAACTGTTCGTAATCACTATAAACCAACAAAAATAAAATGTTCTTAAATATGGAACCGTAAAGTTAAACGTGTTTTTTTTTATTCTGTCGTATAATACACGTATGCGACAAAGTTAAGAAACTACTATAATAATTTTATCTTGGCTGGTCTTATCCATGTCTGTAACATTTTGGGCGGCCGCGCCGTGGTAAGCAGATTTTTTAAAGTGAAATATAAAAGGTATATCATAAAGATGTCACAGTTAATTAAATAAAATATTTGACGCATTAGAGGTACAAGATAGATTTTTATGAGATTGATTGATGACATTGTAACTACATGCATTGATTGATGATATCGTAACTACATCCAAAAGTACACAAAATATGCCTAAAATTCGAAAAACAAACTCACAAATAGACATTAATTAACACAAAAACTTACCGTTAAACGCGAAATTCTCGAAGCTTTAATTAGCTCTTAAGCAACAACCCGAGGTTGTTGCCAAAAATCAGAAGTGGGATTAAAATCGCGAACGGAAAACTGCGAACCGAAATTGCGGAACATGCGATGCGACCGTCTCCTATGAGAGTTGGATACGAACTGAGGGTAATTGGGTGAGATACAACTTTTATGAGTGCTCTTATCATTCGTGCCACTAAACAAATTGTACATTTATTATCTACTGATATAGTAACGTTTGGTGTAATGAGAGGAACAGTGGGTGACAAAAGTTTGGAGTTACGTTTATTGATAGGCCTCTATTGCAGAGGCCGCTTGGGGAGGGACCACACCTTTGCTATTTGTTTATCCGCCAAGCATTCATGTGCTGTGTACCGGATTGAAGGGCATTGTTAGCAGCGAAATTATTGGGTGTACAGATTCAACAACTAATACATTGGGGTGCCAGACGAAGTACAGTGACCCGCAGTTGAAAGACACCGGCTGGGTCTATGTCTGATGACTGATGTGGGCATTTATGATGCCTATCACCAGACACATGGTTTTCTCATTTTGTCACTGATTGTCATAAAAGACATTGAATTAGGCTTAGCGCGCGCAATGATTTTATGCAGAAGATATGAAAAGTCTTACCACTAAAATCTGAGCACTGCGCACACTCACAGAATGCGCGCGCGCTTTTTGATTAGTATGCCCTTCACTCAAATTGGTGAACTTGTATAAAAAAGCAGAAAAAATCTATAAAATACCAAGAGATTAAAAACCAGTATGTGCACAGTGCATGTTGCAAGCTTTTATGTTTATATTAACTAGATAGATTTCATGAAAAAAGGGAGCCAAATTTGTAAAAATTATAAAAGATGCATTTTGTTCGAGCGCGAATTCAAGAAACGGTGAAACATTCTAAACACACATGGCAAAGTCTATTTTTAAGCAAAATGCTTCAAAACAGTTGCTACAAAACTTGTAACTCTTCTAATTATCTTAAGGTCATGTTTTGAGACATGACCGTTATCAGCTGGTGCCAACGATTATGATGGGTAAAATTTCGAGGAAACGATGCGTAGGAAGGCGGAAACTGTCGTGGCTCCGCAATATCAGGCAATGGACCGGGATCTAGAAGGTGGAAGATCTGTTCAGGCTTGCCCTGGACAAGATTAATTTCAGAAGATGACTGCCGACCTCCAGTAGTGAAGAGGCACTAAAAGAAGAAAAATTATTTTAACCAAAATGTGGTCAACTTGTACCCGCGCCTGTACCATTCTCGCTCGGTCTGGCCCGAACCGCTTCAGTGACGTCACGGCCACGGGCCGCGGGTGTGCCGCCTATCGGAGACATTACGAACTAATCTGCGCTTGTTTTATTGTTGTGTAACTAGCGCTTAACGATATCCGTGCGGGAGATCCAGCGTGTTTTTTTTTATGCAACGAAGTAGGAAGACGAGCAAGACGCTCGCTCTCCTGATGGTGAGAGATAACGCTGCCCATAATTAGTACAGTACCCAGGATTTTACCTATGTTAAATCCTGGTGCACTGCGCCAACGCGGGTAAGTGTGTACAAATATAGACGTTAAATTATTGACATTTTTGATTTCTTTCTCATTTTATATAGGTATGGATTTTTCTTTTTTTAGGGAACTTCCTGTGCTAAGAAGAATTTTATTTAGATGATAAGCCCTCGTTTGGTCACACACAAACATCATCACTTCACATCTTATTCCTCTGGACAACGAGCGTAGAGCAGTTTTGCTAAGGAATTTGTATATACTTATTGAATACTTAGGTAGCGATTGTTATGGATACCTAAGTAATCGCTAAAGAGAAGTCGAGCGTCAAACGTTCTGCTGCTAGATGTTCTGATGTTTAGCGATAATGCCGACCTATTACAAAGTGTTACCTAGGTATTCGATAGGTAAGAAAGTAAGAAGTCATGCGTTGCTTCTTGCAAGAAGATGCAACAAGGGGATAAGAAAACGTTCGTATCAGGTGAAACGACGACCGCTGATGTTTTTAGGATTCTATGAAAAATTCTACTTAAGTTTCAAAGATTCATGTCATTGGGAAAAGCACTATACTTCACGCTCATAAAAAATGAATTCAAGGTCCCTTTACTAGCAGGAACACCCTATATTCTGTACTCTGTACCAAATAAACAAAATATAATTTATATCTGGGGGCACGTGCACAATATTTACCAAGCAAAATAAACATAATAATGACAATTCCATATAATTGACTAGCATTTTCCCGCGATATCGCTCACTTATATGAAATAGCCTAGTAAAATGTAAGGTCAGCCAATTACATACAGAACTCAACTATATAAGAGTACGCATTACCGGACGTATGCTCTCGCCGACGATACGCATTGACGCTGCATAACAGGGGTATGGCCTTATGTCACACCCGCAAGGGACAGAAAATATTTTTTTCTGAAGGAAATAAAGGTCTTTTTGTACGACTTTTGACCTAATTCATAGAAAGTGAAGGTGGATTAACAAAAAAATATTGAGACTGAGCGGGACAACAAAATGTTCTTCTAGCTCTGTCACTCTTGAAAATCTTGTATAATATGCATCTCGCTTACTCGAAAAAGATACTGACAGGCTGCCATTTGTATTTGATGCTTATTCTGAGCTGCATAACATGCATCAAATGACAATGTCTTTGAACCAAAGAGTTGAACGAGCCAATCAAAACTAGCCAACCGCCCCCGGTAACCCCGCCATATTTTGGCGATTTTGTTTTCATACAGAAAATCACATAAGCGGGATCTGGTATTGGTGATTATTGGTTACAGACAAACTAACCAACATAACTCCATACAATATTTGTGTAGAATGATAGATAACAGTTCCATAATATAGCTAAATATTTAAACTTCAAACAATGCCCTTCAATAAGAAGAGTTATCAAGTAATTGCTTTTATCTTATATTAATGAGGAAGGATGGTTTGTTTAGACAAATAATGTCACGTTTTGATAACTGATTCAAGTAAGTGGGGCGTATTTTGACTTTTGACTCTATAGAGGGTTATTGGGGCTAAGGGCAATTACTGTTTAGCGCTGCCTTGGTCACTTGTGACCTCGAGATTTCTGTAACCCCTAATCCGATTCTTAATTTTGATATCTCGAAAGAAAGTTAGCTTATGACCTCCAAAAAGGCCTTATTTTTTATGCAAAGAAGCAAGTAGACCAGCAAGAATCTCGCCTGGTTGTAAGAGAACGCCCATATAATCAGTACAGTGATACCCAGGATCTCACAATAAAATTATTACCAATAACTAACATATAACATAAACGATGTTGCATTAAGTTACATTATCACTTGATGGACGAGTTAATTTTATTCCCCAAAGAAAGTATTTAAAAAATACAATAAAAGCTGAGACAATAACTTTTGTAGCATTATTTCGTAGCGCGTTTACGTAGCACGATGAAGCGTAGCTCACTTTCGTAGCGCGTCTACATAGCACGCTAAAGCGTAGCATTATTTCGTAGCGCGCCTACTTAGTACAATGAACCGTAGCTCGTTTTCGTAGCGCGCTGAAGCGTAGCATTTTTTGGTAGCACACATACGTAGCACGTTGAAGTGTATAAGATTGTTTTCGTAGCGCGATAGAGTTCCTCATTTTCGTAGCACACCTATGTAGCACGATAAAGCGTAGCTCGTTTTCGTAGCGCGCCTTCTTAACACGTTGAAGCGTTGCAGCTTTTCGTGTCGTATTTAAGAGCTTGCGTAGCACGCCTGCGCCGCGTTGTTACGTCGCGATCTCTTCTAATATGTCGTTTCGTGACGTAAAAGAACTTAGAAATACCTATTTAATATTTTGATATTTTAATAAAAATGGACTAGTCTAAAAATCTAGGTGAGTAATTACGTTAATATACATAAAAAAATGTTTATCAATGTGCTATATTATAATTGATAATAGCGCTAGCTCTAAAATCTAGAATCCACTAATTCGCAAATGCTAAAAAATATGATATTAAATATTCCAAAAAAGTATCTAATTTTTACAGCGCACTTTTTTTATTTCAAATGAAATCAAAGCCATTGCTAGTCGCTAAGGCACTACGTAATTACCTGCGATATTTCGTAATTTGTACCATTATTTTGAAAAATCCCTTCCAAAGGTCAGCGTCCGCGCCAATTTGTGGCCAATTTGTGGTGTTATGTGTGTTGTGGTATTTGGATATAAGTTTAAATTTCTAATTGTATTGTATGATGAGAATTATGGCTTTTAGCTGAAATAAATGATAATTTAATTTAATTTAATTTAAAAGTTAACTATTAGAATTGCAACATGTTAAATTTTTGATCATATATTACAATTAAATATTATTTAATTTAAATTAACATCAATATTTTAATAAAATTCACTTACGTAGTCGCGGAGCTCAGTGACGTATTGACAGAGCGCTACGTCCGGTAAATCTGAGCTACGCTTCCGAGCTACATTTTGGGCCCTAGGAATCTAGGGCGTCAACCACATAACAAACAGTAGGGGATGATTGGTGGTTTGGGAAAGTGATTCAATTTTGATTGATTTTTATGTCAACTATGAAATTTTAAATTATATTATGGCCATTGCTTTTCCATGATTATTAACTGTTATCGTTCTACTGCTGCGCTTAGCTTCATTGATAAGTTTTAGACATGAAATTTATTACTCTACAATGTTTTAAAAATATATCATAAAGATTGAATGGGAGTTGATGCTACGAAATAAAAATGAGTTAGGAAGTCTTTTTGTAATTTTGAATTGTAAGACTTACAATTTTAAGAAAATTATATCAGTAAATGGTTTATTCTAACTAGGGACTAATTTACAAGAAAAAATCAAGTGATTGGTTTAAATGTTTCAATGCAGAACAGAGAGCAGCGATTTACCTATTCATGAGCGTGTGAATTTTAAATACCTATTTGAACACAATTTTTGATGGGTAATTTTTGAGTGCAGATACTTTTCCTGATTTATTATTTATACGCATATATAATTTTTTTTGTGTTTCCAAACGCAGTTTAAAATGTACAATAGTCTACATATTTTCTGATTGAAAACAACATATTGACGATGACAAAACATTTTTATATGAAAGGGAATGGGGTCTATTTTAAATCTACCTTCATTTGAGCAAATAAGTCGAATAATGTTAATCATTCCTACAAACTGAAAGGCACTTATTTCAAGTTATAATAAGGTATAGAAAAGTCTTTTCAGACATTTTTAAGCGTCACCGCCAAACCGCGATTTTAAGTGCTTTTTCTTAACATGATTTATCATCAAGTGGATTTGTTTTCTTTTAAATACTGATTTAATGACAATGATTGCTTAAAGTCAGGCGACTTCTCTGTAACATACAATCTCTCTGTAAAATAACAAAGGTAGGTATCTGCTATCATAAATTAATTTATCAAATCATTTAAGTTTGTATCTAATTAATAAAAAACCATTTTTTGAATTACTGGAGTTCCAAACTAAGAGTGCCTATATGAACATTGGAACTGTTATTGGCAAATAGGATGGAGTAGACAGGTTAAACTATTAAAAATAGGTAAATTTTCATAAGTGCATAAAATTAATATCACTGCAACATCTAGGTTGGCCATACAACATATTATTATTATACCTAATTGTGATTTGACTCTGACAGTGTACGTAGAGTAACCTGTATTATTTATTAACCGACAAAAATGGAGGAGGTTTTTCAATTCACATATTTATTTATTATTTTACTGTAATATGTCGTGATAGACAACCATCAATCTAGGGTTGTCACTCAACGGTTTTAAGGTACATTTAATATGCGCATAAATTTGTTAAAATCCCGGTAACTGTTATGTGTGGGACAGGTAGATGCATCGCGCAGCCGCCATCGGCAGTCGATATCCGAGGCCTTGCACTTTCTACCTTTGCCCGGGACACGGACAGTTCCCGGGTCGTTGTAAATTGGCGCGAATTATCTGAGGGCCTATTGGCTAATTCACACCCACTACGATTGATGACAACTTCAATGTACATTGCTGCGTTTGTTTTACTCATATTAATGAGGAGGTTTAAGGAAGTAATGTACTAATGTACGCAATTTTGTCCTCAGAGGGCCTATTGGCTATCGCCAAACCGCATGTAATACACTAGAATCCATAGACAATTTTGCGTACATTACTTGCTTAAGGGGTTAATAGTCGCTGAGCCTCTGTCTCGCTCGCACGATATAACTTATTGTCAAATAACAATTGAAAAAATTTACTTTTTGGAAATGTGTTAAATTGAAAATTTATAGTCCAGTAAAAGAAGAAATGTGGATCGAAAAGTCGAAAGCAGAAAAACTAACTTAGTAACTTTGTTTGGACTAGTTAGGAGATAAACATACCAAAAGTCCCCACCCCTCCGAGGTGAGCCCGAGAGGGGGGAGGCCGAAGAAGGTCCCATTTTTAGGTTTTTTGCTTATATGTCAAAAACTGTGCGTTGTACGATATTTTGTTGTACTACATTATTAAACCTCATAAAATTTTCTACAACTTCGGCCTTGACACTTTTTATCTATCTCTAATCGTTGTCCAGCTATGAACTTCCAAACATGGTCTATTTTGAAGACGCTTAAATTAGTTTTCCATACAAAGTTGGTAAAAAAATCTTACAAATAAAATTTAACCAACTTCTGGTTGTCGTATCATAATGAAACTTTGCAAATGTCTAGAAATCTGATGACAGTTTAATAATCTGGTACCACTGAGCTGATCTGATGATGGAGCCAGGAGGTGTCTACTGAAACTCTTCAATGGCTATTAGTAAAACCGGCGATTTTAGGCTCATTACATTCGGATTGATGAGACGTAGGCACCTCCTGGTCCATTATCAGACCCTTGACAGCAAGTGTGATGAAAAAGTCTCATCGATTCGAATGTTATGTGCCGAAACTCGCGGGGTTTACTAATAGCCATTGAAGAGTTTCATTAGACACCTCCTGGCTCCATCATCTGATCAGCTCAGTGGTACCAGATTATTAAACTGTCATCAAATTTCTAGACATTTGCAAAGTTTCATTATGATACGACAACCAGAAGTTGGTCAAATTTTATTTGTAAGATTTTTTTACCAACTTTGTATGGAAAACTAATTTAAGCGTCTTCAAAATAGACCAAGTTTGGAAGCTCATAGCTGGACAACGATTAGGGATAGATAAAAAGTGTCAAGGCCGAAGTTGTAGAAAATTTTATGAGGTTTAATAATGTAGTACAACAAAATATCGTACAACGCACAGTTTTTGACATATAAGCAAAAAACCTAAAAATAGGACCTTCTTCGGCCTCCCCCCCCTCGGGCTCACCTCGGAGGGGTGGGGACTTTTAGTATGTTTATCTCCTAACTAGTCCAAACAAAGTTACTAAGTTAGTTTTTCTGCTTTCGACTTTTCGATCCACATACCCTTTTTGGGCACTCATTGACTGGGCTTTTAGCTCATATTTTTATACTATTTTTAAAACTATTCCCAGTTTGCTACCTTA
Organism: Hemithea aestivaria; assembly: GCA_947507615.1. NCBI lineage: Eukaryota > Metazoa > Arthropoda > Insecta > Lepidoptera > Geometridae > Hemithea > Hemithea aestivaria. Next base: position 4,178,338 of record OX382347.1, on the reverse strand, counting down.
AATAACAACAATGGCATTCTCAATTATATGAAAAATATCTATCTATAAACATGCCTCAACCATTTTATGAAGTATCAAACTGTTTATAAATTGTTATTTGACAATAAGTTATATCGTGCGAGCGAGACAGAGGTTCAGCGACTATTAACCCCTTAAACCTCCTCATTAATATGAGTCTAATAACAAACGCAGCAATGTACCTACATTGAAGTTGTCATCAATCGTAGTCGGTGAGAATTAGCCAATAGGCCCTCTGGTCAGCGATCCGGGACAATAGTTGCTCGATTAGTGCTCAGTTCAATTAAATTGCATAATGAATACTATTTTCTTAATTACTTTGAAGGCCTGTTTGAACCTAAGCGATATTGTAATTAAACTTGTGTGCAGTTTTTGCTTAAGAGCGTGTATATCGCCTCTCGCTCACACTATTTGACAAATTTTGAAATATAAATTCATAGAATATTTTTTTGAAAATTAAAATGTGTGCAATAATATCATGGAGGCCTGGTCTTAAGGAATTTTCAATAAATTAATTCTATGAATTTATATTTCATATAGGTCTATTATTATTTTTATTGTCAAATAGTGCGAGCGACATACTCTCTTAATCAATTTAAAGGCTTATTCGAACCTGAGAAATATTTTAATCATCATGCAGTTTTTCTGAGTCGTGCTCGAAAATAAGACTTTTTTTTATTTTTATAACTTTTGGTGTTTTGACTATTTTACACATAATGTGATTATTTAGTTTCTTATCTTTTATGTGTTTTACCATTCACCCAGACTTTAATAGGCTACCGATTTGACCAATTATGAATTTGACGAATTGCCGATTAGACGAATTTCATATTTGACCAATGTCGTGCAACCCAAAACAAGCATAAGGCGGTGAATTTTTTCTTAGTAATTCACTATTGTTTTTGTTCTTACAAGGACAATGAGATAGGTAAAATGTGGATGAATCAAGAGCAATATAGAAAAGCAAACAATATAAAAGGTGAGATTTAAATTTCTCACAATAAACAATATAATTTACAATATTTACTGCGATAAGTGTTGTTGGGTTGCATCACAATTTGCGCAGCAATTACCGACTTTACATTTTGTAAATAGAGGGTCTGAGATGCTTATCATTTAAATTGATTATATTTTACCGACTGCAATAAAGGAGGTTATCAATTTCATATTATGAACATGTAAAATATTGTTGGAATTGCGAGAAATTTGGGATTTGAAATGGGATGTGTATTTCATAAACCTATGTTTGTATGAATATTTGTCCTCGCATTTCTCCAAAACTAGTGATCAGATTTAGACATTTTATGGGTTTACTTTAATCTATCTTAGGGATTTAACATTTTATATCTCAAGGTGACAAATAGGGAAATTCGTGTGACCAAAAAGTCCATGATAGGTGATTAATTCGGGCGTCCGTAAAAGGGGTTTTGATGAACTGTGTTAAAAGGGGTGAAGGTTGTGCCTTAGAGGAAGAGAATGGAGGAGGAAGACGTTGTGCCGACTGTCTACCCTACATAATGTGGAATAAGGGCAGGAAGATAATGATCGCCGCGGATGAGTGCTTTGGTGTACCCCCTGCCCCGGCATTATAGCGTCCCGCAGGAACACCCCCCGGGTTTTTTAGTGGGTATCCCCGCCGCGCCCATCTTCGGCGGGGGAGTCCCACATACCGCCCCCCGGCGTGGGGTGATAATGCGTAACACATTTTTCCAGGGTCAAAAAAACGGAAGATGATGATCTCAAGGTGATAGGCGCAGAGCACAATTTTGTAATTCAAAACATTTTGTGGCGTTGTACGATTTCGGCAATCATGATGATTACCATCGGGCACGGGATTTACTCGTCACTCAATATCATAAAAAATCGTATAACCATTCGTCTCAAGTCTCAACAATAAGTTGTACCTACCTACTTAGTTGATGTTTACATTAGTAACAGCTTATCTCTGTTCATGTATCTATCTCGGGTCAAGATTTTGCAGTCGGTGGTAAATTAGTTTTAACAACAGTGACCGTTATCAATAAAATAATAAACAATGTTTATTTAGTCTTGTGCATATTAATTAGGAAAATATTAAGTTGCGGCCAGAATTTGTACACTAAAAGTAGGGGTTGTTCCCAGCTCTCCTACCAGATTTCCGATTGGTAGTAGGCTACTCTACTACCTCTGGCCTCTACATAATATAGGCTAGAGAATAAAGGCTACAGCAGCAGGTCTATTGGCTATATCGCTCACCCACGTGTAAAACACTAGAATCCATAAACAAACATGTCTACATTACTTGCTTAAACCTTCTCAATAATATGAGGAAAATAAGAAACGCAGTAATACTTTGAAGTGGACATCAATCTTAGTGGGTGTGAATTACCCAATAGCACTACAGACTCCAGAGTCTAAACTACATCCAGGAAGAAGGGTGAAGCTTCTGCGCGCCCGTTGAGAGGCTGGGGTGAAACTCCTCTTCACCCCAAAAAATTCTTCCTGTCAGTGAGGACCATACGCCATCGGGGCCGAGAACGAGTCGGTGTACCCGCTACTCCAGTTATTTAGTGGGTACCTATCCCCGTGAACTCTGAGACGAACAATCTAACAGTTCTTTGGAACTAAATTGGGTCATCGAGCTCGCTTTGTGGCCTATAGGACAATGTTAAGTGAACCCTAAAAGAAATTTGACCCTTTTGAATCTTCTATATTATATTGTTAAACTACGCTCGCGTCTTCACGTTAAATAATATCCTTTCTTAGCGAATGTCTGCAGCATTTTAATAATGTGTAAGAGGCAGTCATAAACTCAAATTGCATTGTAATAATCTTAGCAACCTGAAACTGTAAAATAAAGGTTTTCCCTTTTTCTTTTAATCAAGGGATTTTCCACACAACCTATAACATTATTATTTGATTCTGACAGTGTAAGTAGGGTAACTTATTATTCTGTTGGATTTCAGGAAACCAGAGTCATACCAAAATTTTATTTTTCACACACCACCGCAGTGTGGCTCTAGTTTAATCCTACAGCAACATACACCTCACAATTAAAACTAAATCTTTTATATCCTCATCCAGTCACGTTGAAAACCAGCTAAAGTTTACGACATCAATAATTTTATAATCTGTGTGCACAGACTATTTGTTCAGGCGAATTATGAACATCTGTTATCGTCAGCAATAAAACTAAATCTTTCTTAGAGTTTCAGGTTGAGATAAGGGGTTTCGAGGACGGCGTGCGGTGCATAGACATTTTATTAGTGCCGTGCGCCTTTATTAGACGTTTAGTCACCAGCGGGGGCCCTAGACAAGGCTTGTAGCTAACGCTAATCGTTGTGGAAACAAGTGAAAATAAAAAAAACTTTTTAAAAACAAGCTTGTATTATTATTACCATCTAGCACCAAAGTACTCTTCAAGACGAATCAAATGCGCCCAAACTCGATGGCGTTACGTCGTTTAATTACGAAGTTCTTATGGCCTTCCTGCCCCATCATCAGATCAGCTCGATGCCATAATAATATTGCATTGTCATCCGATTTATACAGGCAATTTCAGGTCAATCGGAAACCGGGAAGTGGATCAAATTAAACTTGCAAGATTTGATTACAAACAGACAGACATCAGACATCAGACAAGTGAAAGTAAATAAACTCTTGTAAAAATGAACGATAGCGACTGTCATCTCATTACATTTTTTATTCTTATTGGCCACAACGATTAGCGCTTGTCTAAGCCAGCTGGAGGCTTTGGAAGTTAAGCATTAATTTGTCTATCGGGAATCTTTCTCTCAACACGTTAAAAGGCCATGTCAGCAATTTCATTATCATTTATTACCAGAAATATATATTATTTGAAATTGTGTTTTATTTTCATTATGGGTGACCATGGCAATCTCACTAATATTAAAAGGTGAAAACTTGTGTGTGAATGTGTAATGTCCATATGTCTGTCCCTTTTACATTCCAAACCTACTGAATCGATCGCGATGAAGTGCGGCTACATGTCACGCAGTCGGTTACACTTGTGGACCATACAAATGCAATGTTGCAGGCCCTTTAGTAATCTCGGCTTGAAACTGCAACACATATAGGTTGGCTACACGACCTATAAATTGTGATTTGACTCTGACACTGTAAGTAGGGTAACCTGTTATGTTGGAGTATAAACCCCAATTATTAATATTATTAAATCGGAAAATTCACTCTCACGTTTCTCCTACATGACAATAATTTATCACCAAACTTTGAGGTCACAAGTCAATCGTTGACGCGTATTTTAATCAAGGATCAAGGGTCGTTTGACCCTGGTAACTGGTATCAATCTGGCGCCAGTTCACGAAACTGATATGCTATCAGGTCTTGATATGGACAGGATTGGCACGAGTCGTGGATAAAGCTGTAGCTACCAATAACTTTTTTTTTTATACGAAATAGGCCTACGTTTGACCACATTCCACCTGATGGAAAGTGAAAATGCGGTCGACGATGGATCACGTATGACGCCTAGAAAGGTACCTATTCACTCGTGCCTTGAAGATACCCAAGTTGTAACTTTACTTTGGTGTGTCATCATCATCCACAACTGGACCGGTATGTTCACATTCGCCCGCACATCAATTACCCCCAGGTGGCATTTTGGAATTCCAAGTTCTCGCAGGGTGACGAGGGGGTGGCTGCGGATGAGTGCTTCGGCGTACCCGTTGCCCCGGCATTATGGCGTCCCGCAGGAACACCCCCAGGTTTTTAGTGGGTATCCCCTCCGCGCCCATCTTCGGCGGGGGAGTCCCACATACCGCCCCGCGCCACCCGGCGTGGGGTCTATCTAAAAGTAGGAACAATAACTTCCGAGTCAACATTGAGTGATAATTGCCACCTGGGTGAAATCGATGTACGACTGGGAATACCCACAGCCCTCTACATCCCAATATGGAGCATAGGCTTTCTTCATGTTATGCCACTGGCCACTACCCCGTCCTATGCCAATCTGGTGAGTCATGCCACGTCATAATTACTTATATTAGTTTCATAAAAGAGTATTATTTTGATATGTTCCCTTTCCTTCCCACATGGCCTCCAGGTGGCATTTGGGAATAAATAATATATCCAGTTGAAGACGGGTTAGGAGGAGGATTGGTGCTCTACACCTTCGATTAGCTTATATCTACATATTAGATTAAAAATGTAAGCCATAAAAATTAAAGAAGAAAAATTTACTTACAAAATAATTTTAATCGCAAAGGCACAAAAAACAGTTTGTTAGCAAACAAACCTTGACTTAAATTAAAAGTACATCGTGTTTACATTCAGGCTATGGTCATTTGACATTCACAATTGAAGAATTAGTAGGAGAAAATAGGTAGAAAACATACTATTGTGTGATATCTAGCATTTCATAGAACTAATAAGTGGATTGGTGCAAAGTAATTTAAAATATTAATAGGCTGATGATAGTGTTGACAGTACATGCGGTCCATGTCCGATTCCAACTCATCGAATGTTTAAATATAATGTATTTAATTTCTTTTGAAGGTGTTAAGGTTAATATTGAAAAATGGATGTGGGAACAATGGAAAAGTTGATTTAATTTTATACACTCTCATTCTATCAAAAGACAATATGAGGTATCATAAAAGAAAGGCATAAAGGAATACAGATTTGATTGAAAAGACTAAATTTCCTTACGCCAGACTAGCTAATCAGTCTTTTGTACGAGAAAAGAAAATAAAGTTACGTAAAAGAAAAGAAAATGAAGTCCTACTTAATAATTACCTATTCATTTTAAAATTAAAATTAAACTATTTAGATCCAATCCATCCAATCAAAAATCCATCATTGAAGAAATTTCATTTAATGAAATTGATTTTAAAACATCTCCATGAATAAGGACTTTAAGATAAAAGATCATGATCATGAATTAACCGATTCGTTGCGATGGCTAATTTCGCAAACTTTTAACTGTGGCGTCGAGCAAAAATAAAAAAGTTTGGTGGCTCCTTTTTTATAAAAATCTTACTAAATCCAGAAACGAAGGCTAAGAGCTTAAAATACGTGAAAAATTGAAATAGTTTGGTTCTGGCTAAATTTTTTCCTAAACTGAATTGAAAGAGTTATTGTCGATTTTATAATGACACATATCCGTGCCTAACACCACACGCAAAAGAAAATTATGACACTGATACGTGCCATCCGCAACGCATTATTTTATGTCATTAGTTATTTAGAGTTCTGAATTTTCTCTAACAACAGCTCCAATCTTCCAGTCATCACCGGCTGACCTCTTTTAGTTTTCTTACTCAACTTCTTAAACCTCTCGTGTTTCTTTTTCTTATACTCTTGCAATTTCTTATTTCTCTCTTCTCTTACTTTTTCCATCTCTAATTTCTTTTGTTCTTTACCCTCTTTTACTTTATTGTAATGCTCTTTTGCTTTTTGGAACGGGTCTTTCTTAACTTTCAAGTTTTCTTTTTCAATGATATCTGGGTGACGAACATACTTGCCGACTGCCGAATCAGTAGTGTCTTCATCAAAAGACTTAGGTTTGTAAGTCCCGAGTACATTGTCATTCTTCATCTCCTTCTGATAGTCTCGCATAAGTCTCTTCTTTCTCTGTTCTTCCCATTGTTCCAATTTATACTTCTTGCTGTACTTTTTTAATCGGTACGTCTTTTTGTCGAAAGGTTTCTTCTCTTTATCCACTCCATTTTCTGTTTTGACTTCTCTATTTTTATCAAACCCTTCCTGCCTTTTGTTTGGCTGTTTTTTGTCACCTTTTGGCTTCTTGTTCAAGAAGAACGAGTCCCTTTTCTTTTCCATTTTAACGATTGATACTTCAGACCTATAAAGAAATAAAAAAGCGTGTTGGATCATGTACAGTGGTAATTTCATGCAACAATTAGAATTATAAATTATTTTTGTCATTAATTAGGCCTTAATTCCAGATAATTATTAATTAAATATCAATATGTATTGTGGATTCCTCTATAATTTTCAAATTAAAGCAGAATTAACACTAAATATTGATATTTAATTAATAATAATCACCTTAACAAAATTTTTATAGTCTAAGAACATTTTTAGCTATAGGTAACTCCACAATCAATATATAATATTCTCCACAATCATAGTGTGAATTTATTGATAGCACACTAGAAATCATAATATGCTTTTGGCCAATTTATAGGTATCATGTATAGGGCATGCAGGATCAATACTTTTTTCATTGCCAGAACCGGGAATTCCCGGGTATTGGCAATGAAAAAGTATCAATACTGCATGCCCTAATCTTTTATCTAAACCAACAAATTAATTCCCAAAAATCACTTAACAGGGAATCTTAGATACATATCAGAATATAAAAAATAAGTGGTTTTTGATTTTATAGAAACATATGAAAATATTATACTTAATACAAATATTTAATTTATTTTCAATAAATACTTGTTTGATCCAATATAAAATAAATACAACACGCTTTTTAATTTCTTATAGGTATGCAGTAAATACATGTATAAAATGTATATTTGTTCATACAATAATTTGAAAAGGTGTTTAAGAAATATAATATATTAGTAAGTATTGTAAATAAGTTAAAAACATATTTAAATTGTAGAGAATGGTACTTAAGACTTTTGTTCCTATGATTGTCTCTATTGCAAAATAATATGACAAATTTTGAAATTAGTACCTATTTGTATAGGTACCTATTGTTTTTTGAAAATATCTTTCAATAAAAATGCTGTAGGTAAATGATTTTTTTTTGAAAATACTATAACATCCAATTATAACAAGTGAATTAAATTAAAAATTTAAAAAACCCCCAACGAAATACGTAATTCACCATTTTGTGGTGGTGGCCATCATGGATTTTAAATTTTATATAGTGGACTGTATTCTACTCGTCAAGCCCTTTCATTTGATACCCATATTGAGGGGGTCGTGGAAGAAAAAAGTAATCCGCCATTTTGTAGCGGCAGCCATCTTGAACCGATTTCCACCAAACATGGCTAAGAACACTCTCGACTAACTCTACTTTCAAACAAAAAAAACTAAATCAAAATCCGTTCATCCGTTTGGGAGCTACGATGCCACAGACACACACACACACACACACAGACAGACAGACAGACAGACACGTCAAACTTATAACACCCCGTCGTTTTTGCGTCGGGGGTTAAAAATAACAACAATACAAAAAGTAAGTACCTATTAAAAAAAATGTCTAGAGCTTTAGCAAGCAATATTTTCAAAAAGCAAATTATGTCATATACATTAGGGCAGGTCTTAAACATTGCATCAATATACCTTTCTTTTTTTTTCTTTTTATCTGCAATCAGTCTATCAAAGAGACATATTGATATAGGTTTTGTGTATGTGGCCATATTATGTAAGAGTAAAGTTTATATTTAGGTATAATGTTACTGGCAAAGAAGGGAGTGTAGGTTAGATGCTAGAATAAACTAAATAAAGAACTAAATTGACCTTTAACTAGGAACCTGACCTTTTGGGTATACAAAGCTGCACGATTTATTATACAAGGTACCTATATATGTCTTCTTGAACTCATTTTTGACCTGTCTTTGCTCTCTTAAGATTAAAAGGTAAATAATAACCTATCTAGGACTCAATTCTTGTGCTCATTTCAAAGGTCATGGACCAAGAGTCACTTTGGCGTAAAACAATAAAACTAATATTATCTATTCACCAGCTAAGTGAATTCAGTCAAAAATGACAATGGAAGTTCAATTTGGCGACGGTGAATTCCTGCAAGAATTTGACGCTGGAAAAAATAACTTTATTATGGCTTTGTAGGAAACGTGTTTAAAGGTAAATAGAGTCAGACATTTTGTGTGTTTGGAGGCATATTGATGACGAAATACGAGAATATGATGGTTCAAGGCGACGACGAAAACTAACCTTAATCGATTCTCACATCGTACCAATAACATGGAAGTGTCTAAGATATGCGAATAATTACTGAAAATGTCATACATATGTGTGTAAAACATGATATAAGTGTAAAATAAGGCGAGGACATACCAAATTCAGCCACCCGCTGGGTTGGCTTCTATTTAACGACGGAATCTTGATAGTTTACTGGCACTTGGCACTAGAAAATTTAACCGCGTTTGAAGCTTTTGTTTTACGAATTTTCGCGGCGGAAACTACAGCGACCATGCCCTAATACGATTATTTGAATAATTCCCACAAAAACACAGTAGACACAGTTTCGCGAAAATGTCACAAAAGGACAGAATTCAGGAAATGATGACGGGACTGCGCGTCACGCCCTCTACGTTGCCGTTTTTTTCAGTGAACTATTTTTCGCAATGCGCTTCGATCAGTGAAACGGAGCATGCGCTTTACTAATTTTGTACATAATATATCATTGTATCTTTTATAAAAATGTCAAGAAATGTTTTCATTGTGAATAAATTAATCAAAGTAAATATTCACGTTAGATATTTTCGTGATTAAAGCAATATTAGACAGTTTAGTATTTCGTTAAGCACTTTATATAATTTTAGGTTTGCTGCGTATAACAAAACGATTAAATTTCGTGACATTGACAGTGACAGCTCTGTAACTGTCATTATTGTCAAACGGAGAATTTTGTTCCAATGATCTTAGCTAGTTGTATCTTCATAACATTTCCGACCAGTGTTGCCAACGAAGGCGATTTTTCGCCATTTAGGCTACTCGGATTGGAAATCGGCGACAAAAAAACCTTAAAGGCGACTGGTCGCCTTTTAGGCTACTCGAAAAAGATGAAAAGTTCTTTTAGTTGAATGATCGAATCTCAACACAAATGAGCCTAAGCAAGCTGCTCGCGCACTTATTGTTAAGGATCTTTAAACTTTTTTTTTTTCTCAGAGCGAGCTAAACACACACTTTTCGTAGTAAAAATAATTAATATTTTTGTCTTTCTGCACCTTGCCCCCCCCCCCCCCCCCCAGAACCAAATCCTGGATCCGCCTATGGTCGTATCTATAACGTAACCAAATTTATGATCCAACCAAGATAAAGTATTCGCTTGGCTGTTGATAGCCATTGTAATTATACGTATTATAAAAATACAAAACGATTAAATTGTTTGGGAAAGCCAGCGCTAGCACAGCATCCACAGTAAATGTTGACGACGGCGAAGTTATTCTGGATGCTTTGCTATTGCTCGCAGCAGATGAAGCAGAATCGGAGTGTATATAAATAAATAAATTGTTAAAAAACTGTTTTTTATTTTAGCTTCGGCGAATGGGCTACTACTTTAGGCTACCTCATTTCAAATTCGGCTACTTTAGGCTACTCAAGCTCTGAAAATGGGCGACACCAGGTCCCGACTTGTTGGCAACACTGTTTCCGACCATTTTGCTCTTCCAAGTTTTTCGAAACTTGAAACTTAAGATTCCGTAATAAATAAACAAAGTATAATAAATAAAATATCTTTCACATCGTTATTTTGAAGAATATTTTTTTCCTAGGACTTCCAATGAAATGTTTTTTAGCAACAATTTTTTTTTTAATATCCGCGATCAGTCGCAAGACTATGAGCGGATTTGGTGTTAAGTGATGATCTCGTTTAAGGCTCAGGCTCATCAGCCCTTCTTCCTTCCGGTCGTAGTTTGTCGAAGATTTGCGCTCTCTTCAACCGATTTGTTGACTGTGGGTTCTCTATAAGTGCCCTGGCAAGGGGATTGGAATGCGATTTAAAGCGGTCACAATATCGACTTCCCATCGCTTTTATTTCTTCCTCTACTGTCGGGATTTCTAGGTACTCATGGATTTCTTTGTTTGTGGTAAACCACGATGTGTTGGCCAGGGAACGCAGGATCTTATTTTGTGCCCTCTGGATAATTTCGAGATTGGATTTACAGCGGTTTCAGGATGGTGGTATATACTAATCTCTTATTACATATAGAGAGTCGAGATTGAGGACCAAGAAGCCAGTGCAGATTTTTAAATCTCCAATCCAATTCTTTCCTCTTGGCCTTCACGTGATCTTTCCACGTCAGACGTCAGTCCAGAGTGAATCTCAAGTACTTAACGGAATCTCTGTGAGGCATTTCTTCTCCACCAAGATTTACTGGCGGGCAATTTCCTCGACGAAGAGTTGACGTGGGTCGATTTTGCAGCGCTTGTACGGATTCTGTATTTCCATTTCTGTAACCATCGTTCTGTTTGATCCAGGCAATACTGGAGAGCTGAGGATGCTTTGGTTGGACAGTCTTCACATGACAAGGTATCAGTGTCATCTGCAAAGGTAGCTGTCACCGTGTTTAAAGATTGCGGTAAGTCGGCCGTGTAGATACTGTATAGTATCGGTCCCAGGACTGAGCCTTGCGGTACTCCGGCTTTTATATCGTAGAAAGACGACATACATTCTCCATATTTAACTTGAAAGATTCGATCGGACAGATAGGAGCGAATTATGGGACAGAATGTGTGGGGTAGCTGTAGTTTAACTTTGCATAACAGTCCCATATGCCAGACTCTATCAAACGCCTGTTGAATATCAAGAAAAGCTGCCGAGCAGTATTGCTTTTGTTCTAGGCACTCTCTTATTGTCGAATACACTCTTAGCAACAAATGACTTTAAAGTTTATCCATCTACCCTCAAAATTTAGGTGCAAATAAATTAAATTTAATCGACGATTACCGTACTCATATCCTAAATTAAATTTAATTGTTAGATAAAGTAAATATTATAATTTCTATATTTGTAAGAGTTAATTAGGACATTAAACAAGTGAAATTTAAAAAAAAACCTAGCTCCTATTATTATCACCGTCTAGTCCAAAGTATATTCGTCAAGAGTCAAGACTAATCAAATGAGCTCAAACTCGATGGCATTGCGTCGTTTAATTACGGAGTTCCTATGGCCAACTTCCAGCTCAATCATCAGACCAGCTCCATGTCATAATAATATTGCATTGTCATCCGATTTATACATGCATGCAAAATTTCATCTTAATCGGATACCGGGAAGTGGGTCAAACTAAACCTGCAAGATTTGATTACCTACAGACAGACAGACAACAGACAGGTGAAAGTAAATAAAAACTTGTAATAGTATTTCTCTTTACCGTGGTCTAAGGGACTTTTTTCGTGAAAAGCACTCTATCTACCTATATCTTCTTCTAAATATATAAAAGGAAAGAGTGACTGATTGACTGATCTATCAACCCACAGCTCAAAAACCGCTGAACGGATTCGCATGAAATTTAGAATGTAGATAGGTTTTATGATGTAGGCAAAGCCGCGATCACAAGCTAATAACTAATAATCTAATATATAAAATTCTCGTGTCACAGTTTTTGTTGCCATACTCCTCCGAAACGGCTTGACCGATTTTGATGAAATTTTTTGTGCTTATCCGGTATCTATGAGAATCGGCCAACATCTATTTTTCATCCCCCTAAATGTTAGGGGTAGTCCACCCCTAATTTTATTTTTTTATTTTTTAGACAAAATTTTTAATTTGTATTTTTTTTTGATACAACATACAAAAATACATACAATCCTTAATTTTCACCTTTCTACGATCAACCCTTATTTTTTAATAGCCATTTTAGTAATTTAATCATTTTTCCTCTCCGGTCGAAAACTGATCAATCGTCATTTAATTAGTTTTTTATTATTAAAATCTATGAGAATCGGTCAACATCTATTTTTCGTCCCCTTAAATGTTAGGGGTAGTCCACCCCAAAAATTTTTTTTTGTCAAAATTTTTAATTTCTATTTTTTTTGATACAACATACAAAAATACATACAATCGTCAATTTTCACCCTTCTACGATCAACCTTATTTTTTAATAGCCATTTTAGTAATTTAATTATTTTTCCTCTCCGGTCGAAAACTGATCAATCGTCATTTAATTAGTTATTTATTATTATTTATTTATAATTTATTATTTATTTATATGGCAAAACAACGTTTGCCGGGTCAGCTAGTCTAATATATAAAATTCTCGTGTCACAGTTTTTGTTGCCATACTCCTCCGAAACGGCTTGACCGATTTTGATGAAATTTTTTGTACTTATCCGGTATCTATGAGAATCGGCCAACATCTATTTTTCATCCCCCTAAATGTTAGGGGTAGTCCACCCCTAAATTTTTATTTTTATTTTTTAGACAAAATTTTTAATTTCTATTTTTTTATGATACAACATACAAAAATACATACAATCCTCAATTTTCACCATTCTACGATCAACCCTTATTTTTTAATAGACATTTTAGTAATTTAATCATTTTTCCTCTCCGGTCGAAAACTGATCAATCGTGATTTAATTAGTTATCCCCGCCAGATGTCTACAGGTGTCACTTCTGACCCAGTAAACAGCACGGAGTAGGGATGAGAACGAAGCCGGTCTCCTTTCTTTCTCACTCCCTACACAGTTGTCGGCCATCATTATTGTTTATGCATCAAGTGTAGTAGTAACGTTGATAATTATTATTTTGCTATCTCAGTGTAACTCTCATATTAACTTTTAATCATTCCTATTAATTATTTATATGGCAAAACAACGTTTGCCGGGTCAGCTAGTATTATTATAAACGTGAAAGTTTGTAAGAATGTATGGATGTCTGGATGTACGAGCGTTACTCTTTTACGCTAAACCGGGTGGACCGATTGTGCTGATATTTAGTAGGTATAGGCATAGGCGGATTTAGGGGGGGGGGGGGGAGGGGGCCAAGGCCCCCCCCAGAAGCATTGTGGAGTTACGTATTTTGAACATATTTTATGGTCAAGATGTTTTTTTTTCTCAGCGCTCGCAGCAAGCTGCTCGCGCACTTATTATTAAGGATATTTGAACTTTCTAACTGTTCAGAGCGAGCTAAACACACACTTTTTGGAGTAAAAATTATAATATTTTTGCCCATCTGCATCTTGACCCCCCCCAGAACCAAATCCTGGATCCGCCAGTGGGTATAGGTATAAAGATAGCTTAGACCCTGGGCCCTGGAATAGCATATAGGCTACAGTACAGCGGGTAAAACCGCTGGGCGCTGCTAGTTATGGACACGGTAAAGAGATATATCTTTACCGTGTTATGGATGTGGGTTAATTAAAGATTAAAGAGGTTTCCCCTTTACACGAGAACTAATTACCAACTAGGGCTAGTATTAAAATGAAGCAGTTATATAGATAAGTAGTACAGATAATAGTTAAGTTTCTCCTACACGAGTACACTAGGCGTAGTGGAAGAAACGGAGTCAATGCACCCCGACCGCGGTTACCAGGCGGATAGAATTACGCCAATATCGAGTGACATACAGACCGATACAGTCAAGCTCAACGTGGATAACTATCCCCTGTATTTGTTTTCCTCGACCGCCGCTTTTCCGCGTATTCTTGCTCTGTGTGACGCCGGTTTAACTTCCGGCTTCATCTTATTACAAGCTTTTTTTTATAGAAGACTAAACAAGCGTATGACCGCGATCTCACCTGTTGGTAAGTGACGATGCTATCAAAGTTGTAGCACGCTTGTTTAGTAAGAACCTATTCACTCTTGATTTGAACAAACCCACGTTATTTACCATTTACTTTCACCTGTCTGTCTGTCTGTATAATCAAATCTTGAAAGTTTAATTTGATCCACTTTTTTTTTTTTTTTATGCGATGATGTAGAAGACGAGCAAGACGCTCTCCTGATGTTAAGAGATAACGGCTGCCCATAATCAGTACAGTGTTACCTAGGATTTCACAATTATGTGAAATTCTAGGAGCACTGCACCAACGCTTCTTACTCAAGAGTCATGAGATGTTAAGACTCTTTAGCCCAGTAATTTCACTAGCTACAGTGCCCTCCTACCGGAGCACAGTGATATTTGCACATCACTGCTCAGGCGGTAGAATAACTGGCACTGTTGGGGTACCCACCTAGACGACCTCCTGCAAAGGAAGTCTACCCCCGGTAAAACTTCCCGGTTTCCGATTGAGCTGAAATCTTGAATGCATATGTATAAATCGGATGACAATGCAATTATTATTATGACATGGAGCTGATCTAATGATGGATGATGGACGGATGATGATGGATGATGGCTGATAATAATAAAAGCTTGTTTTGAATAATTTCTTTAAAATTTCACTTGTTTCGAAATCAGTAAAAAAATCCATCTTAAATATTAATACGAAGGTGTTTCAGATCTTACTAATATTATTAAACATGAATATTTGTAAGATAATGTTTGTTACTTTTTCACGCCTAAACGGATGGACCGATTGAGCTGAAATTTGGTAGGTATAGAGATAACTTAGACCCTGGAATAACATAACATATAGGCTACTGTACAGCGGGTAAAATTTGGTGCAACTATTTTTATAATATAATTTATCTACCTACCATAATAATATGCAAATGATTATAACTTTGAAGTAAATATATTTTTTATAATAAAATGCATCAGAATCTGACCTTTCATCAAATATTATCGTAAATACTGACAAAATGCACTAACCATGAGATGTCACAAAAAATCTTAAATAGATTAAAAAAACATAAATATTATAATCAATACGAAGGCTAACGTCCCTACGTCCTTTAAAAATTAAGGAGTGACATAGTTGTGTCATAGATATTAGCAATTAAGCTAGGTATACACATAGCTAAGACGGTGAACGCTATGGTAAATTGTAACCCCATTTCAGTGGAGGCCTTTCATGGGAAGTTTTTAACGGGTTCAATTCGATTTGGATTCATTTATATTTATTTCTTTAGAAAATTAATGATTCATTATTTTTTTATTGAATTTGATTGAGCTGTTTTTAAGTTATGAATTAAAACGCGAGTCTTGTCCTCGTCTGACCTTGCAGTTGGTTATTTTTTTATTGACTTCTCTCTAGGCCTCTACAATATAGGCGGATGTTTTTCGAACTAAATCTACTTTATGTCACATCTTTTCGATATTTAATGCATGATTAACACAAAATAAAAATTAAAACTAAAACTGGTTGCAAGTCTAGACGATTTAGTGTTCAATAGTACATCTATTAGCTTAACTCATCAGTCCTACGGAGCGATGGCCGACGTGCATACATGCAAACTGCATGGTCATTAAAAATAAAACTTTTTGCTAATGAACTTTTTTGGCTAACTTTTTTATTGGATTGAACTTATTTGTTAATGGAACTTTTTTTGTGAAACTTTTTTTCCTGTGTTAACGTAAATGCATTCTAAATTTAAACTTTTGATGAATTTTGTTTTGATGACGTTTAATTAACTTTTTACGAACATAATGTTAATGAGTTTTTTAACTGAACATTTTTATATGTTTTAGTTGTGTGTGTAAATTCACTCATGTATAGTGTAATGTGAAAGTTAAAGGTATGTACCCTACTTTTTATAAAGTGAGGTGAATTCTACAGATCACGTGGCCTTTGAACAATCAGTCTTTAGTGCTTATAAGATAGAGTGCTTTTCACGAAAAGAGTCCTTTTTAGCGGGGCGCTACTATCGCACATTTTAAAAGTTTAAATATCTATAACATTTTAACTCCTCATAATTTCTCATATTTAGTTTCTTAATTTAATAGGTATTAATTTTATCAAACAAACAAAAAATATTTAGGATATAAAGTCCAGTAATAATCGATAAAATTAAATTTAGTTCCGCTAAATTCCTCTTTCGTGAAAAGGACTCTTATCTGCTCTACAGATGTGATGATTGAATCCACGCATATAATTTTTTTGAAGTGAAACTTTTTTATCGGCGTTGGAAAAAATTTACCCAATGATGATCACTTTCTCCAATGAACATGAATTTAAAAAAATTAAATTTAATTTAATTAAAGAAGTTTCACTTCTTACGTGTGTAAACTAGTACACGCACAAATTTTTTTTTTATCTTTTTTGATTTTTGTGGCATTACATATCTCATATCACTGTGGCCAGCCTTGCCCTGACCTATTGTGATCGCCACTTTGTGGGTGAGAGGACCCCATTTTCGCGCATATAATGATTGAACGACCGATCCATTCACTATGTTGTGTTGTACGGATAATTAGATGAATCGCTCCAGTAGTTCAGGTCGGTTTAGGCTCAGTATTAATGGCGACACAATTGTTTGCTGACCTGTCCTCTATCATGTTGGGGGAACGTTTGGAAAGTTAAAATTAAGCCGTGGTTCGGTAAGTCATTTTTATTTTAAACTAGCTTTTTACAGCGTCGGTTTTACCCGCTGTACAGTATATATGTGTTATTCCAGGATCTAAGCTATCTGTGTACCAAATTTCAGCTTAATCCGTCCACGTGATAAGGTGTGAAAGAGAACCAAACATACATAATACATACACATGTTTGTTACTCATTCACACCTTATCACGTTCTAACAAACTTTCGCGTTTACAATATAAGTAGGATTCGCGTTTAAATTATAAAGCGTTACTGATTGACTGACTGACTGATCTATAAACGCATACCTTAACTGCTGAACGGATTGGTGTTGACCTCCGCTTAGACGAGATATCTCTCTACAAGGTCTTAAGTTGTGAGCATAAGCTAGTTTAAAATTAGATGTGCAGGTACATTTATTTTTTGTGCCTCTAAAAAACTAAGTTGTGCTCAGCTGTTTTACATGTTTAAAAGTAGCTTTTATAATGTGCCATGTTTCTTACCTATAAAAAAAGTTTCGTAGAGCCTCTACGAGAGAGCTCGTAGGGCCTCTACGAGAAAGCTCGTAGGGCCTCTACGTAACTTATTTTTGTATCTTAGTCCCTAGAATAACACATAGTAGGCAAACAATAAAGTTTAAAACCTAATAACTAAAACATTAAATTGAAATATTTTTGTGGAAAACTGCCTTGATTGAAGAGGACGACAAAAAATAATTAAATTAAAATACCGGAAGTTAAAAAAAATGCAATTGTTATTATTATATTTATTATTCAAATGTCTTCCTAATAAAATATATATAGATAAGAAAGATAAACATTATAATAAATATATTATATATAATACAAGGAAATAAATAATTTTATCTCTTTTAGATGCATCAATTCGATTACATAAAATTATATTATTATAAACTCTTTTTTTTTACATAAAATATTTTTTTGTTTATCAATTTCGCGGAGTAAGGTAGTATAGTAAATGTTTAATCATTATTCTAATAAAATATATATTACATACTTTTATTAATAATATTATTTAAAATCAATATTCTAATAAAATATAATGTACCTACCAGGATTTTATTATGTAGGTACATTCGTGCACCCTAGCGTGGGAAAATCGCGTAAAAATATATATTTTATAAATCATGAATTAGCAGACATAAAAACAAGTTTATTTCGATATTATAATTTATACATAAAAGTCATAATAAAGTCATAATGCATCTTGATGAACGTAACGTATATTAATAGCATTTTAATTATAATCAAATAATTATAATATATTCTTTTGTATTTAAAAAATAATCAGAATCCATTGTTAATATGCATTATTTTAATTCAAGATCTTTTTTTTTTAATTCTGTGTATGCAAAACAGACAACAAATTGTCTTTGGTCGAAATATTTTAATATTGAATTCGATTTTATTCATAACAAAATTACAAATTTTACGGTCCTGAAAGCAGCAAAGGGTTCAAATCTAAATGTGTACCTACTAAAAGTTAAATTAGGACAATATTTTCAAATGAGTTAGACTGAGCTGTTGACTGTCACATCACATACACGTCGTGTCTGTTTTACATCACATAAAAGTCTACGAAATCATAATATTATATAGGCGAGTAGCGAGCATCCTGAGAACCAGGAGTTCTATTAAAGTGTTCACACTCAACATGCGTTTTACAGGCGTAAACCACAAAGGCGTAAGCAAAAGCGTGTACCAGCTCTTAATAGTAATCATGGAGGGTTCAGCGTTTGGCTCTCGGTTAGAAGGCTGCTTTGAGAAGCATCATCTACTCATATTAACACTGCTTATTATACACACCAGTTATATATGTAACCTTACTTATTGCAGTGACCAAGTGACGTCACAATGACACAAAAACGTCAAGCAAATGACGTCAAGCAGACCTACATCAACGCGATGGATGACGCTGCGTCTGCAGTGACCGTGTCCCACGAGGCAGCCCCACCGCCGCCGAGGCCGGGGCTGAGCGTGGTCTTCACCATCATGTGTATTGTGGACCTGTTCGGTGTCTTCCCTATCATCACTCTACCGGCCAGTGTTATTGCTTGCGGTAAGAAACATCAGTGAAGCTGTAGCCCGAGGCCGGGGCTGAGCGTCATCTTCACCATCATGTGTATAGTGGACCTGTTCGGTGTCTTCCCTATCATCACTCTACCGGCCAGTGTTATTGCTTGCGGTAAGGAACATCAGTGCAGCTGCAGCCCGAGCTTGAGCTGAGCGTGCTCACCACCAGTTCACCATCATGTGGACCTGTTCGGTGTCTTCCCTATCATCACTCTACCGGCCAGTATTATTGCTTGCGGTAAGTATATGAACATCAGTGAAGCTGCCCCCCGAGCTTGAGCTGAGCGTTATCATCACCAGTTCACCATCATGTGGACCTGTTCGGTGTCTTCCCTATCATCACTCTACCGGCCAGTGTTATTGCTTGCGGTAAGTATATGAACATCAGTGAAGCTGCCGCCCGAGCTTGAGCTGAGCGTTATCATCACCAGTTCACCATCATGTGGACCTGTTCGGTGTCTTCCCTATCATCACTCTACCAGCCAGTTTGTTATTGCTTTTCTTAAGGATGAACGTCAGCACAGCTGATGCTGCAGCTAAACGCCGCTTGCTGCGACTTTGCGGTAATGATATATCTCTTTACCGTGTCTAAAGCGATGAAGCGGTCGTAGTCTAACCCTAGAAGGCGGAATAAATCCCTCCCTGGCTTCACTGAACATCGTTTCCGAAATAATCGTAATTGCCACTTCATCATCTTCGCCTATATCCGTCCACTGCTCGACATAGGCCTCCCCCATGGCACGCCACTCAACTCGGTCCTCTGTCTTTCTTCTCCACCCACCCCCAGCGACCTTCCGGATATCATCGCCCAATTGCCACTTGGCGCACAATATTGTTTGTTACTTAATATGCCATATTTGTCCAGGTATCTACGGCATACCCATGGTGTTGGCAGTGATAGGCCTGCAACTGTACACGGCAGTGTTACTGGGCAGGAGCTGGCTTCTCGCGCAGGAGATCACGCCCAATATCAAGGAGAAGAATCGGTATGTACTAAAAAACATATTCGGGATTTACTCCAACTGTTAGATAATTGGAGTTTACTCTCCAACCCCAAAACAGAACGAGTCCAAACTCAATGGGTTTGAGTCGACTCGATACGATCGTTAAATCGACGATTTGACTCGTATTTTGATGGGTGAACCAGTGACCGACAGTTTTGGACGAAACCCTCGGTGGCAAGGCCGACCAGTACCTTGTCGGGTTTTATTTTGGTTTTGATTTGTAGCGTCCGTGGCCCAGTGGTCATATGTTCGGCTTTTAATCCGAGTTCAAATAAGAACCTGATCCGAGTTCAAGAAAGACCCTGGGTTCAAATCTTAATGTGTGGCAAAAGTTCACCTGGACGCTATACCGTGTTTCGGAATGCACGTAAAACTGTGGGTCCCGGCTGTTTCCTATAATATATGTAGGAGGCAGTCGTTATGTCATGTTGCAGGCCCTGTAGTAATCTCGGCGACTTGAAACAACATATATAGGTTCGCCACACAACCTATATATAAATTGTGATTTAACTCTGACAGTGTAAGTAGGGTACCCTGTTCTGTTGGAGCATAAACCCCAATTATCTCAATTATAATATTTTTTTTATTATTTATTACGTATTTTTTAACATTTTGTATAATTTCCAGGTATCCATACGCCGCAGTAGCGGAGCTAGCGTTCGGCCCGGCCGGCAGGAGGGTCGTCACAATGATGCTCAACGCTACCGTCTTCGGATCAGGCATCCCTAACTTTATACTTGGTAAGTCATCTTAATAATAATGCCGCCGGGCAGCTTATGGCGAGCTGTTCGGGAGTAGCGACCCCAGGGAGCCGAGTGCTCCCGGGGGAGGATCCTGTTCCTCATCTCCAGCTTGCCTTCACTGGCGGCCGGAGTGAACACTGACAAGGAACAGTCCCCTACCTCTGTGCTTGCCTTGATTGCCGGCCAGAGTGGAGTCGAGAGCTTTTCGCTCGGAGGGAGGATTTTGTATAGATGGACACATCTTCTAAGACACCATCAGCCTAAAACGAAAACTTTCCGAGACACAAAGACCGACATTTTTTCCATTTTTTTTTTCCGACAAGTCAAGTTTGACAGATTATATTTTCTTCTTATTATTTTTTTTCACCTAACCCCAAGCCCCAAGCTATGCTTGTGTTATGGCGGTTAAGATAACGGATATATACTTATATATACTTTTTTTTCATTATTGGTTCGTTTCATTATATTAATATTATTTATGTGTACTAGCTGACCCGCGCGCACTTCGTTGCGCGTGAGAGTCAATTAATAAAGCGAATTTGGTGCTGCTATGTTCACTATGATAGTATTTCCATCCCCGTGACTTTGTAAGCGTAAAATAAGGCATGGCTATATATTATTTGCTCCCGCTGTGGGTAGCGAAGAATATCGGGTTGGGTATTTCTATGCAGTTTTGTTCGCTACCGTAGAAACCAATCCTATGTCCTTTCCCAGAGGTCAAATTATCTCAGTTGAGCGGTAGTTTATCGCCTTCATAAATTTTCACGCCTCTTTTCAGGAATTAAAACTATTTGTGGTCCTTTCCCGGTAACTCTTTAACTTATCTCTACTGTAATGTACCTCAGCTAAATTATTATTCGTTACTAATTTCTCACACCATCCTTCCCGCGACTCAAATCAATTCCATGGTTCCTGAATTCCCATTAAATCTCTGATCCTCCTTCCCCCTCCTTTAATACTTAGTCTCCTTAAAGTTAATTTCTGACATAAAAAAACTATTCATTAACAGAACTTAACAAAATATCAGCTCATTTTCGGTTCAGCGGTTACTAATTTCCATGCAAACGTTTTTGTGAAAAAATTCCTGTTCTGGTGTGAATTTCACAAAATCCCTTCTTATCGGTCGCCTACGTTACATAAAGAATACGTTGTCCAAATTTTAGCTAAAACGAAGAAGCGGTTACCTTTCCTACACAAACTGGATCCCTCTTTCCTCCCCTCAAAGGTTGATTTCTGGGATAAAAAGTATCCCATATCTTTTTTTAAGACTTAATCTACCTTTGTATCAAATTTAAGCGCAATAGGGTCAGCGGTTCTAAATTTCCCATTAATTTCTGTCAAAATAAATATTTAATGTTCCTAAACACAACTCAAACCATGATTTTACAAAATTTCGATTCAATCGGTTTAGTTGTTACGGATTTGCATACAATTGTTTTTTGTAAGAAAGAAAGAAGAAAGAAAAATCATTTAATCAAGCAAAAAAATCCCGATTGTAAATAAATCCCGTTCCAGTGGGAATTTAGCAAAAGCCCTTCTCGTGAGTCGCCAAAACCACCTAAAAACACGCTATCCAAATTTCAGCTCAAATAAAGAAGCGGTTAACGATTTCTTACGCAAACTTGCACCCCCCCCCCCCCTTTCCTCCTCTTTAATGTAGATTTCTGGGATAAAAAGTATCCCATTTTTTAGGACTCAATCAACCTCTGCACTAAATTAATTTAAGCTGAATAGGGTCAGCGCAGCGGTTCTAAATTTCCCATACAAACTTTGACCCCCCCTTATAAGTTAATTTCTGATATAAAAACTATTAAAAATTTCCTTAACAAAACTCAAACCATCATTTTACAAAATTTCAGCTTAATTGGTTTAGCGGTTACGGATTTGCACACAAAAGTTTTTTGGGAATAATTCCCGTTCCTGTAAGAATTTCACAAAATCCCTTTTTATCGGTCGTCTTAGTTTATGTAACTAAGAACACGCTGTCCAAATTTCAGCAAAAACAAAGAAGCGGCTAACGATTTTTTACACAAACTTGCACCCCCCTTTTTTCCCTTAAAAGTTGATTTCTGGGAAAAAAGTATTGCATATCATTTTTTAGGATTAGATCTACCGCTGTACCAAATTTAAGCTCAATAGGGTCAGCGGTTCTAAATTTCCCATACAAACTTTGACCCCCCCTTTACCCCCCTTAAAAGTTAATTTCTGACATAAAAACTATTCAATGTTCCTAAACACACTTCAGACAATCGTTTTACAAAATATCAGCTCAATCAGTTCAGCGGTTACAGATTTGGATACAAACGTTTTTTAGAATTAATTCCCGTTCCCGTGGAAATTTTGCAAAATCCCTTTTTATCGGTCATCTACGTTACATAAAAAATACGCTGTTCAAATTTGAGCTTTAAAAGATGGCCGGTTACTGATTTTCTACTCAAACTTCTACCCCCCCCCCCCCCCCCCCTCTTCCCCCTTCAAGGTTGATTTCTGGGATAAAAAGTATCCCATATCATTTTTTAGGACTCAATCTCCCACTGTACCAAATTTCAGCTCAATGGGGTCAGCGGTTTTAAATTTTCCATACAAATTTCGACCCCCCTTTACCCCCCTTAAAAGTTAATTTTCGTCAAAAAAAAATTAATGTTCCTAAACACGATCTAAACAAACGTTTTACAAAATTTCAGCTCAATCGGTTCAGCGGTTACGGATTTGCATACAAACATTTTTCGGGAATAATTCCCGTTCCCGGAGGAATTTTGCAAAAATCCCTTTTTATAGGTCGCCTTCGTTACCTAAAGAACACGCTGGTTTAAATTTCAGCTTAAACAAAGAAGCGGTTACCGATTTCCTATTCTAACTTTGACCTCCTTTATCCCGCCTTAGAGGTTGATTTTTGGAATAAAAAGTATACCATACAATTTTTTAGGACTCAATCTACCTCTGTACCAAATTTCAGCTCAATAGGGTCAGCGGTTTTAAATTTTCCATACAAATTTCGACCCCCCTTTACCCCCCCTTAAATGTTAATTTTCGTCAAAAAAAAAAAATTAATGTTCCTAAACACAATCTAAACAATCGTTTTACAAAATTTCAGCTTAATCGGTTCAGCGGTTACGGATTTGCATACAAACGTTTTTCGGGAATAATTCCCGTTCCCGGAAGAATTTTGCAAAAATCCCTTTTTATACGTCGCCTTCGTTACCTAAAGAACACGCTGGTTTAAATTTCAGCTTAAACAAAGAAGCGGTTACCGATTTCCTATTCTAACTTTGACCTCCTTTATCCCGCCTTAGAGGTTGATTTTTGGAATAAAAAGTATACCATTCAATTTTTTAGGACTCAATCTATCTCTGTACCAAATTTCAGCTCAATAGGGTCAGCGGTTCTAAATTTTCCATACAAACTTCGACCCCCCTTTACCCCCCTTAAAAGTAAATTTCTGACAAAAAAACTATTTGATGTTTCTAATCACAATCCCAACTATCGTTTTACAAAATTTCGGCTTAATCGGTTCAGCGGTTACGGATTTGCATACATTCGTTTTTCGGGAATAATTCCTGTTCCTGAGGGAATTTTAAAAAATCGCTTCTTATTGCACGATGAAATCTTCTTACGAATACGCTGTCCAAATTTCAGCTCAATCCGTCCAGCCGTTTGGGCTGTGCGTTGATAGAACAAAAGTGTACGAACGATTTTATATAATAGATAAGTAAATCTTTAGATAGATATAACTCTTTTATTTAAAAACCGATTTAAATAAAACCAATACTATTTACAAATTAGAGAAATTTGCAACGTTTTAGCGAAAACTGCATACAATTCGGTTGTGCCGTTTTATCACACATAAGTAATAACCTTTTTACAAATTAAGCCTAATAAAACTACTCTGGTAAATTTTCGTTTATGGCCACATCGATAGATGGCGTATTTTTAGTTTGTCGCACTTTTTGCTTTTTGATTTTTTTGAATTGAATTTACTTTATATTCTATTACTTTTACTTCGAAATTTTGATGTAAATTAGGGGCGATGTGTCCGATATAAATGATTATTATTTATTTTATTATTTTATTTTACGTTTCCCTAGGAAAAATTGACAAAATGTTTTACGATCTAGATCGCGCAAGCGACTTTTTCGCGTCGTTTTGTTCATATGCGTATTTTCACAGTTCACCTTAGTAAAGGATCACAATGAATGGGGAGAAATTTCCATTCTTATTATATGTATGGATATGGATGGATAATAAATTTAACACACTTATTGTGTTAAATTTATGAGTAGCATAAAATAATATGCTAACTGCAAATGACATGTCCATCAAAAGTTTAGGATTCGTGACCTATTCTTCGTGTTTTTTAATTGTCCAATTATAAAAATATAGATATAATAGGTAAAGTTTATTTTTGTAATATCAAACCCATTCGTACAGTGCTTTAAAATTCAACAATTTTGAGATTATTTTGTGAATACTTTTTGAAATCAGGTACTTAATTACCAAGATTTAAAAAACCGGTTAGGACTTAAGTATATTTCAAATCTAATCTTATTTTAATATTTATACTGATCTTGATTCTAGATAGGTAATGTAGGTATTTCCAAAATTATTTAAACAAAATTTGAAGAAAAAAAATGTCCCAAATTTCAATATTCTGAGTAAACGGCAAGTATACTTACCCTGTAGGTTTTGAATCCCTTGAGAGTAGTCGCGAGTTAAAAAATGCGGCTAAAATTGCTGTTTCTTTTGAATGCGTTGACATAGAGGTTTGATTTTATTATAGTTTAAAGTTATTATAAACTTGAGTATTTGTTTTGATATGAATTTCAATTTAATACGTTTACGCGTTCATGAGAAAAGGGGTAGTAGGTATAAAATTATTCAAAATATTTTTTCATATGATGCAAATAAAAATTTATGGTTTTCGCAAGTTTTCCTTTATCTGTGCTCTAAGAAGTTTCTTCGTGCCAAATTTCAAGATTCTGAGTTCACGGGAAGTACCCCGTAGGTTTTGATTTATTTGGGAATGTCGAAAATTTGCTCAAATTTGCGACATATTCGACTATATCTTTTGATTGCGTTGGCCTAGAAGCTTGAAATTTTCATAGCTCCAAGAGGCAATAGACCTTAGTTAGTATTTTCTATAAATTTCAGCTTGTTACCTCCACGCGTTCCTGAGAAAAGGGGTCTTGATAGACAGATAGACGGACGGACGGACAACAATGTGATCCTATAAGGGTTCCGTTTTTTCCTTTTGAGGTACGGAACCCTAAAAATAAAAGTATTAACCTACTTATATTTTATTTATAGACAACTAGCTGCGCCCAGCGGTTTTACCCGCTTCTCTATAGCCTATGTGTTATTCTAGGGTCTTAGCTATCTGTATACCAAATTTTAGGTCAATCGGTCGACCCGTTTAGGCGTGAAAGAGTAACAAACACACATTAAGACATCCATTCTTACAAACTTTCATGTTTATAATATTAATAAGATAATATAATCCTAAATATCAAACTCTCACGATTATTTAAAAATTATTACCTATTATTAAAAATCTTTGTATAAATGTCCAAGGTGATTTAACAAAATCAAGATTTGCCGGAAAATATATAAAAGAACAAGTGAAATTTAAAAAAAACTTTTTAAAAACAAGCTTTTATTACAAGCTTTTATTTACTTTCACTTGTCTGTTGTCTGTCTGTCTGTCTGTAATCAAATCTTGCAAGTTTAATATGACCCACTTCCCGGTGTCCGATTAAGCTGAAATTTTGCGTGCCTGTATTAATCGGATGACAATGCAATATTTTTATGACATCGAGCCGATCTGATGATGGAGCTGGAAGGTGGCTATAGGAACTCCGTAATTAAACGACGTAACCCCATCGAGTTTGGGCTCATTTGATTCGCCTTGACAAGTACTTTATGATGCTAGATGGTAATAATAATAAAAGCTTGTTTTTAAAAAGTTTTTTTTAATTTCACTTGTTATTATTATACCATCTAGCACCAAAGTATTCCGTCAAAACGAACGGTTGCGTCGTTTAATTACGGAGTTCCTATGACCGCCTTCCAGCTCCATCATCAGATCAACTCCATGTCATAATATAATATTTGCATTGTCAGCCTATTACAAGCTTTATATTACTTTCAACTGTCTGTTGTCTGTCTGTCTGTCTGTCTGTCTGTCTGTCTGTCTGTCTGTAATCAAATCTTGCAAGTTTAATTTGACCCACTTCCCGGTTTCCAATCGAGCTGAAAATTTGCATGCGTGTGTAAATCGGATGACAATGCAATATTTTTATGACATCGAGCTGATCTGATGATGGAGCTGGAAGGTGGCCAAAGGAACTCTGTCATGAAACAACGCAACCCCATCGAGTTTGGGCTCATTTGATTCGTCTTGACGAGTACTTTATGATGCAAGATGATAACAATAATTAAAGCTTGTTTTTAAAAAGTATTTTTTAAATTTCACTTGTTTTAAACATGCATGCAAAATTTCAGCTCAATCGAAAACCGGAAAGTGGACAAAATTTATCTTGCAAGATTTGATTACCGACAACTAGATAAGTGAAAATATATAAAACCTTGTAATTTGTAATAATCATTTATCTATTTACGCTTTTTATTAATAATATCAAAATTTAATTAATCTAATTTAAGAGTCTCATTGGTCATATCAATATAAGGTCAAATTAAAAAAAAACAACGCAACATACACATCAGGAAGCACGGAAAGTTAAAAACAGGTCATAAAAAAATTATGTCTAATATTTTGCATAATCAAGTTGTCTAGACTAGAGACATTATGCCTATGCGAATCTATAAGCATCGGCGCTACAGGTTTTATAAAACTAAAAACTATTTTTTATCTACTTCCTGATCTGCATTTGTATTGAGAATTAATTATTCAAGCCGTCATTGAAAAAATTTAAGTTATGCATTCGGATATTTCTTGTTGTGTGTTTTGCATATTTTTAATACATGTTATGTTAAATTAAGCGGTAATGTTTTAAGTTAATGAATTTTAAAATAATTAAAAGTATATAAAAAGCGGACAATTAATGCATTTAAGCGTTGGCCCACGTTGACGCGCGGGCGCGGGCGCGAAATATCAAACATATGACGTGCTATGAAGGTGTTCACGTACAAACGCACGTGCGGTGCAAGCAAAGTCTGTCGCGCCCGCGCCCGCGCCCGCGCCCGCTCGTTCACGTGAACAAGCACTTACTGGGGGTAGACTTCCTTTGCGGGTGTACCCCAACAGTGCCAGTTATTCTACCGCTTTAGTAGCGATGTGCAAACATTACTGTGCTTCGGTAGGAGAGCACTGTATAGCTAGTGATATTACTGGGCTTAGGAGTCCTAACATCTTAGACTCTTAAGAGCGTATATGATGAATTTTGAAATATAAATTCAAGGAATTAATTTATTGTAAATTCCTCTGTACAAGCCCTGCATAATATTAGTGCAGGCATTTTAAAAGTGTTTTCAGTTTGATATATAAACAATGGGATAAGGAGCAAAATTGAAAAAAAATTTTTTTTTCAAATATCTCATTTTGCCAATCCATATCCATATCCATATTCCATTCCATTCCATACATATAATAAGAATGGAAATTTCTCCCCATTCATTGTGATCCTTTACTAAGGTGAACTGTGAAAATACGCATATGAACAAAACGATGCGAAAAAGTCGCTTGCGCGATCTAGATCGTAAAACATTTTGTCAATTTTTCCTAGGGAAACGTAAAATAAAATAATAAAATAAATAATAATCATTTATATCGGACACATCGCCCCTAATTTACATCAAAATTTCGAAGTAAAAGTAATAGAATATAAAGTAAATTCAATTCAAAAAAATCAAAAAGCAAAAAGTGCGACAAACTAAAAATACGCCATCTATCGATGTGGCCATAAACGAAAATTTACCAGAGTAGTTTTATTAGGCTTAATTTGTAAAAAGGTTATTACTTATGTGTGATAAAACGGCACAACCGAATTGTATGCAGTTTTCGCTAAAACGTTGCAAATTTCTCTAATTTGTAAATAGTATTGGTTTTATTTAAATCGGTTTTTAAATAAAAGAGTTATATCTATCTAAAGATTTACTTATCTATTATATAAAATCGTTCGTACACTTTTGTTCTATCAACGCACAGCCCAAACGGCTGGACGGATTGAGCTGAAATTTGGACAGCGTATTCGTAAGAAGATTTCATCGTGCAATAAGAAGCGATTTTTTAAAATTCCCTCAGGAACAGGAATTATTCCCGAAAAACGAATGTATGCAAATCCGTAACCGCTGAACCGATTAAGCCGAAATTTTGTAAAACGATAGTTGGGATTGTGATTAGAAACATCAAATAGTTTTTTTGTCAGAAATTTACTTTTAAGGGGGGTAAAGGGGGGTCGAAGTTTGTATGGAAAATTTAGAACCGCTGACCCTATTGAGCTGAAATTTGGTACAGAGATAGATTGAGTCCTAAAAAATTGAATGGTATACTTTTTATTCCAAAAATCAACCTCTAAGGCGGGATAAAGGAGGTCAATGTTAGAATAGGAAATCGGTAACCGCTTCTTTGTTTAAGCTGAAATTTAAACCAGCGTGTTCTTTAGGTAACGAAGGCGACGTATAAAAAGGGATTTTTGCAAAATTCTTCCGGGAACGGGAATTATTCCCGAAAAACGTTTGTATGCAAATCCGTAACCGCTGAACCGATTAAGCTGAAATTTTGTAAAACGATTGTTTAGATTGTGTTTAGGAACATTAATTTTTTTTTTTGACGAAAATTAACATTTAAGGGGGGGTAAAGGGGGGTCGAAATTTGTATGGAAAATTTAAAACCGCTGACCCTATTGAGCTGAAATTTGGTACAGAGGTAGATTGAGTCCTAAAAAATTGTATGGTATACTTTTTATTCCAAAAATCAACCTCTAAGGCGGGATAAAGGAGGTCAAAGTTAGAATAGGAAATCGGTAACCGCTTCTTTGTTTAAGCTGAAATTTAAACCAGCGTGTTCTTTAGGTAACGAAGGCGACCTATAAAAAGGGATTTTTGCAAAAATTTAGAAGTTTGAGTAGAAAATCAGTAACTGGCCATCTTTTAAAGCTCAAATTTGAACAGCGTATTTTTTATGTAACGTAGATGACCGATAAAAAGGGATTTTGCAAAATTTCCACGGGAACGGGAATTAATTCTAAAAAACGTTTGTATCCAAATCTGTAACCGCTGAACTGATTGAGCTGATATTTTGTAAAACGATTGTCTGAAATGTGTTTATGAACATTGAATAGTTTTTATGTCAGAAATTAACTTTTAAGGGGGGTAAAGGGGGGGTCAAAGTTTGTATGGGAAATTTAGAACCGCTGACGCTATTGAGCTTAAATTTGGTACAGCGGTAGATCTAATCCTAAAAAATGATATGCAATACTTTTTTCCCAGAAATCAACTTTTAAGGGAAAAAAGGGGGGTGCAAGTTTTTGTAAAAAATCGTTAGCCGCTTCTTTGTTTTTGCTGAAATTTGGACAGCGTGTTCTTAGTTACATAAACTAAGACGACCGATAAAAAGGGATTTTGTGAAATTCTTACAGGAACGGGAATTATTCCCAAAAAACTTTTGTGTGCAAATCCGTAACCGCTAAACCAATTAAGCTGAAATTTTGTAAAATGATGGTTTGAGTTTTGTTAAGGAAATTTTTAATAGTTTTTATATCAGAAATTAACTTATAAGGGGGGGTCAAAGTTTGTATGGGAAATTTAGAACCGCTGCGCTGACCCTATTCAGCTTAAATTAATTTAGTGCAGAGGTTGATTGAGTCCTAAAAAATGGGATACTTTTTATCCCAGAAATCTACATTAAAGAGGAGGAAGGGGGGGGGGGGTGCAAGTTTGCGTAAGAAATCGTTAACCGCTTCTTTATTTGAGCTGAAATTTGGATAGCGTGTTTTTAGGTGGTTTTGGCGACTCACGAGAAGGGCTTTTGCTAAATTCCCACTGGAACGGGATTTATTTACAAAAAACAATTGTATGCAAATCCGTAACAACTAAACCGATTGAATCGAAATTTTGTAAAATCATGGTTTGAGTTGTGTTTAGGAACATTAAATAAATAAAAGATATGGGATACTTTTTATCCCAGAAATCAACCTTTGAGGGGAGGAAAGAGGGATCCAGTTTGTGTAGGAAAGGTAACCGCTTCTTCGTTTTAGCTAAAATTTGGACAACGTATTCTTTATGTAACGTAGGCGACCGATAAGAAGGGATTTTGTGAAATTCTCACCAGAACAGGAATTTTTTCACAAAAACGTTTGCATGGAAATTAGTAACCGCTGAACCGAAAATGAGCTGATATTTTGTTAAGTTCTGTTAATGAATAGTTTTTTTATGTCAGAAATTAACTTTAAGGAGACTAAGTATTAAAGGAGGGGGAAGGAGGATCAGAGATTTAATGGGAATTCAGGAACCATGGAATTGATTTGAGTCGCGGGAAGGATGGTGTGAGAAATTAGTAACGAATAATAATTTAGCTGAGGTACATTACAGTAGAGATAAGTTAAAGAGTTACCGGGAAAGGACCACAAATAGTTTTAATTCCTGAAAAGAGGCGTGAAAATTTATGAAGGCGATAAACTACCGCTCAACTGAGATAATTTGACCTCTGGGAAAGGACATAGGATTGGTTTCTACGGTAGCGAACAAAACTGCATAGAAATACCCAACCCGATATTCTTCGCTACCCACAGCGGGAGCAAATAATATATAGCCATGCCTTATTTTACGCTTACAAAGTCACGGGGATGGAAATACTATCATAGTGAACATAGCAGCACCAAATTCGCTTTATTAATTGACTCTCACGCGCAACGAAGTGCGCGCGGGTCAGCTAGTTTTTAATATATCTCACTGAAAACACTTTTAAAATGTGTCCAATAATATTATGCAGGGCTTGTACAGAGGAATTTTCAATAAATTAATTCCTTGAATTTATATTTCAAAATTCGTCAAATTGTGCGAGCGAGAGAGCGTCACTCGATATATACGCTCTTAAGTAAGAAGCGTTGGTCCAGTGCACCTAGAATTTTACATCATTCATCATTGACTCCCAGGATGGTGGCACTGTACTGATTATGGACAGCGTTATCTCTTACCATCAGGAGAGCGTCTTGCTGGTCTTCTTACTTCGTTACATAAAAAAGCTAAATCTAGCCTAGATCCCCTCTCTACTTGATGTGAAACTGAACTGATTATATATATAATATATTTGAAACTGAACATTGAGTTTCAAATATATATCTAATTTATAAACAAGAACATATGTACATATGTAGGTGTATTGAATGTAATAATATGAATGTTAGTAGTTGTTTAAAAGTTTTTCTCACTGGCCCAAGGTCATATAATTATATTATTAGGTACCGACAGATGTCCTATCTTATCTATGAATATTGAATCCTAATTTGTATAAAATTATTATGTAAAGCAAATTATACCTAGGTACGTATGTATATGCTAAAAATTTCAAGCACACAGTATATTAAATAATCATATATATCATTCTAATATTATAAATGCGAACGTTTGTAAGTGAGTGTATAATATGTTTGTTACTTGTTCACACCTAAACGGGTGGACCGATTGAGCTGAAATTTGGTAGAAGATAGCTTAGACCCTGGAATAAACACATTAAGCTACAGTATACAGCGGGTAAAACCGTTGTTCGCAGTTTATTTTATAAAATTAAAGACAAGCTGTCATCTAGATTACTTAAATGTTAATTGAATAAAGGCGGTTTTATCGCACTAGGCAATGTCTTAAAGCTTAACTTAGTTTTTTAGGTCTTCGCTCTTCTACGGTGCATCCTATCGGCCTTAGGATATACCAGTTTAGCCCAGGTCAAACTAGTTTATCCTATCGCGTATAGGACGAACTACTTTAGCCTAGACTAAACTAGTTTGTCCTGCAATCGGGTTTGGCCGGTAAGATATATAACAATAATTGGGGGGTTTATACTGTATACTCCAACTCCAACATAACAGGTTACCCTACGCCCTTTTTTCACTGTCAGAGTCATTAATCACTTTTATAGCAGCATATGTTGCAGTTTCAGGTCGCCAAGATTCCTACTTGTAGGCCAAGGCCTGCAACATGACCTAACGACTACCTCTTACATTTTATCATATAGGAAACTGCCGGGACCCACGGTTTTACGTGCCTTCTGAAACACGGTAGCGTCCAGGCGAAAAGTTTTTGCCATTTGTCTGCTATAAAGGTGTATCGTATAGGGGAAGCTGGGTAACAATGAATAACGTTTTTTCTAACGCTAAAAATTACTATACTCTTTATATATAGGAAATTATTTTTACACAAATACTATAGATACATTATCGAAGCACAAGGGGAGCACATAATTTGGACGCTAACTTCAATAATTACGACTCAGTGAGGCATTTAACAAAAAATGGGAAATTATTCATAGTTCCCCAGGACTGGGTCACTATGAATAACTGCTCGGGTAACAATGAACCAATGGGGTACAATGAATTTTAATGGAAATATGAGGCACAAAAAGTGAAAAGTGAAACTTGAGTTTGTCTTTGAAAATAACTTTCTTTGAATAATTGAAGATCAAATTGTATTTAACTCTTAAGGCTGTAACATAAAAACTGCATTTATTCATCAAAAATATATTTTAAAATCAATCTCTTCTCAATTGTAATTTAAATCGTAATTAAAAGTATAAAAATCACATTTTTACAAGCTTTTAGCGACTTTCACCTATCTGTTGTCTGTCTGCCTGTAATCAAAGCTTTCAATTTAAATTATACCCACTTCCCGCTTTCGATTGAGCTGAAATTTTGCGTGCAAATCGGATGACAATGCAATATTATTATGACATGGAGCTGATCTGATGATGGAGCTAGAAGGCTGGATCTGATGATGGCTATACGAACTCCGTAATTAATCGACGTAACCCCATCGAGTTTGGGCTCATTTGATTCGAACGACAATTTCTTGAAGAAAGTACTTATCATGGTTCTAGAATTATAAAAGCTTATTTTTTAAGTTATTTTTATTTCACTTGTATACAACCTATGTCTAATAAATATATGGAAGGAATGCCTGACAGAGTATTGATTGACTGATCTATTAAATCAAAGCCCAAACCGCGGAACTGATTGGGTTGAAATTTGAAGATGTTGAACATATCGACATTGTGTCGATATATGCCGTTGTCCGGCATCCCGAGGCTGACTCAAACTTCATTTATTCAAATAGGCTACAATAGAGCACATTTGCAAGTCAATTTTATATTTTTTTCAAATTTCAATGAATCCATTTCCAATTCATCTATTTGGCTACATTTTATAATTTTATCAGAGATAGAGCGTTGCGCAGCTTCGGATGTCTTCCGAATGTAGTTACGTGCCATTTTATATACCTAAATAATAAAGGATAAGATTCAAAAGTAAATAAGAACGAGGTAATTTTCATTGTACCCCATGCTTGTTTGGTATGGGGAACAATGAATAACCTATTCATTGTTACCCAGTGGCCGATTATTCATTGTTACCCAACGACCGTTTGACCAAACTAATTAAAAAAAATAATATTCTATCACGAGTATCAAAGTTGTAAAACAGAAAACACAAAATTAAAACATTACCGATCCCAAATTATCTATCAGAAAAATAAAAATTGAATCCAGAACTACGTGAAACACTTTTCAAAAAGTAGTGAAAATTTACTTTTGTTAATCATTGTTCCCCAATTTTCAGCAGCGGGTCTCTCTCCAACCACAGCTCAGTGTGGACTGGATTGAACGATTGGTATCACCCACGGCTCATTTCAGTTCATTCGGTGTGAGTGAATAACTAAAGCACAGATACTTATTGGAGTTTATTCACTGTTCCCCATTATCCATTGTTACCCAGTTTCCCCTAACATTTATTATGACAAATTGTAAAACATCAATTCGTATCGTCCGAGACAGTGCAAGTAGTTCAACGAATAAAGCCATTAAGCCGGTGTATTATGCCCTTAATTGTTTCATTTCCCATATTCTGATTTTCTTTTTCCAGCGTCCCAAAGCTTGCAATTATTCTGGTGGAAGATCTCAGGTGGCAGTGTAGGAGTTACATACTGCGTGTGGATGCTGCTGCTAGCTTTACTGCTCTGCCCGATCATGTGGCTTGGATCGCCTAAGGATATGAAGTAAATGTTCCAACTTCATACTAAAGTATACAGTTCTGATAGAAGATCTCAGGCGGCAGTGTGGGTGTTACATACTGCGTGTGGATGCTGCTGCTAGCTTTACTGCTCTGCCCGATCATGTGGCTTGGATCGCCTAAGGATATGAAGTAAGTGTTCCAACTTCATACTAAAGTATACAGTTCTGATAGAAGATCTCAGGCGGCAGTGTGGGTGTTACATACTGCGTGTGGATGCTGCTGCTAGCTTTACTGCTCTGCCCGATCATGTGGCTTGGATCGCCTAAGGATATGAAGTAAATGTTCCAACTTCATACTAAAGTATACAGTTCTGATAGAAGATCTCAGGCGGCAGTGTGGGTGTTACATACTGCGTGTGGATGCTGCTGCTAGCTTTACTGCTCTGCCCGATCATGTGGCTTGGATCGCCTAAGGATATGAAGTAAGTGTTCCAACTTCATACTAAAGTATACAGTTCTGATAGAAGATCTCAGGCGGCAGTGTGGGTGTTACATACTGCGTGTGGATGCTGCTGCTAGCTTTGCTGCTCTGCCCGATCATGTGGCTTGGATCGCCTAAGGATATGAAGTAAATGTTCCAACTTCATACTAAAGGATACAGTTCTGATAGAAGATCTCAGGCGGCAGTGTGGGTGTTACATACTGCGTGTGGATGCTGCTGCTAGCTTTACTGCTCTGCCCGATCATGTGGCTTGGATCGCCTAAGGATATGAAGTAAGTTATCCAACTTCATACCAAAGTCTACAGTTCTGATAGAAGATCTCAGGCGGTAGTGTAGGAGTTACATACTGCGTGTGGATGCTGCTGCTAGCTTTACTGCTCTGCCCGATCATGTGGCTTGGATCACCTAAGGATATGAAGTAAGTCACTATGTTTTGACTTGATAATTTATATATGTTATGATGTAAGAAGAGAGTAAGACCAGAAGCAAATCCTGGATCCGCCTTTGCACACACACGTTGCGTGTATACGAGTACATAATTTCGCAGCGCAGCTTTCACATCTTCGTAGGATAGCGGCATAGCACATCTCTGGTGGAAAGGCATCTTAAGTCTTAAGGATTGCCCTAAACCTCGCAGTTCGTTCGTTCATTTCGAAAAGATAACCTTTTGGATGACAGTTAAAAAAATGTTATTAAATTATAGATACATCCCCTTCAAAATAATTTTTAATAGTCTAAATAAAATATAATAGTCATATATTTCCAAATTTTACACGTGTAAAAATAATAATTATTCAAATTGAAGTCTGTAGGCACACAAATCGAAACACACAAAAAAATCATTTAAATACCAGTTTTTTAATTAAAAAATCTAGCCTTTCAAATGGATTCTAATTCAAAATGCGGATATAACTGGTTAATATGAATAAAACTGGATAGGCTGGACAATAAATTATAATATAGGCCTAAGATATTTCCTAGATTTTTTATACCAGTTGTGAATTGTGTTTTTATGCGTAATCATGTGAACCGGAATGTTATTATTAATACCAAATTTAATTATGTCACTAGCTGCGCCTTCCAAACCATTAATAAAATTTAACCTGGTACTTTTTATACAAAGAAGTAAGAAGGCGAGCAAGACGCTCTCTTGATGTTAAGAGATAACGTTGCCTCTATAATAATATAATCAGTGCAGTGCTACCGCAGATCATAAAGCTATTTCATATAATGATTTAAATTCTACGTACACTACACTAAAGCTCAAGATTATGATATCATAATCATAATAAGATGTTATAAAATACTCTTCAGCCCAGTAGTTCAGCACAGTGCCCTCCTACCTGAAGACCTATTGGCTATCGCCCAACGACATGTATAACACTAGAATCTATGTATAGACGAAATTGCGTACATTGCTTGGTTAAACCTCCTCATTTATATGACTAAAATAACAAACGCAGTAATGTACATTGAAGTTGTCATCAATCGTAGTGGATGTGAATTAGCCAATAGGCCCTCTGTGCACAGCAATGTTTGCACATCACTGCTCTGGCGGTAGTATTACTGGCACTGTTGGGGTACCGGGTACCCCAACAGTGACTGATAGGTGGGTACCCGGTACCCAATTAGTCGAGCTCCTGCAAAGGAAGTCATCCCCCGGTAACTTTTAGTGTTTTGTATGTAATTTTGTTTCGCAGATCGATAGCCATGGCGTCAGTATGCATAGTGTCAACGGTAGCCATCTCCACGTGGACTTGCATCTCCTTAGACGACGAATCACTTCCCAGCGCGGGGACCATACTCGACTACCGCCCGAAGATAGAGGACTTTCTTAGCGCTTATGGGGTGCTGGCTTTTCAGGTACGTTATTAAATATAATAATAGGTAACTGGATTGACAGAATCTTTACTATTAGGGAAACTGTGATTTTTTTATCTAATGCAACAAAAACACGAGCAAGACGCTCATGGAGCTGATCTGAGGATGGAGCAGAAAGGTCCTAAGAACTTCGTAATTAAACGACGCAACTCCACCGAGTTTGGGCTCATTTGATTCGTCTTGACGAGTAGATACCTACTTTGGTGCTAGATGGCAATAACAATAAAAGCTTGTTTTTAAAAAAGTTTTTTTTTTATAATTTCACTTGTACTTCATTAAACAACAATATGGGCGAAAGGCAGAACAGTGCCGCGCACAACTTTGAAATTCAAAAGTTTCGCCAAAAAGGCTAAAGCTAAATGCCGTATAATTTTAATTAAATAAAATTTGATATCTTCAAACTTAGAACGTTTTTATTACCGTAACATCACGATCCATTACGATTTATGATTTTGAAAAATAATATGTGCCTATACTTTGAATTTTGAGCAGGATGTAAACCGGTCTCTTACGTACATAAAAAATATTTGAAAGACTAGGAACTATTTTATATTGCTAATGTTTTAATAGGTGATTTAGATGAACGGCCTTGGAAAATCTTTTTTTATTCATTTTATAGAATCATATAGAATATAGATCACGATCTCGCGTGATGTTAAGCGACGATGGTAGGAGACTGAACCTAGAAGGTGGGACAAATCCCACTCCGGCTTCCCTGAACATCATGCCGGAACACGGTCCTAATGACCGCTTGGCGAAACGTTTTGTTTTCCACCAGTAGCGAACCTACCTATGGCGAATGGAAAAACCGCACATAACTAATAATTATTATTATAGTCATTGGTTCGGGGTCGGGATTCGAAAACGGTGATCCAGAATTCCAGAAACCAATGACTATTATTAGTTATATGCGGATTTTCCACTCGCTATACTGGTGGTAGGCTTCGGCCGTGGCTAGTTACCACCCACTGGACAAAACCGTGTCGCCAAGCGGTCATTGCGGTTGTGTTCCGGAATGATGTTCGGTGAAGCCAAAGTTCGGAATTTATCCCGCCTTCTATAATTTTTTATGTAGGTTCTTCTATAATAATAATTGGGGTTTATACTCCAACAGAACAGGTTTCCCTATTTACACTGTCAGAGTCAAATCACAATTTATAGGTTGTGTTGCGAACCTATATGTTGCAGTTTCAGGTCGCCCAGATTACTACAGGGCCTGCAACATGACCTAACGACTGCCTCCTACATATCTTATAGGAAACAGCCGGGACCCACAGTTTTACGTGCCTTTCGTAACACGGTAGCGTCCAGGCGAAAATCTTTGCCACACTGAGATTTGAACCCAGGACCTCCGGCTTACAAGCCGGACGTATGGGACTGGGCCACGGACGCTACATTCTATATATAGGTTCTTCTATAACATAGTTTTAGTCTGCTACCATCTACGGTCGCATCGTCGCTTAAGATCAGGTGAAGACTAACCAATAAACAATAAAAACAAATGACGATTGTGTATTGAAAATTGTTAACTTTATTATTTTCAATTCCAGTTCGACATCCACCCAATGTTACTAACAATCCAAGTGGACATGCGAGACAGCAGACAGATCAACAAGGCTGTACTCGGAGGGTTCGCCGTCACCGGAGCCATGTTCACCGTCACT
This sequence comes from Hemithea aestivaria, assembly GCA_947507615.1. Classification (NCBI taxonomy): domain Eukaryota; kingdom Metazoa; phylum Arthropoda; class Insecta; order Lepidoptera; family Geometridae; genus Hemithea; species Hemithea aestivaria. The sequence goes on along the minus strand of OX382347.1, from coordinate 4,139,167 downwards.
GCTGCACTCGCCGCGAGCAGATACGGCATGGATGTAGACAATAATATACTGCAGGGTATGTTTTATATGACCAACCAGTGTTCGATTGACTACCCACCCAGTTGACCGACTAGCTACCCAATCACTGTCCGATTGATTACCCACCCAGTTGACGGACTAACTACTCAACCAGTGTCCGATTGACTACCCACCCAGTTGCCCGACTAACTACCCAACCAGAGTCCGATTGACTACCCACCCAGTTGCCCGACTAACTACCCAACCAGAGTCCGATTGAATATCCACCCAGTTGACTGACTAACTACCCAACCAGTGTCCGATTGACCACCCACCCAGTTGACCGACTAACTACCCAATCAGTGTCCGATTGACTACCCACCCAGTTGACCGACTAGCTACCCAACCAGTGTCCGATTGATTACCCACCCAGTTGACCGAGAATCTACCCAACCAGTGTCCGATTGAATACCCATCCAGTTGCCCGACTAACTACCCAACCAGAGTCCGATTGACTACCCACCCAGTTGCCCGACTAACTACCCAACCAGTGTCCGATTGAATACCCATCCAGTTGCCCGACTAACTACCAAACCAGTGTCCGATTGACTAGGTACCCACCCAGTTGAACGACTAACTACCCAACCAGTGTCCGATTGACTAGGTACCCAACCAGTACCAACTGACCACCCAACCAATCCTAACTGACCACCCAACTATTCAATCTACTGACGACCTTTTTACTCTCTTGTGTACGGGACTTAAGCTACATCTATAAATCCTTTTCATAATCTATAGGCATAAGAACTCGATGTGTAATGTTACAGGCATACCACCATCGATACCGCTATACATAGTAGCGTTATTAGTGACCCTACAGCTGTGCTTGTCCAGTGCTGTGAGCAACTCGGTGCTCTTCCAGCAGATTGAGGACCTCATGCACATCCCTAGATGTAAGTATTTCTTTATTATGCAAAGTAAGAAGACGATCTCCTGATGGTAAGAGATAACGCGGCCTTAATCAGTACCCAGGATTGCACAAATCCATCAAATGTAATTAATGAATTTAATTTAATACTTGCATAAAATTATTCTAATTCCTAATATTAATAGTAATCTATTGTAATTTAATTGTCCTACGCCTGAAAAGGCAGATTTGAGCTGATCTTTGTTTATAATTTAGAACTATATCTGTACCTTAAATCTGAGGAATAAATGATTTATGATTTATGAATGATACTTATAAAATTCTAGACATTTTATGACTCTCAAGTAAGAAGCATTGGGGCAGTGTACTGGGTAGCACTGTACTAATTATGGGCAGCGTTATCCCTTACCATCAGTAAAGCGTCTTGCTCGTGTTCTAACTTGTAGTATAAAAAAAAACTAAATTCTCACCGGATGGAACTACTGAGAATGAAGACTTCTCACTTATCAGTAGAACCTCGTTTTTGAAATGTGGAAATATTCAAAACGCACTAAAAGTGGAACTAGTGGGAATAATCCAACACTTTATACTCAAGAGTGGTACTTTCTCTCAGACTCCTCAGCTCAGTAATTTCACTAGCTACAGTGCCCTCCTACCGATGCACAGTAATGTTTGTACATCACTGCTCAGGCGGTAGAATAACTGGCGCTGTTGAGGTACCTATTACCTATAGTCGACCTCCTGCAAAGGAAGTCTACTCCCGGTGTACACTAGTAGTATATTAATAGATTATAATAATAATTGGGGTTTATACTCCAACAGAACAGGTTACCCTACTTACACTGTTAGAGTCAAATCACAATTTATAGGTTGTGTGGCCAACCTATATGTTGCAGTTTCAGGTCGCCGAGATTACTACATGGCCTGCAACATGACCTAACGACTGCCTCCTACATATCTTATAGTTAACAGCCGGGACCCACAGTTTTGCGTGCCTTCCGAAACACGGTAGCGTCCAGGCTAACTTTTTGCCACACACTGAGATTTGAACCCAGGGTCTCCGGATTAAAAGCCGGACGTATGACCACTGGGCCACGGACGCTACAATATATATATATATATATATATATTATACATTATACATTTGCGATAGACATAAATCTATTTTTTGTCGGGCTAGTATCAGTTCTACCATTACGTTCATATTTTCTTGACTAAACAATACATTATTTTATTATTTTCTCTTCCAGATTTCTGTGTCAAACGCTGCCTCATCCGCTCAAGCATAGTAGCGATGGCAGTATTCATAGCAGAATCTGTGCCCAGATTCGACCTAGTCATGGGCCTCATAGGCTCCAGCCTAACAGGCCCACTAATGTTCATATTCCCCCCAATATTCTTCCTAAAACTCTGCTACATCAAATCCAACATGACTAAAAAACCTACCAACGGGGTAGAAAAGAATATAGCAGATTTAAAATCTACCAAAAGCTACCAAAATGGCGGCGACAAATTCCCGCTCATTTTCTCTGACAGTTTTCGAACGAAATATAAAACTTTTACCGTTAAATTTAAGAATGAAGATGATGAATATAGGATTAAATGGTATGATGTGATGCTAGCTTTGATTGTCATGTCTTTAGGTATTGGTGCGACTGTGGTAGCTACTTACTCAAGTTGGGCGGATTCTATTGAGTACGCGGTGTATTCGCCGCCATGTTTGGTTAATGCTACTCAAGCTGCTAGAAGCTTCTTGGAACAACAGTTTCATGGTGTTATAGTTTGATTTAGGTATCCATTTAATTTAATCATTCCGCATTGATAACCAGACTAATCAGACGCGGAGTTCGGATGAGAAAGAAGTTAGTTAAATAATAGGAATGTTGACAAAGTTAAAAAAACGTAGAATGCTTTTCACGAAATAAGTCCCCTAAACGAGGCGCCACAATCGCGCGTTTTAAATATTTAATTTATAATTTAAATAGGTAATAATATTTTATCTAAGAAATAAAAATAATTTAGGACAGTACAGTAATTATCGGTAAAATTGAATTGAGTTATTCCGCTAAATTCCGCGGGACTCCATTCGTGAAAAGCACTCTAAAATCTATTTAGTCCATCAGTTCTGTAATAACAAAATATTAAATACCTACATATTTTTGACTGTGATAAAATGGCTGAAATGTAACGCTTTTAAATTTTTTGGGTGGGGGACAGGCTACGTCACGTACAAAATGTTTAGAGCGGAGTTGTCAGTGACGTCACGACCAAGCAAATTTAGTGCGTTGTATTTCACCCATTTTTAGTTAAAGTTAAAAATATGTCCAATATTTTCTTATATAATCAAAAAACGTTTTAGTCGAAATTCCTATTTTGTCAGCGTGCCTTATTAAATATGTTTTAAATATTATTAATTGTTATGTGATAATTTAAGTGAATATTGCCATAATTTAAGTGAATATTGCCATATTAAAGATCTGAATTGTCCTTATTAAGTGAAATAAAAGTATTATTTAAACATAAATGTGTTTTATTTAACAATACAACAACAATATGGTCAGTCTAAATTAAACTAGGAACAATAATAACTAAGGAAATATCTCCACGAGCGATTTTATCGCGGCGACACGCTTATTATAATTTTTTTTCTTTGTTTTATGTGGCATATCGTTTATAAACTTATCGTCTTATTACAAAACGCGGACTTACGCTAGTCCTGAGATTAACGAATGTCATTTGTTCGCTTAGTACCTGGTTTAATCCTGGTACAATCGTTAGTCCACGTTTTGTAATAAGACGGATTAAGTTTAAAATAGTCTAATAAACTATAATTAGAACGTTTAGTGTCAATTAATTTGGCTGATAAATTAAAATTAGATTGTTAGCGGTAGAATATTAAAATAGAAAAAAAAATAAAAAACCTGATGCTCCATTGTAGCCTATTTGAATAAATGAATTTTGATTTTGAATTTTATTTTAGTCAAATGCCAGTTTATTTTCTTATAGATTAATTATAAACTAAGAGTTCTAACAATTTAACAATGACATTTTTCACACTAAACGATTCGTGAGTATTTAAATTCATCTTTGTAAATAAACGGCATTAACTCACTTGGCTACTCCCTGAAGAAGATCCTCGTACAGGATCAAAACGGTCGGCACGAAGCCGAAGTAAATACAAGTGAGTTAATGCCGTTTATTTACAAAGATGAATGACATTTTTCAATTTGTAATAAAGTTTCCCTTATATTCAAAGTACCAGGTACCCTGAATACATACTACCAACTTAACAGAAGTTTTTTCACAAAACTCAAATTCTTAAATCGCCCTTGGAGAAACCCTATGACTAATTTGCGCTTTTAAAAATTATCTTAAAATATTTTGTGACATTAAGTAAAACTAATCATAAACATTAAAACAATAACAATATTTTGTAATAAGAATCATAACAATTTTGTTCTGGTAATAAGGTCACTTAAGTTAGCAAGTCTTAGGAACCATTTCTATGTGAGCGTTTCGGTTATAAAGACACTAAAAAATGGCATAATGAGATTTTTTGAAAAAAAAATTTTTGTCAATATTGCTCCTCATCCCATTTTTTAATACATTAAACTGAAAACACTTTCAAAATGTGTGCAATAATATTATGGAGGGCTGGTATAGAGCAATTTTTAATAAATTAATTCTATGAATTTATATTTCAAAATTCGTCAAATTGTGCGAGCGAGAGGGCGTCACTCGATATATACGCTCTTAAAACGCAGTAAGATCTGAATTATGATGGAATCTTCTGGTTTTTATGATCTTATTATATAAATTTGTATTATTATAACAATAATCATCTTAAAACCTGTAGATTAAATACATACACAATAAAATTCTGTATGAATAATAATTCAGTAGTATTCACAACAAGCAGTAACAAACAAAACGTACGTGTTAAGTACTCAAGTCACAACACTAAAATGGACATTATTATATAAATTATTATTATTATATAAATGCAAAAAATATAACCAACTGCGGTCGGCTACCCCTAGGTTTAAACCTAGGTGTAGGCATTTCGGACTTTAGCCGTAACTTATAATATATATATATATATATTTTTTTTTTTATGTGACGAAGTAGGTGACGAAGTAGAAGACGAGCAAGACGCTCTCCTGATGTTAAGAGAAACGCTGCCCATAATCAGTACAGTGTTACTTAGGATTTCACAATGATGTGAAATTCTAGAAGCACCAACGCTTCTTACTCAAGAGTCATAAGATGTTAACTCTTTAGCCCAGTAATTTCACTAGCTACAGTACCCTCCTACCGAAGCAAAGTAATATATATTTGAAATAAGTAAAATCGACTCAAAATTAGTAGTAATATTTCCCTTTTATCTTTTCACGTACCTTTTCTCATTAATCGGGTGCCATATCACACCGATAGGCTTAAAATAAGTTAATTTTTCTCCAAAACCAACTGCTTTCCATACAACTTCCTTATTTCCTTCTTATCTAGTTTCCCCATCGCATTTCTGGGCATAACGTCAACAATAACCAACGTTTTAGGCAGCTGGTAGGGCGCTAGTTTCTTGCCCGCCTCTTTCTTGAGTTCTTTGATGTTTAATTCACATTTTTCCTTTAATACTACGACCGCGGAGACTATTTCGCCCATTTCATCGTGTTCTATACCCAATACTGCTGCGTCGGCGACTGCAGGATGCTCTAGGATCGCTGATTCGACTTGTAGAGCGCTTATTTTGTAGCCACCTGAAAGGATATTGATAATTATAGCTATCAGAAATAAGTTTATAACAAAGAGACAGTAAAAATTGTCAGAAACATACAAATACAGGGTCATAATATATTGAAACACTGACAGATATAGGGTCAAAGTCAGAGACAGGGACAGGGTCAGAGACGGAAACAGGGTCATCGACAAGATCAGAGGCAGGGACCAGGTCATAGACAGGGATAGAGTCAGAGACAAGGAGAGTCGGTGACAGTGTCCAGGGTCATGGACCGGGCCAGCGTCAGAGACAGGGTCACGGACAGGGAGAGTAAGGGACAGGGTCAGTGACAGAGTCAGGGTCAAACTCAAAGACAGGGTCAGACTCAGAGACAAGGTCAGACTCAGAGTCAGAGAGGGTCAGATTCATAATTTTAATCTATCTGTCCAACATACCTGATTTGATGATATCAATGGAGGTCCTGCCCAATATCCTGAACCGTCCGTCGGAGTAGGCCGCGGTGTCTCCGGTACGGAACCATCCGTCAGATGTGAAGTCTGTACTCTCGAGCTTCGGGGCGCGGTTCCAATATCTGTTGACAAGGTCATAATATTTCATATACAATTTGTCCGTAACTCTAAAATAAAAAAATATTAGATACGTTTTTTTTCCTCGCTAATAAAATAAAAAAAATGGCTGAGATATACATATAACGCTTATGAAATTCTGTGTTGGGACGCGTGAACCACTAAACACCACTAAACCAAAATGTACGATCAAGCAACTTTAGTGCGTTGTATCTTCCACCTTTTTTTTAGATTTACAAATAAAAAAATACGTGTCCCATATTTTTCAATAATAATCTGCATCATGGACAAAAACATTTTTTTTAGTCAACATACCTATTGAGAATATGGACCATGACAAGGCTAAGACTTGGCTTAGATACCTAGGAGAGATCGCTATTAGCGATAAGACCGCCAATTGTAACATTTTTTTTCTTTAATGTGTCGTGTCAAATAAAGAGTTTCATATTCTCGCTCACACGATACCTCGAATATTGATAAAATTCGTAGAATATTTGATATTTCAACTTTAAAAGTATACACGACATTATCCAGTTCGATACTTTGAAAAATTGCAAAGGGTTTCCAAAATACAAATGTATTTAAGATACCAAACTGAAAATGAAACCGAGAAACATTTATGAAAAGTAATTTATAATTGAAAATTCGTAAATCGGAGCCACACCTTGCACCCAAAGAAGAACTCTTCAGGAACTCTTCTCTCTCTCAGGTGTTTGCGTCCTAACGTAATAGGGATGTTGACTAATTTTTGGAATTGCTTTTATATCATAGATAGACCCATTTCATACACGAATATCATATTTTTATGCAAAAATATATAAAATTTCAATTTAAAAATACGTAAATAAAAATGATTTTTTGAATTCCGACTAAAACGTTCCGAACTGTCATCTGACAGCGCGTGACGTCACACCACTGGCTGGACTTACGTTTCCTAAGCAATGTTCCTGATTTCGACACATTTTAATTATTCATAACTTAAAAACCACTGAACCGATTTTAATGCAACTTATACTGTGCCCTTAGTTGGTCCATACTTAACCAAAAATAAAGTCAATAACTTAAATGTCTCTCTGAAAATATAAGATCCATTTTGGTTATTGACTTTTTTTTTGCTTAAATTTGGACCAACTTAGGGCACAGTATAAATTGCATCAAAATCGTTTCAGTGGTTTTTAAGTTATGAATAATTAAAATGTGTCAAAATCAGGAACATTTCATAGGAAGCGTAAGTCAGCGGTGCGGTGCGTGCCAGTGGTGTGACGTCACGCGCTCTGATTGGCGTTCGCATTCGCGTAACAATAAATAAAAATTATTGAAATTAAAATTGATTTTATTAAATTTTGGTTTGTAAATAGATCCTTAAAATGTGATTATAGGTTTTTAAATACTGTCTTTTATGTAAGTTTATATGAATTCGTAACATGTGTCAACATCCCTATTCGAAATCTGGAGGATACCATTAGTGTTGTGTCGTGACAACATTTTTGACCGAGTGAGGGTAGATGTAAATATACCGTCTCGCCGACTCAGGACCTACGCATCTCCAGTTTGCTCGTGACCACGGTTCTTGTGACAGATTCGAAACGTGCGGTGAGTTAATATATTTGTAAACCTAGCATTAAAAACCTACGCGATAAGTCCCGACTAGTATGATTAATAAGAACTCTTCAGTCAAAATTTATTCAACCCCTATAGGGAATGAAACGGGGCTGGAAATTTTTATCTTAACAAATTAGTTGTTTAATTGTTTATGCTTATTAGTCGTTTAATGTCAATATATTTCTTTCCCTATATAACTTTCAACCACCGTCGCGTCGTCCGAAATTTATTTTCCTTTCCCTGCTTTGTTGTCTGGAAGAGATCGCTATTAACGATAAGACCGCCAATTGTCTCACTGTTTATATTGTAAACTGTCTATTTAGATTTAATATATTAATTGTGGTGAAACAATAAAGAGTTTTCTTATCTTATCTTATTAAACTCAAGTCAATACCGGGGGTAGACTTCCTTTGCAGGAGGTCGTCTAGGTGGGTACCCCAACAGTACCAGTTATTCTACCGCCTGAGCAGTGATGTGTAAACATTACTGTGCTCCGGTAGGAGGGCACTGTAGCTAGTGTAATTACTGGGCTAAAGAGTCTTAAGATCTTATGACACTTGAGTAAGAAGCGTTGGTGCAGTGCTCCTAGAATTTCACATAATTGTGAAATCCTAGGTTACACTGTATTGATTATGGGCAGCCGTTATCTCTTATCATCAGGAGAGCGTCTTGCTCGTCTTCTACTCATCACATTAAAAAAAAAAAAAATACCTAGTAAATACTCCGGATCCTTTCAGCAATAATTCCCCCTCATAACCTCCGTCCTGAGGCGGTACATGCTGTGTCACGGAGGGTTCTTTCCACTCGCTCTCTTGTTGATTCTCGCTCTTTATCAGACCCAGTCGTTCTAGCGATATCTGAAAATGTATTTATAATATTTTAACCGACTAATAATTTAACCACCGTCGCTCTATTTTTATGTATTTCCTTTTCCTGCTTGGTTGTCTGGAAGAGATCGCTATTAGCGATAAGACCGCCAATTGTAACACTTATTTCTGTGTAATCTTAGTTCTAAGCTATATTATTGTATTTGTGTGAACAATGAAGAGTTTTCTATCTATCTAAATAAGGATGTTATTAGTAAAATACTACTTGCGCCCAGCGGTTTGACCTGCTGTTTTTTACTTTTTCACGCCTAAACGGGTGGACCGATTGAGCTGAAATTTGGTATAGAGATAGCTGAGATCCTGGAATAACACATCGGCAGTACAGTGGGTAAAATCGCTGGGGCGCAGCTAGTGTATAATATAGTAGAGAAACACTGATTACTTTCTGTTAGGCGCCATAAAGGTCCACTAGTTACAGTCATCTGGGGTAACTTTGAACTTTTTGGTCTAACTTTGGTTTACTAATTTATTGCATGAAGACATATAGAATAATATAAAATCTCCGTATAACGGATCCTTAAAGTATTTTCTAAATACTTTAACGATCCGTCAATGTAATAAATTACTAAACCATTTTTACAACCTCGTTCAAAGTTAGACCAAGATTCAAAGTTACGCAAGATGAATGTATGCAGTATGCATAATATTATGTTTACTCACTAATGTATCAGGTTCCTCTGATTCCACAGTAACTAAATGTTCATCCCCCTTAGCAACCGTCGCCTTCACCCCGGGGAGGGGCGCGCCCACCGCCCCGGGCGCTCTGCCCTCCACCGGCCGGTATGGGTTGCTCAGTGCCATGCCCACTTCCGACATGCCGTACCGCTCCAACAGCCGGAGACCTGATATCTATACGTACAATAATACTCCATATTAACTTATTTTATTTACCCATCTTGTAGATTATCAAAAAATATTGGACACGTATTTTTTTATTTGTAAATCTGATGAAAAACGCGAGAGATACAACGCTTTAAAGTTTTTGATCGTGACGTCACTGTTCGTAGCTCGTGATAGCGCGTCATGACATTCAAACTTAAAAGCGTTATATCTCAGCCATTTTTCATTTTATTGAGAAAAGAAAAAATACGTATCTAATATTTTTTTATTGTCTAAATAACGGACTAATTATGTACATTAATGTTTTTTTGGTCTCGTCAACATCACTATTCAATCTACTAAAGGGATCGACAGCCGACAGAAATGTGTAATGAGAAGTAGAAATCCGTTATGAAGGGATTTCTTGGAGTGAAAATCTTGGCCACACAGTGAGATTTGAACCCAGGGCCTCTGGATTGAAAACCGTACAGCCACCGGGTCACGGATGCTACATTTAAAATACCAAGACACCATTTACAAATCCAAATTCAGAGCTTCCATTTCAATTATTAAATGTCATAATATAAGGCACATAAACAAAAAAACATATATAAAACAAAAATCTTATATGTATTTTAATAGGAAAATTCTGCTTACCTGTTCCCACTTATTAGCCAAAGTTTCCGGCAGCGGCGCAGACCCCGAACAAACCAGCCTCATGCGGTTCGCGAGCGTCTGCCGAACGTACTGCGCGGTGCGATCGTCGCCGAACATTCGTTCGTGATCGGCACACAAGCGAGCGAACATTGCAGGTACGCCGTGGAAGACGGTCACTTTAGCCTCGTCTCGTTCGCCCATGCCGAGGAGGCGAGCCCATACTGTGTGGGACGCGAATGATGGCAGCATACGCAGTCTGCAAAAATGTGATTTGTTCTTGTTTAAACTTATATCTCAAAATTAATTTATTACCCTAATTATTACACTGTCAAAGTTTACCAACATAGTAGGTTGTGTGGCCAACCTATATGTTGCGGTTATTGGTCGCAAGTCTCCTATAAATTAATGGAATCGTATAATTTTCTATTTCACGAACGGCCTACGCTCGTTTACAAACGCAAGGCAAATTGGTACAATTATAATTAATTGTTACCATCATACAAAGGTCTGCTTTAGGTTTAGGATGTATCACTGGATGAATTTTAAACTCTGTAATTAGGGTAAGTAAGTCTATTCTAGCGCATCGCCGGCCGCTGCCGCGACACCTTTATTTTTTCACTCCTTAGCTACTAGCGCTTCAATTGTTTTGAGGCGGGGGTAGATGGAATTAGTTTCTAGCATTCTTAAATTAAAATTTAAATTCGAATGGGGTTCGAATTCGTTCGAGCCACTTGGGAGTTTAAGCGTTAAATAACGCTATTTGAGATGTCTCACTGACATCGACTATGTTCGATAATGTGGACTCACCGAGCGGCTGAAGACAATGTGACTTGCATAGAGTTGAGCTGGCCGTGTATATGGTGTAGCGGTAAAGCGTGTAATGTGACGTCACTGCAGCTCGTTCTCCAAGCGCTGTGTAATGACGCCACTTGGCTTTGTATCATGCTGTGAGTCCACACTACGCCTTTCGGCTTACTCGTGGTACCTGAAAATAAATAGTTTTTTAACAGCCAGCTCCGCTTCGTGTAGTCAAACTCTCAAACAATAGGTACTACACGTCAAAAGCATCTTACTTATGTTTAAACGTGAAAGTTTGTGAGAACATCCAAACCTCCTTACATCCATACAGGATGTAACGATGTTTGGATTTTGGATGTATGTATGTTTGTTACTCTTTCACGCCTAAACGGGTGGACTGATTGAGGTGAAATTTGGTATAGAGATAGCTTAGACCCTCGAATAGCACATAGGATATACATATATACAACCGCTGAGCGCAGCTATTTTCTTAATAATAATGACATTTAAGGGCAAGTTGTGACTTGTGACGTAGTATTTTATCATTATATCTCAGCATAGACAAGAGAACCACTTGCCTGCATCAGTTAGCGCCTGTTCTACTTTAGGCGATAAGAATTAATTGATATAATATCATTATATTATAACTCACCATTAGTGTAAATACTCCTACTTCAAGACTTCAAGACTACTTCAAGACTCCTACCTCAAGGATTGGACCCTAACCGCCACCCAGAGAAAGGAGTGGAAAGAGAGAAGGGAGGCCTTTGCCCTGCAGTGGGACAGTATGGGCTAATAATAATAATAATAATAATTAGTGTAAATATAATAGGCGCGTCGTTCGCTTTAGGTACCTACCTACCTCGTCGTACTTACCTAAGTTAATGAACGCATGTAGTAGTGTTGTTCTTCCTCCCCCCCCTGGGGGGGAGGTGAGGGGATAGGCCTCGGGGTGTTCCCCCTTAACCTAGGCCGAATCGCACGGGGGCTTCGACCCCCGGGTCACTGGGGGCCGCTGGAGCGTCAACCGAGTAAAATATCGGGCGCGTCACAGCGGCCGCTGCGGGTTGCTCGTCGGGCTCCTTTATTCTCCAGCCTCTCGTGGGGGGAGAATGTCGCGCGGCAGTGCGCGCGGCTGAGGCGCCTCGGGCGGGCGGGCGTGATGCGGCGCGATGTCGTGAAGGTGGGGGTGCGGCCCGTTGTCTGCGCAGTCAAACATGCGACGCGCGAGCCGGGCCACAAACTCTCCCACCTCCGGAACGCCCGTGTCCCTGGCGATGACATCATTGCGCACATAACGGCCCGCTCCCGTTATGTGCCTCAGGGACACGTTCTGAACTACCTGCAGGCGTTTCTTCTGCGTTGCCGATAACAGCGCGTACCAAGCTGGGGCAGCGTACGTCAGGCGGGAACGGACGTACGCTTTGTAGATGCCCAGCTTCGTCCGTAGTGGCAGCTTGGAGTTGAGGACCGGGCGGAGGAGAGCGCGTGCCGCCTTGGCTTGGTGGACGGCGTGGTCCACTTGCGCTCTCATCCTCAACGCCCGGTCGATGTGGACACCCAGGTACTTGACGCTATTTTCCCATTGGATGTCCTGGCCTCTGAGTGTGAGTGGAGGCGGAAGGGTGCGTGTGGCTCCCGTGACGAGCGCTTGCGTCTTGGCTACGTTCACGGCCATCCTCCATTTGTCCAGCCACTCCGGGATTTTCTGGAGGACTCGCTGCACCCTTCCTGCTGCGGTCTTCTGGTTCACGGACGAGGCGAAGTACGCGCTGTCGTCGGCATATAGGGCGAGGATTACACCTCGCTCTCCTGCTTGGAGATCTTCTTCCTCCAGGATGGGGATGTCGTCTGTGTATGCGCCGTATAGCGCGGGGGACAGACAACTCCCCTGGGGCACTCCGGCGGCGATGGGCCTGGTGGTTGAGGTGGCGTCCTCCACGGCGACATGAAAAGTGCGCGCGTGAAGAAAAGACGCCACCAGGTGGACGAGGGCCGGCTGGAGGGCAGATAGGCTCAACTTGTAAAGGAGCCCCTCATGCCACACCCGGTCGAACGCCTTCTCGATGTCGAGAAAGACGCCGACGGTGCGCCGGCCTCTGTTCCATTCCTCGGCTAGGTGGTGCAGGACTCTGGTCAGTTGGAGAGTGGTGGAGTGCCCCGCTCGGAATCCGTGTTGCTCTTCACGGGGGCGCAGGGCTGGTTGTAGGCGCCTCAGCAGGAGGCGTTCGAACAGTTTTGCTACCGCGCTCAGGAGTGTGATGGGGCGGTAGCTTGCAGGGTTTCGGCGGTCTTTCCCCGGCTTCGGCAGCATTATTACTCTCCCCAGCTTCCACGTGCTGGGGAAGTGTTGCGTGCGCAAGATGCCGTTGAAGAGGCGGCTGAGGGCCACCAGTCCTCTGTTGGGCAGTCGCTTAATGGCCGTGTTGGAGATTCTATCGTCGCCCGGGGCCTTTTTGTTGGGCAGCCTTCTCACTGCCAGTACGACCTCCTGGGGCTGGATGAAGGTGTCCCCTGCCAGGGGAGGGGCAGGGGAACTCAGAAATGCCGTGACCTCCTCGTGGACCCGGCGGTGGTGCTCGTGGACGGCTTCAGTGGCGTCTGACGGAACTTCGTGGAGCTGGAACTGGTGCTCCAGGTGTTCCGCCAGGAGTTCAGCACGGTCCGCGGCCACGTAGTGTCTCTGGCCTGCGCTGTCCCGGAGAGGGCAGATCGTCGTCTTCTCCTGGGTCAGGGCTTTGTTCAGCTGGTGCAGGTTGGTTTTGGTGGGGTCGTCTGCTACTTCTTCCAGCTTGGCCTCCCAGCTGTCACCCCTCCAAGTTCGGATGGCCTCCGAAACCTCCTCCCCGAGAGCGTTCAGCTCACGCTTCACTCGGGGGCAGCGCGTAGTGGCCCAGAGTTTCCGGAGGGTCCTCTTCTTGGCGCGTTTCGCTTGCAGGTGGCGCGGGAGTGTGTCACGGCGTTTGGAGACTGGAGCTGGAGTGGAGGAGGAGGCTATTGCCTCTTTGATGTGGGCCGTCACTGCGGCCGCGTACTCCTCCACTTCTGCTGGCGTGGTGATGGGGCCGACCTCCAGGCCTTCACACTTGGTAGTGAAAGCCGGCCAGTCGACCCTTGTGCGTGCGGGCCGTGGTGCCCGCAGGTTGGCTCCCATCGCGAGAGTAATGAGGAGGGGGAGGTGCTGCTCGTCTAGGTCGTACAGCACCTCCAGGCTGATGGGGCATGGCAGGTCTTTGTGGACCACCACGTCCAGCACGTCCGCGGCCTGCCGCGGGTTTGCCGGGATGTGCGTGGGCGAGTCCGGCCCCACGACGGTGTAGTCGCGGGCTTCTGAGTCTGCCTGTAGGAGGCGGCCGGCTGGATTGTTCAGCCTTGACCCCCACTCCCTGTGCTTGGCGTTTAGATCTGCCGCCAAGAGGGTGGGGGTGCGTCCATCGAAGAGCTGCCTGATGTCTTCGAGGTGGAATGCTGTGGTAGGGGGGCGGTAGCCGGCGAAGATATTTACCTCCTGGCCGGCCACTTTCACTCTCACCCCCGTGGTGCGGACGTCGACGAAGGGGGTGTGCGGCAACTCTTCGTGCACGACGTCTCTTCTTACCAGGGCAGCCGTTCCGCGGTAGCCCAGGCCCTGCGGCGTGACTTCATCCCGCCTATATGCCTCGTAGTTCGGGATTGATAGGCGGGAGGACGGCTTGAGTTTCGTCTCCCCAAGCAGTATGATATGGACGTCCTGTTCTTGGGCGAGGAGTCGGAGGGCCGCGGTCTTCTTCGAGACCCCTCCGGGGTTCCAGTAAAGTACGCGGAGTGGCCTATCCATAGAAGAATGCTTGGATTGAGGCCAGTCCGCGCACCGCTGCTTCCCGGAGTTCTCTTCGTTCTCCGTGGGCTGCGGTGGTGTTGAGGAGGTCGGCCAGGATCCCCATGATTATAAGTATGGGGTCTCTGGCCAACTGGTGGTTCGGGGCCGGTAGATGATGCGCCGGTCTCTGCTGCTGGTGTACTGGACCTGGGCCCATCCCCGGAGGGGGGGGCACGGGCTGCCAGTGGGTGGCAGTCGGTCGGACGACTTGCGGCGGTGGTGCTGTGGGCCTCGTAGCCGCTACGCGGGTGACCGGGACAAAGCTAACCCTCGGGTCGCTCTGGGCCTCGGTCGTGCGCGCAGCAGTTTCTACTGGCCTTGTGGGGGCTGCGGTTGTTGTGGCCTGTTGGCCTGTTGTACTTGGGCTCCTTCTGTTGGCCCGGTGGGAGGGACCTCTCTCCCGCGAGATTGGGCGGCCACGTCGCGAGGACGGGCGCGATCGCGGGGCGGATGGGGCCCTTGGCGCTGCTGCTGGTGCGGCGGATGGTGGTGGGCCGGTGAAACGCCAGCTTGGGGCGAATGGGGCGAAGGCGTGAAGTGGAGGGGTGGGCAGCGGGGTGGAGGCTGCCATGGGGGGGGCAGTGCGCTGTCCTCGCTTCCTTCTGCCTCTTGGCCTTCTTCTTCTTCTGCCACTGGTTGCGGCTTGTCCTGCGTCTGTGGTGCGGGGCTGCTGGGGTACAGGTTGCCGTGGCGGGGCCCACTGGCGGCGGGCCTCCGGCGACGGGGCGCGCATTGTGCGCGGTAGTGCTGGTGCTGGGCGGATGGGCGGCGGGAGGCCGGGCAGCAGGATATTCCGCTTCCGGGCCTCTCTTCTGTATGTGGGGCAGGTTCGGCTGTTGGCCGTGTGCCTGCCCTCACAGTTGGCGCAGCGTGGGCTGGCGCCTGGCGTTTTCGGGCAGGCTGCGGCGGCGTGCGGCTGGCTGCAGCGGACGCACTTTATTGGGCGGTGGCAGTGGTGGCTTGAGTGCCCGAAGCCTTGGCATCTGTGGCACTGTGCCACCGTCGAAGTGCCTCGCCAGGCCTCCACGGAGATCCCGGCGAAGCAAAGGATCTCGTGCGTGTTGTAGAGGCGTCTCATTTCCTCGGCTGGCATGCGCTCCAGTTGAACGAAAATGACGCCTGGCCGGGTCTCGCTTCTGGTCGGGATGGCGCGGGCTGAGGAGGCCGGGAAGCCCTTAGCCTTAAGGGCCTCTACCAGCTCTCCTGCGTCGGTGTCGGCGGGTAGACCGCGGATGGCCACTTTAAGGGGCCTTTCCGCAGCGGTGCTGAAACACCACCATGAAAGTTTGGGGTCGCGGGTGGCGGCTTCCGTCAGGTACCTCTGGACACACCTGTATTCAGCGTCCGATTTAGGTACAAAACGCACCCCCTTCCCAAGGGCGTGCGCGTTGGGCGGGTGTCCCAGGCGGCGCCGGAGCTCGGCAAAATGGTCGGGCCATCTTGTAAGGGCGTCCACGGTTATGGGCGGGTATCCCTTACGTGCGGTGCTGGCGGCGGGGGCGGTGGGGGGGGTCGTGGCCCCTCCGGGACTCTGGCTGGTGGTCGGTCGCTGCGAAGTGCTGGCTGCGACATCCATCGGAGTTGCCGGCCGGGATGGCGGCGGCGTGCGCGCAATCGCGGCATAAGTTGGGCCTGCGTGCGCGGGTGTAGGTGATGGTGAGGGGGAGGCGGGGGGAGGCCTCTCGCTGGCGGCCACCGGTTCTATGGCGGCGTACGAGGTGGAGTCGTCCTCTCCTAGGGGCTCCTCTCTCTCGGCCATACCCTCCCCACGGCGTTCAGACTGCTCGGGTTCCTCGTCCGAGCTGTCTGCGGTGATGTTTGTGGGTATGCCGGACGACTCCGATCCGGACGGTGAGGCCGAATTTCTCGCCAACATAGGATGCGGCGAGATCACGGGCGGCGGAGAGGCTGTCGGCGGCGGGGAACCCGACCTGAAGTGGCGCGGGCGCTGTGGTGGTGGCGGCGGGCGCGGCTCCTCCTCGGAGTGGGCCGCTCTCGTACGGAAGATCGGCCTGGGTATCGCCCGGCTGGTGGATGGTTGCGGGGAGGGGGGGGAGGCGGAGAAAACCCTCTGCCTCTTCTCGTCCCCCTGCGTAACATCGGACGATGAATTATCGCGCCTGCGCGGCTGCGCGGCGCGGTGCGGGGGGCTGCGGGGTGGTTCCTCGCGACTCGGGGCATCAGTCCCGGCCGCGGTGAGGCCTGCAGCTTGGGAGCCTTGGCGCTGGGTGCGCCGGGCTCCGCTGCCCGAAGCTGACACGAAGGTGATCTGCTCCGGGTGAAATATGTTCCGCTTCACTATGATCCGTGAAGGGGCGGTGGGGTCCTCCTCGGAGGAGGAACTGGTGGCGTGACGCTCTGACCTCTCGGCCATCGCGCACTATAGTCTATTTTATGTTTTCACAATGACAAAAACAAAAACACAATGGTGTCCCGACGACAAAACTGCGCTCGTCGCTGCCGAGTCTCGGTCTGTGCGGACCACCAGTCGAGTGAGATCACTGGCGTACCAGTGAAGGCCCAACTAGCTTACCGCAACCAACTCTGAAACGGCGCGACGGTAAACGGGCGGGTTTGTCTGGACAAACGGGTTTGGGGTCACGTGACTCTGAGTATTATTATAATACCAGTAGACAGTGTACCCCTCCTCCGTGCACAACACTAAACACGACACTATGTCGGGCTCTGACAAGGCGATAATCGTCTCTTGTTTACGTTGCACTGCACTATACGAGTGCGAGGAGCACAACACTACGCGCGAGAGCAGGAGGGCCTACAAGTAGCTCGACGTCACGAGTGACGGAGCACGCTTGAGGTCGACTCGGCTGCGGGCGCGGGTAGCGGCGGGCGGGGGGCGGCCGGCGTAGAGGCGCGGCGGTAGGGAGTAACTGTACTCGACCGAACGCTGCGGCGGCGACTACGCGACTGATGGGTGCGGTTAATGAACGCCTATTCTACTTTAGGCGATTAGAACTATTTAGTATAATGCATTATAACTTACCACTAGTATAAATAATAAGCGCGTCATTCTCTCCGTACCAGGCGTTAGACTTGCCTACGTCGGTTAGCGCCTGTTCCACTTTAGGCGATAGGAATTCGTTGGTTGGCTGGTATAATTGTGCGGCTATTTCTTTATCTCTTCCCGTTATAAGTAACGGCTTGGATAACTCGAGCGTTAAAGGGCGGAGAACCTGAAAAAGTATATTATATATCTTTGCCCAGCCTGTTGAAATAGGTCAAATAGTCCATGAATTACCCTGAGGTATGCAACCTAAAGAAATAACAGGGTTTGAGAAGGTAAATAAAAAGCTATGTTATTAAAGAAAGCTTATTATAAATTATCCAATACATATGTAGAAGACATAGATTCCTAAAAACTTCTGTATTATAAACCAGCAAATGTAACCAAGCCAAACACATATTTAAAAAAAAACCACATATAGACCACCAGCGTATTTTTTCGTAAATTTATAAAGAAAATATTGTACCTTTTCATATTCCTGTGTACATATAGCCAGGTCGGCCATACTGTCTGTTAGGAAGTACTTGATCATGTCTGGAGGATGCAGGGATGTCAAGGGCACAGCTGAAATACATTTTTTTTTTATCTTACTAATATTATAAACGTGAAAATTTGTAAGAATGTATGGATGTCTGGATGTAAAACAAGTGAAATTTAAAAAATACTTTTTAAAAACAAGCTTTAATTATTGTTATCATCTTGCATCATAAAGTACTCGTCAAGACGAATCAAATGAGCCCAAACTCGATGGGGTTACGTCGTTTAATAACGGAGTTCCTATGGCCACCTTTCAGCTCCATCATCAGATCAGCTCGATGTCATAAAAATATTGCATTGTCATCCGATTTATACAGGCATGCAAAATTTCAGCTAAATCGGACACCGGGAAGTGGGTCAAATTAAACTTGCAAGATTTGATTACAGACAGACAGACAGACAGACAGACAGACAGACAGACAACAGACAGGTGAAAGTAATATAAAGCTTGTAATGAACACACGCCACAAACGCCATCAGTTAATAGTAAAAGCTAGTGTTGTGTTTCTTATCTTATATAGGGGGCTGACAAAGTCAGCAACATATCGACCCATTGGGATCTATTGTTTTCACCCCTTGCCTACCGTTTCTTACTCCTCGAAGAAGTGGTTTCTTAGAGTGGTGATCCCACTAAGAGAAAGAAACCTGTACTCCTCCGGTTTGGGGTACGCTGTCCCAAGGAGGCTCATGCGTTTCGTAGCCAGTACGTCGCATTCGCATAAAATATGCTCCATGGTTTCTGTACCCTCGCCACAGGCTCTACAGTCGTTTGTTGTAGTCAGCCTCATTTTGAACAGCATGTCGTTGGTTTCATAATGCCCAGTTAAGGCAAGTGTTGTGTTTAATAAAATAAGCATTAAAACATTTTATACATACCAATGTTGCCGGACATCCATATAGCCCATTGCACGATGATATGTGATGCATCATTACTGCACATGTAAGCGATAGTGCGTTCCGTGTCACCAACTACAAAAATAAAAACCTTTAATCAGGGGGGTCACATCATCGTGGCGACCTGTGAGACAAAAAACAGCTTACGGATTTTCATTACTTTATGAAAATACGCGATATATTGATAGTTTAGGTCATAAACTAGTAGAATAACATTGTATTGTCTCAAATTGCTTTACAATTCTGGAAAAAAAACGAAACACATAGGTTATTGTCACAGTGAAGCAGTTTGACAGAGTTTGACAAACAACATAAACCGGCCACGCTGAAAGGGATGGAAAAAAAAATAGGTTCTCCTTTTTCTTCACACAGAATTTTCCCTATTGCCATCACACTCACACATAAAATGGGGATACTTGTAGTTGTATTACTTCTGTGCCGTTAACCATCTCTACATCTTCTAACTTCTAACTCTTTGACGACCTCTGTGGCGCGGTGGGCTAATACCCGCCTGCAACGCAGAAGTTTGCGGGTTCGATTCCCGCATGGGACAAATGATTGTGTGATCCACAGGTATTTGTTTTTGTCTGGGTGGTTCAATATCTATTATAAGTATGTATTTACAAAATAAAAGTATATAAGTATTATATCTGTTATCCTAACCACCATAACACAAGCATTAAGTTGCTTAGCTTGGGGTTAGGTGGCGCTGTGTGAAATGTCCAGAAATATTTATTTATTTAAGTAAGGTTCTTGAATCCATACTATGCATGCAAATGTGGGATCATCTGTAAAGACTTTCAAGACAAAAGAATATTTTTCCAAATCAGTTCAGACATCTTCAAGTAGCCTAATATAAGCATAATATATCTAAGTTACCTTATTACGACATGTGGAGTTCATCCACTTTAAAATTGCATTTAATTTCAATACATTAGGAATGTTTTGCTTAGCTGTCATATGCAATATAGAAATGGTTGAACTTCACATATCTCCAAATATCATGATAATGTATGATAATCTCTACCTATTTATCTACCCAGCTGTGCTGAAATTTCAGAGTATCTAAATATTATAATATATACCGACCGGGGGTAGACTTCCTTTGCAGGAGGTCGTCTAGGTGGGTACCCCAACAGTGTCAGCTATTCTACCACCTGAGCAGTAATGTGCAAACATTACTGTGCTTCGGTAGGAGGGCACTGTAGCTAGTGCAATTACTGGGCTAAAGAGTCTTAACATCATATGACTCTTGAGTAAGAAGCGTTGGTGCAGTGCACCTAGAATTGCACATCATTGTGAAATTCTGGGTAGCACTGTACTGATTATGGGCAGCGTTATCTCTTTACATCAGGAGAGCGTCTTGCTCGTCTTCTTACTTCTCCACATAAAAAAATATATATATATGTGTGTCAGACAGCACATAAAACTGTGGGTTCCATCTGTTTCCTATAAGATATGTAGGAGGCAGTCGTAAGGTCATGTTGTAGGCCTTGTAGTAATCACGGCAACCAGAAACTGCAAAATATAGATTGGCTTTATGGATAATTCAAATGTTACACCCCTGCTCTCTTAAATTTATTGTATATAAAGTACATCCATAATTGGACATAAGTATTAGATAAATTGTTTTTTTTTAAGTTAATAATTGAGGTCTGTGGATATTGTGATGTTAATAAATAAATGACAAATATGTTTTTATCTGTATCTATTTATCTACCCAGTTGTGCTGATATCTCCGAGCAGAGTACCGTAGCAGCTTGATGCAGGCCGGCGTATGTGTAGATCCCAAACTCATCTTGCAATGCTACACGAGATGGGAAGAGTAATGCTCGACGAAAAACTGGCACTGCACCACCTGGAAATGAATTTTAAAACTTTATTCACTGCAAAGTACAGACTACTTTGCTGAAAAGTCCGAAGATCTTACTACTCTTGAGTAAGCAGCGTTGGTTCAGTGCGCCTAGAATTTTACATAATTGTGAAATTCTGTGTGGCACTGTATTAACGACATCGCAGCAATCGCAGGAAAGACCTGGATGCGAACTGCTCAGAACAGAGTTGCATGGCACAAAGGGGAGGAGGCCTTTGCCCAGCAGTGGGACGATATGGGCTGGCAATGATGAATGATGATGACTGTATTGATTATGAGCAGCGTTATTTCTTACCATCAGAAGAGAACCTTGCTCATCTTCCTAAATTTTTAAATAAAAGAAAATAAACATAAATTTCACTATCTGGCCTAGGTCTAATGAATATAATTAAGGAAGCTTGGGAGTTGAGAAGGAGTTACCTCACTTTCTAATTTAGTCTGCTATCAACTTTGGCCAGTTAATTTCAGTAGGCAGAGGTACTTACTGAATAACTGATTTCATTATTTTTAACATAACCCCACTTTTTAACACGAAAATATATCGCAAATTACCTTGTTTGATGTCCTGATTTAAGGAATTTAGTAGCTCGGTGTTTACTTCTTCCTTAACAGCTGTCCCCGTCACATTTCTGTAAGCAGTTACACCGATAGGCCTTCGTAAAAGCCGGTTCAAAATGCGCAGCGACCGAAATCCCGATTCCATGGCCGAAAATTCGTGCTGCCCTGAACTTGACGTGTATTATACTGATAAATATTATGTAAAAGGAAAATACAAGTAATCGGATGAGTTGAATGATAAGATATACGCAATTTTTAAATACTTTGTGATTTGTGAATAGTGACTCAACAATCGTTGACAGTCACACAGATGAGACACAGTAGGATAATAATCTGTGGACAGTCAGCTGATTATAAAATTGACATAATTTCTGATTTTGACAGTTGACAGTCAGCTGACGCACACTGACATAATTGAATGAACTATTTTTTAATTTGAAGTTAATAGCGTCTGCAATCAAGCTGAATCAAGCATTTACTTAGTCTGTGGCGATAGCATGCGTCCCCCTCCACCTTGGCTTAAAGGTCTCGATATAGATCATTCACAGTTATTTTACCTCTGACAGATGTCAAAATTATTTTCTTTATGTTGCATTATTGTCAAAATGTTGCCAGATCGTTACTTTTGTTACGTTTTACGTTACTTTTTCACCCCTTTGAGTTACTTTTGTATTCGTGTCTAGATGACTATTACGATACTTTTCAAGGTCTTTATTTTAAATTAAACCTTATAATTAATGAATCTTTTTCCTTGTAATGGTATAGAAAATAATAGTTAATTTATTGATTTAGCAGAGACAAAAAAAATAAGGCACTTTTGTATAACTTTATCTGGTTTAGAAAAGAATTTTTTTTGTTGATTAGCAATTTCTTATTTAAATAAACTGAAAAATTAGTAATTATCACCGAAATGTTAGAATATGTAAGCGTATTTCTATTCAACTGTGTATATTGTGTAAAATTTTCAAAAATGCGTTACTTTTCTTGTTCAAACGTTACTTTTTGTACTTGATAAGGTTACTTGTACTCGTTGTTTTAATAATTATTATTATAATCCCAAGCTTTACCAATGCCCATAAACTCAATTTCCTTTGAAGAAAAAGAATTTATCTATAACAATATCGGATGGTTAACATATTATGAACAAGTGGTTACTGCGAACTATCAATATGATATAAAATATTAGGTAGGTTCGAAACAGGAAATTCATGTAAGTACACACATCACTGTAAAATAATACTTACAAGTGAATTAAATAAAAAAAATAAAAAACCCCCGCCCCCAACGCAAAACGTAATTCACCATTTTGAATGGCGGCCATCTTGGATTTTAAATTTTATACAGTGCCCTTTCATTTGATTTCCATATTGAGGGGGTTGTGGAAGAAAAAAGTAATTCGCCATTTTGTAGTTGGTTAAAAATGGGGAAGTCAATACTCACCTGACATGGCAACATTATTTTCAGGCTAGCCAATGTAAGGGCTAGAGGTAAAATAACTGTGAATGATCTATACCAAGCCAGTGGCATAGCCACACCCCTTAAAAAAAAAAAAAAAACCCCCTCCACCAAGCATCTATAGATCATTCACTGTTATTTTACCTCTGACAGATGTCAAAAATATTTTCTCTATGTTGCATTTTTGTCAAAATGTTGCCAGATCGTTACTTTTGTTACGTTTTACGTTACTTTTTCACCCTTTGAGTTACTTTTGTATTCGTGTCTAGATGACTATTACGATACTTTTCAAGGTCTTTATTTTAAATTAAACCTTATAATTAATAAATCTTTTTCCTTGTAATGGTATAGAAAATAATAGTTAATTTATTGATTTAGCAGAGACAAAAAAAATAAGGCACTTTTGTATAACTTTATCTGGTTTAGAAAAGAATTTTTTTTGTTGATTAGCAATTTCTTATTTAAATAAACTGAAAAATTAGTAATTATCACCGAAATGTTAGAATATGTAAGCGTATTTCTATTCAACTGTGTATATTGTGTAAAATTTTCAAAAATGCGTTACTTTTCTTGTTCAAACGTTACTTTTTGTACTTGATAAGGTTACTTGTACTCGTTGTTTTAATAATTATTATTATAATCCCAAGCTTTACCAATGCCCATAAACTCAATTTCCTTTGAAGAAAAAGAATTTATCTATAACAATATCGGATGGTTAACATATTATGAACAAGTGGTTACTGCGAACTATCAATATGATATAAAATATTAGGTAGGTTCGAAACAGGAAATTCATGTAAGTACACACATCACTGTAAAATAATACTTACAAGTGAATTAAATAAAAAAAATAAAAAACCCCCGCCCCCAACGCAAAACGTAATTCACCATTTTGAATGGCGGCCATCTTGGATTTTAAATTTTATACAGTGCCCTTTCATTTGATTTCCATATTGAGGGGGTTGTGGAAGAAAAAAGTAATTCGCCATTTTGTAGTTGGTTAAAAATGGGGAAGTCAATACTCACCTGACATGGCAACATTATTTTCAGGCTAGCCAATGTAAGGGCTAGAGGTAAAATAACTGTGAATGATCTATACCAAGCCAGTGGCATAGCCACACCCCTTAAAAAAAAAAAAAATCCCCCTCCACCAAGCATCTATAGATCATTCACTGTTATTTTACCTCTGACAGATGTCAAAAATATTTTCTCTATGTTGCATTTTTGTCAAAATGTTGCCAGATCGTTACTTTTGTTACGTTTTACGTTACTTTTTCACCCTTTGAGTTACTTTTGTATTCGTGTCTAGATGACTTTTACGATATTTTTCAACATCTTTATTTTAAATTGAACCTTATAATTAATGAATCTTTTTCCTTGTAATGGTATAGAAAATAATAGTTAATTTATTGATTTAGCAGAGACAAAAAAATAAGGCAATTTTATATAGGTAACTTTATCTGGTTTAGAAAAGGATTTTTTTTGTTGATTAGCAATTTCTTATTTAAATAAACTGAAAAATTAGTAATTATCACCGAAATGTTAGAATATGTAAGCGTATTTCTATTCAACTGTGTATATTGTGTAAAATTTTCAATAATGCGTTAATTTTCTTGTTCAAACGTTACTTTTTGTAATTAATAAGGTTACTTGTACTCGTTGTTTTAATAATAATTATTATAATCAAAAGCTTTACAAATGCCTATAAACTCAATTTCCTTTATAGAAAAAGAATTTATCTATAACAATATCGGATGGTTAACATAATATGAACAAGTGTTTACGAACTATCAATATGATATAAAATATTAGGTATGTTCGAAACAGGAAATTCATGTAAGTACACACATCACTGTAAAATAATACTTACAAGTGAATTAAATAAAAAAAATAAAAAACCCCCGCCCCCAACGCAAAACGTAATTCACCATTTTGAATGGCGGCCATCTTGGATTTTAAATTTTATACAGTGCCCTTTCATTTGATTTCCATATTGAGGGGGTTGTGGAAGAAAAAAGTAATTCGCCATTTTGTAGTTGGTTAAAAATGGGGATGTCAATACTCACCTGACATGGCAACATTATTTTCAGGCTTGCCAATGTAAGGGCTAGAGGTAAAATAACTGTGAATGATCTATACATGAACAACGTTCATGTTTCACTACTTTTACGTGCAAGTACACCATTTTCATTGCAAATCTCTCAACTATAATTATTATGAAGCTCTCAAAATATGGTAGGGTGCGCTGTAAGTTCATGTAAAAGGCGATCAGAAACATCAAATTTCAGTAAAGACGGAGTTTCTTATCACATGTAAGTAATTTAAAATAAGTTTAAGCTCAAATACAAAAATTACTTATAAAGTCTAAGCTAGCGACAGATATAACGATAATATAATATTATGATAACTTGGTACGGGGACGGGGACTAGTGATGACCTACTAGGATTAGGTGCGAGCGGAAAACAAAAAAAAAAGTCATTTGTTTTAGTATATGTGTATTTTTTGCATTATTTTATTAAATTGAAGTTTATTTAATTAATATTATTATAATAACGTTTAATAAATGAATGTTTATTGAATGTTTTTTTGTTTACCTGCATAATATTATTGTTTTAATTACAGATTCCCGAAAAACCCTGATTTAAGAGAAAAGTGGACTAAAAAATGTCGCCAAAGCATAGACTGGCGCCCTTCACGAACAAGCGCAATTTGTTCAGAACATTTTACTGCGGATAGTTTTCAAGCGCTTTCAAACAACAGAAGGAAATTGGTACCAGGCTCGATACCGACTTTAAAATTATCTTGCCATTGCTCGGTACTTATTTTGACATCTTATATTTGAAATATTTTTTATTGTTTTTGGGTTTCAAATGTCATCTTATAATTTTTAAGTATATTTTCGGAGTTTTGGCGGCAAGCCTTAATCATATCATTAGCTCCACGTCTTTTGCTTAATAATCGTGTAGAATTTGATTGTTAGCGTGTAATAATGGTGGAATATTGCGTGTTAAGTGTTTTTGAATGTGCACAGATGTAGGCAAGTGATATGGTGCTGAAATATGAATTTTGGTGCCCCCTCCAAAACTCCTCCGAACTTTCAGTAAAATTCCACTCATTTTACTGGAAGACTCACGTGACTAGACGAGCTATTAAGCTCACTCTGACTCTGACCTGACTAACTAACTTATTACTTACAAAATAACATCTAACTTGACACTGGCAAAACACGAAAGTGGAGACCATAATTTAATATCCCGTGAACATTCACGAATTTTACTCGACACTGGCAAAATGCACATGTTGCCATATTATTAAAAAGAAAAAAAAAAAAAAAAAAAAAAAAGTATATTTTCAAGTCTATTGTTGTCATTAACATGTTTTTTTTTTGTTTTAGGAAGAAGATAATCGACCATATTCACCTGAAAACTATAAGAAGTCACCAAAATCACACTCAAACACTCGAACGCCAGCACTTAGAAATAAAGAAACTCATCCAAAAATGAATATGCAAGCATTGATACATTCTAAAAATAAAAAAATACGAAGACTGCAGACAAACAATAAATTACTTAGGGAAAAGGTTGATAGATTGAAAAAAATAATTAAAAGCTACATAAAAAATAATTAAAATAAAGAAGTTAATTGTAAAACCAGCGATTGAATTAATATTAATTGACCATATTATATAATATCGAATTGATAACTAAGTTAACAGCTTTCATGTTCCAAAATTTTAAAAACAACCGTAAGAGTAGCCTGTTTTTTTAATTAGATTAATTTTTATCATAAATATCGGGATGATTCATATTCTTAGGTTATAAGTTATATCTGATGATTTCGCACACCTAGTACAATACATGGTCAACTCAAAAAGTATTTTTACAGCAATTGCAATTTTATTTATACTTGTTTAAGATTGAAATAATTATAAAAAATATTTGTTTGAGTTGGCGCTGTTTTGATATGGGAGTGCGATTTGATAATGATATTATGTATTATTTTTAAATAAATATAATAAAACTGACACTCGTGTTGCAGAACTTATAAAAGCTTAGTTTTTAATTCAATTTCAGCTTAGTTTTTATTTCAACGTTTTAAATTCTTTTTTTTACGAATGTAAGTAAAATAAACATAATTATATTATATAAAGAATATGAAACGAGCCAAATATTCAGTTTTGCTCAAGTTTGATAACGTTTGATTCATTTTCATCCCAACACTTGTTTTGATTGACATTATCGTTCATTCAGGATGTTCATTCATGTTATTGTCATTGTTAAAAAAAATTGGCGAATTTGATGAAAATGTGTTTATTTACGTAAATTTTATTTTATTTTTCTTTACAAAAGCGTATCCAAGTAAAAATCAAACTCAAATTAAATAAACAATGTCATACAATTATTAGTAATCGTCAAAATGGTGGTAAACGCTCCAGATTCGCCCGTACAAGCCGAAGTGATTTTTGTGATAGAAGCTACAGCCGCAAATGGGGCCCATATCAATGAATTAAAGACTAATTACATTATTCCTACCCTCGAGTAAGTACATCACGTTGTACTATGAGACTGTGTAATTTAAAAACTATGAAATTTGTCAATAAACTGGTTTTAAGTTAAGCTACTGAAAAGTCGAAAGTGGGTACTCTATGTGTTCTCTAAGCCTCAAGGTGCAATCGCACGGTGCAGCAACTGCACAACAGCTGCATGGTGCGGCCAAGTATCTTTGTATGAAAACGTATGGGACATAGCGCACTACGTGGAAGCGGTACGGCGCGGCATTTTCATACAAATTACTTGGCGCCGCGCCGCTTCAGTGCAGTTGCCGCTTAGTGCGATCTCACCTTAAGTTGTTGGAGGTCTAGATAACATCCAGTCCATTAAGGCTCTGCCCATAACCCTTCCGAACTCCCTACGAGAGGGTATATGTAGTGCGTTTTTCTTGGTGTTAACAAAAAAAGTTAAAAAACCAAATCATTATGGTGTTCTGGCATGATTGTCAGTGAAGCCAGTAAAAATTTCTTCCACTAATTTTAAGCTTATACAGCTATGGCGCTCAAAAAGATATGTCTAATCTAAACTATTCTAGATACTTCCATGGAGGTGCGCTAGAAGAAGGAGGTGGCAGTGGATCGACATACTGCATAGTTACGTACAAGGCTGCCGACTGCCATCCAGATGATCCTGTTGCTACATTTGGGCCGTTTGACTCACCACAGAGGGTTTTGGAAGCTGTGGAGGCGATCCAGTATGTATTTAAGATCTAGTTACAATAAACTACTAAAAAGTGTAAAAAACTTGACATACAATTACTTATTTAAAAATGAAATTAAAGACAATATTCACAGATGGTGATAATACACTTTATACACATCTTTATTAAACAACAATATTGATAATTAAACAAAATATCTTAAACCTCAAACTGATAAATACTTACTAGAAAATTAAATCTAATAAGCATTGAAATCGCTCAATGTAATATTCTGGAAATTGCTGGGCTGAAGAGTCTTAACTCTCTTATGACTCTTATTGATCTCTTTTGAGTAAGAAGCATTAGTGCAGTGCAGTGGCGTAGCGTAGTGGGGGCAGCAGGGGTGGCCCGCCCCGGGCGGCACTTTTTAGGGGGCGGCAAAATTTCACAATAAATAATAAAAATATTTGCACCATTTCATATTTTTAACGCAACTACAAATTCGGACCGATTGAAAAGAGCATGGAATTTTTCATAACTTATTCTGTAACGGATTCGGGGAATCCCCTTTCTTTGAATGATATTTTGTAGTGACTGAAAAATTTATTTGCGTTTTAAATTAAATTTTCTAATTATTTAATTTTGTCAATCTGACGATCGACAGTTGTACCTAATCTCGGTGATAGGTATTGTACCTGTTATAACAATGTATCATAAAGATGATTGTAAAACTTAGATAAACTTTTTTATTTAAAATTTAACCTATAGGTATAATGCAAAATAGTTATGACTGTTCTAGCCGAAAACTTCTCTAGAATTAATGTATTGTAATGTATAGTATACATTAAATTGAAATATCTAAATACAAGGGCGGCAAAATTGTCTTCCGCCCCGGGCGGCCGACACCCACGCTACGCCGCTGGTGCAGTGCACCTATTTTACATCATTGTGAAAATGCTGAGTGGTGCTGTAGTGATAATGGGTGTTAAGAGTCTTCAGCCCAGTAATTTCACTAGCTACAATGCCCTCCTACCAAAGCTCAGTAATGTTTGCACATATCTGCTCAGGCGGTAGAATAACTGTTACTGTTGGGGTACCTAGGTTCGACCTGCAAAGGAAGTCTACCCTCGGTAAATGTGTCTAGCTCATCTTCTTACTTCGTAGAAGTTAAATAAGTGAGATATTTTAAATTATTAAACAATTTTATTTATATTATACAATTTTGGAAACTACCGTGAGTGTTATCCATATTATAAACCATTTATAGCCATGTTACCATGGTTGAGACATATCTCAACGAATAATTAACGTGAGTACAGCCGTATCGTTGTTATAATTTTATTTATATTGTTAATTTCTCAGGTTTGTAGGAGGCCAAGCGGAGAGCAGAGCATGTATAACAGAAGCATTAACAACGGCTATGGCTTGTTTCGACGAGCTCGGCCGTAATGACACTCCGTCGCATGTCCTGCTTATTTGCTGCTCCTTGCCGTATTCCGCGTATGCTGGTGGATTTGCACCTCCTGGTAAGATAGTTGAGGAGTTTTGTGCAACAAGGGTTATATTTCAATCTCAGCCACTCACACCTATACTCTCTATTAATGTATGTTCTATTTTTCTTAGGAGAAATATTGACGAAAATTTTGTGCAGCGCATGACTTATTGTATTTACAAGCTTTTATTTACTTTCATTTGTCTGTTGTCTGTCTGTCTGTCTGTAATCAAATCTTGCAACTAAAATTTGACCCACTTCCCGGGGTCCGATTGAGCTGAAATTTTGCATGCATGCATAAATCGGATGACAATGCAATATTATTATAACATGGAGCTGATCTGATGATGGAGCTGGGAGGTGGTCATAGGAACTCCGTAATAAAACGACGTAACCCCATCGAGTTTGGGCTCATTTGATTCGTCTTGACGAGTACTTTATGGTAATAATAATAAAAGCTTGTTTTTAAAAAGTTTTTTAAAAATTTCACTTGTTTTATGTTAATAATGTAAACACACTTTATTTAATAAATGATTATCATCTTATCTTATTCTATTCAGCTTGGTGCACTATGCACATAAAATTACACAACAATGTAAAATCTTGGGCCACTGTACTGATTGTACTGTACTATTTTTATAATTATTTCTGATGTTGCACTAATAACTGTGTAGGGCAAATTTTTCCACTAGTTAGTGACATGGTTTGGTAAAATGTCTATATGGGTAAAAGGTAACACCACGGTAAAGAGATATACGTAGGTCACTCTGAAAGTTTTTAGAACGGGCCAGTTTATAGCAATTTAGAAAAAAATCTAGTACTACGTTTTAAAATATAGTTCTTTTGTTATACAAAAATGCCACTTAAATCTGTCTGACACTTATTTTATTCTTTTGGCGTCAATTTTAAAAAATCATGTCGCCGCCATTTTGAATCTGGCGCGTAAAAATGTTCGCCGCATTATTTGTTACGATTTTCTTTGTGGTATTACTGCACAACACTGTTACGATCGAGTTTGATTCTTGTTTAAAATTAATGTCCCATCTCGTAACACTATTTAAATCGGATTTTATGAATTAAATCGTGGCTGTAACAGTCACTAAAGATCCGCGTGAGGCCCGCCTTGAAACTGCGGCTATCTAAGATTGCGTTGAAACCATGCCCTCTGTCTTAGAGTTAGACAAGAAAATGGCCTATCAGTAGATTCAGGCAAATCACGAGATAGCTTTGAGTCCAGAACAAAAATCTTGATCGAACAATTTTTGACGTCAGGAAGCTCTGAGCTAGTTGGAGGTCCCTGAATTTGCACTGAGCTTAAAATGACGTCGTACCTATCAGAGGCGCCAGATTTTGTCAAGGTTGAATGAAGATGCCTTAAAATTATATGTTTATTATCGTAATGAATTAACAAACCTGGATTTATTGTCTTCAGAAATCTAGCGCCAATTTTTACATACAGATTTTTTTTCCTGAAGAGTTATTACCAAAAGTGTTGAGACGGGGGAGTGAGAAGAAAAAGACGATTGCCTTTTTCCCTAGACAGTCTGATTTTTTTTGCCACTATTATGATGAAAAATAACAAAACGGTAATCAGAAAGTGGTATACAAGTATTTTTTGGCCAACTGCTTAGGAAAAAAGTTGATAACATTGACGTCGCTGCAGAGTCCCCCTATTCTAGAGCAACGCGTCAGCAGACACAGCCAGATGAATTAATGGAAATTTTACATAATTGTAATCTTTATTTTTGTCCCATCTATCAAATAGCTCTACCTGACTCTTTGTTGGTTCTATTCATATAAGAAAAATAAATCCCACCAAAAACATTCTGTAAAAAACTAGCCAAGTCTCGATGGAGCTGCTTGTTTATCTCTAAAAAGTAATGAAATCTAGACAAAGTCGTGCCAAGTATAAGGTTCCTTACTGCGATTTCTTTATTATTATAGTTAATGTTGTGTGACTTGGCCGTTGAAGGGTACACAAGGGTATTATACCAGGTGCTCCATGACACTATTGCACCAATCTGTTCGCTACCCATTCACGATAGAAAATTTCCACTTGGAAAACGTTGATTGGATAACCAGTCAATTGTAGGCTTGATAAAGCTGCGTATTTCAATAATACTTATGTTTAGGCGATCCAAGTGTCATGGAGTATCTGGTTTTGTACCCTTGTGTACCCTTCAACGGCCAAGTCACACAACATTAACTATAATAATAAAGAAATCGCAGTAAGGAACCTTATACTTGGCACGACTTTGTCTAGATTTCATTACTTTTTAGAGATAAACAAGCAGCTCCATCGAGACTTGGCTAGTTTTTTACAGAATGTTTTTGGTGGGATTTCACTTATTTTTGTAGAAACGCTATATTATAAGGTTATCAGAAATACAAACCGTAAGCGCGTTTTAAAATACAGTCAGCGCCATCTAGATACGTGTGCGTTCACTCTTAGTCCAATGCATCATACCGGGAAGTGGGCCTAATTAAACTTGCAAGATTTAATTACAGACAGACAGATCGACAGGTGAAAGTAAATAAAAGCTTGTAGTAAAGGCGGTATGTCGATCTCTTCTAATAGTTTGGTTGGGCTCTTATTTTAGTTGACCACGCTAGATATCGCCTGATCATAACTGACGATTTACGACACATATACACACTCACATATACATATACTATGCCTTAAATATATTTTGAATTAATAAGTTGGATATTACACAATTTTAACCATTGACTGCAAATGTAACTTTGTAATCCTATACATTTATATGAGATTACAAAGTTATGTATGCAGATGAATTATCTCGAAAACGAGACCGAAATTGCATGTTTTTTTAGTTTTCCTATGGCTTATACAATAAATTCTAAGTATGTACCAAATTTCAGCTCTCTGAGTTTATGGGAAGTACTAGTTCTATTTTGATGATCATGAGTGAGTGAGTGTCGAAAATGCGAAACTTTGCTTTCGCTTAACTTCGGAACTTAATGACCTACAGACTTGAAATTTTGGATTTTAAGTATGTAATTATAGCTTACTGGATGACGAAAATTTCTGTGTTCTGGTCTTATCCAGAGGTTCTCAAATAGGGGCCTGAAAATGCGACGAAATGGTTCCTGTAAAGATGGTACGGCAGTGCTTGCTTCGCGCTCGACTTGGCGGGGGCACTACCGTGCCCCCAGATAAAAACTTTAGAGATATCGGATTTTTTGAATGCCAAAGAAGGGGTCGCTGCGTGTAAAAAGGCTGTCGGGAAGACCTCTAAGGAAGATGGCACACTCACAGCTTTACTTAATGGCTTAGCCGGTTGCAATGGTGCTAAAGTCGTCTAAATGATCCAACTAAATAACAATAAATAAACAAATAGTTGCTGGCTATTCAAAATTTTGATATTCTAAAAACTTTCAGTTTGTCCCATGTACAGTAATGTAACTCCCTAGAAGTGGTTGAACTCAAGGTCGCGCGAGTTTGCAACGATTTGGGTAGGGTTCGGTAGACAGCGAGGCGCCGAATAGGCGATATTATTGTGAATTACTCAAAATATCAAAAAGAATTAAATACTTTGTGATATTTTTACTAATTCACAACATTTATTCGGAAGTTTGCTGCATAAAAAACGTCTATTCGGCACCTCGCTTCTTGCCGATCCCTGTAGACCGCGTTGCAAACTCGCGCGACTTTGAGTTCAACCGCTTCTAGGGAGTTACATTACTGTATATCTCTTTACCGTGGTAACACGTTAATTTGCCACCACAGGAGCGGCGACAAGCGCGGAGGCGGCGGCTCGTTTGTTAGGCGAGCGCGGCGTGCAGGTGTCGCTGGCGGCAGCACGGCGTGCACCCGCGCTGCACGCTCTGTACGAGCACGCCGCGCCCGAGCCGCACCCGCAGCCGCCACGGAACTATGCCAAGGTTACTGTGTCTTGGGTACCTGAGGGTATGGGTTGACAGTAGTGTCATACATCAATAGAAAATCTTGGTGTCTCCCGGTCTTCTTCAACCAGCCCTGGTACTACAGCTAGGTACCTATACATCTGTGCACACTCGTGAGAACCTGAGGGAAACAGGCTGGCAACATCCTCTTTAAGATCAGAGGGGTTCAACCCCAAGGCCTCGGGATTATAAGGTGCACATTCGACTGCTGGTCCACGGACGCAACGACATCAAATGTACAATCAAATGATATAATATATTACGGCTGTTTCCTATAAGATATGTAGGAGGCAGTCGATAGGTCATGTTGCAGGCCTTGTAGGAATCTTGGCGATCTGAAACTTCAACATATAGTGTTCAATCCTAGATTCCTTCACGTCACCTTAAGTACCGTCCTCTCACAGTACGTACACACCTTGAACCACCCCAGGGTCGCTCTCTTACTTATAGGTTGGCAACACGACCAATAATTTGTGATTTAACTCTGACAATGTAAGTAGGATAACCAGTTCTGTTGGAGTATAAACCCCAATTATTATTATTATCAAAAATCAATCATCAAAGAGTCCTTGATATTCCAGGACCCGCGTCATCTAGTCCTCCTTCGCGGCTACAGTCTGAAGGAGCGGCCTCCCAGTCCCGCACCGCCGCCCGCGCCAGACATTGTACAACCCGATGTTTTTGGGTATGTTTTATTGTATAACTTAGGGCTAAGGGGTTATGTGGTGCAGGTTTTTTTAAGCAACGAAGTAAGAAGGTACAAGGTGGACAGACAACCTCATAAAGGTCGCCGGAAAAAGATGGATGCAGGTCGCTTCCCACCGATATACATGGAAGTCCAAAGGGGAGGCCTATGTTCTGCAGTGGACATCCTACGGCTGAGATGATGAAGTAAGAAGACGAGCAATACGCTCTCCTGATGGTAAGTAATAACGCTGCCCATAATCACTAGTCATTCACAGTGCTGATCAAGACTTTAAAATGTAAAAAAACGGTAAAGAAAAATGGTGTGATCTTGGATCACAGAGATTGGATTCTGGGCTGCACCCAAAGGGTTATATGAGAATGGAAGTAATGTGTCGATAAATAGTAACTTCTTACTTCCTACCATCCTAATTTCTACTATACCACTTGCTACCATCACAATTTCTACTATCCTTCTACCATCCCAATTTCATCTATCACAATTTAGACTATCACCCATTTTGTACCACGTGAACTTTTTGGTCTGACTTTGAACAAGGTTGTTTAATGTGGTTTAATAATTTATTGCATGAAAACATATAGTTGTTTTAATTAAAAAATCTGCGTATAACGGATACTAATTTTTTTTCTAAATACTGTAACGATAAAATGAAATGAAAATATTTATTTGCTTCAAATGTTGTACAAACAGGTGTTTTAAAATAACTAGAGTCCGAAACATTTAGTCAGTTAAAAGACATGCAAATTATGAATGGAAAAAAAATGCGGTTGAACTTAAGGGGTGAATAGTCGCTGAGTTGCTCTGTCTCGCTCGCACGATGTAACTTAGTCAAATAACAATTGATAAATCCTTTTTTTGGAAATGTGATGTTAAATTGAAAATTTAGCTCATATTTTTATAAAATTTTTAAAAGTTATATCGTGCGAGCGAGACAGAGCAACTCAGCGACTATTAACCCCTTAAAGTCGCGCGAGTTTGCAACGTAGTCGACAGGGATCGGCAAGAAGAAAGGTGCCGAATAGACGTTTTTATGCAGTAAGCTTCCGAATAATGGTTGTGAATTAGTAAAAATATCACGAAGTATTTTATTCTTTTTGATATTATGAGTAATTCACAATAATAACGCCTATTCGGCACCTCGCTGCCTACCGAACCCTACCCACTTGGATGCAAACACGCGCGACCTTGAGGTCAAACGCTTCCAAGGAGTCACATAACTGTATATTTCTTTACCGTGATTATATTGTCGTTACAACAGTGTGGGTCGAGGCGGGGCGAGCGCTCGAGGCGCGGCGGCTGCGTTCGGTCGCGGAGGGGGTCGCGGCTGGCTGCCCCCGCCGAGACAACCTCTCTACGCTACCACATCAGCTTTACTCACTCAACTGGCCCAGCCGTCATACCCACCGCCTGTCAACGTATCTGTAGCTGGACCGGCGCATACGCAGCAGGTATGTACATTGCTTAACCCCTTGATCCAGGAAACACTTCCGGTTCAAATCAAAATTGATATCTATTATTTCTAGCTTCTTTAAAATAAGGCTTGAATTCGCATGCGCGGGTGCGGCCCGATCGAGCTCGGGGGACATAATAATATCAAAAAAACTGCACAAGTCTATTCCCACACGTATTCCGGTCTACCTGGACAAGTGGACCATTCCGGTGGACTGTTGTTTGTATAGTAGCCATATTATAGGTTGCCACGTCGGTCTTGGTCACTCAACTGGCCCAGCCGTCCTACCCCCCGCCTGTTAACGTATCTGTGGCTGGACCGGCGCATACGCAGCAGGTGTGTTTCCTTATAGGTTGCTCACTCAACTGGCCCAGCCGTCCTACCCCCCGCCTGTTAACGTATCTGTGGCTGGACCGGCGCATACGCAGCAGGTGTGTTTCCTTATAGGTTGCTCACTCAACTGGCCCAGCCGTCCTACCCCCCGCCTGTTAACGTATCTGTGGCTGGACCGGCGCATACGCAGCAGGTGTGTTTCCTTATAGGTTGCTCACTCAACTGGCCCAGCCGTCCTACCCCCCGCCTGTTAACGTATCTGTGGCTGGACCGGCGCATACGCAGCAGGTGTGTTTCCTTATAGGTTGCTCACTCAACTGGCCCAGCCGTCCTACCCCCCGCCTGTTAACGTATCTGTGGCTGGACCGGCGCATACGCAGCAGGTGTGTTTCCTTATAGGTTGCTCACTCAACTGGCCCAGCCGTCCTACCCCCCGCCTGTTAACGTATCTGTGGCTGGACCGGCGCATACGCAGCAGGTGTGTTTCCTTATAGGTTGCTCACTCAACTGGCCCAGCCGTCCTACCCCCCACCTGTCAACGTATCCGTCGCTGGACCGGCGCATACGCAGCAGGTATGTACATTGCTTAACCCCTTGATCCAGGAAACACTTCCGGTTCAAATCAAAATTGATATCTATTATTTCTAGCTTCTTTAAAATAAGGCTCGAGTTCGCATGCGCGGGTGCGGCCCGATCGAGCTCGGGGGACATAATAATATAAAAAAAACTGCACAAGTCTATTCCCACACGTATTCCGGTCTACCTGGACAAGTGGACCATTCCGGTGGACTGTTGTTTGTATAGTAGCCATATTATAGGTTGCCACGTCGGTCTTGGTCACTCAACTGGCCCAGCCGTCCTACCCCCCGCCTGTCAACGTATCTGTGGCTGGACCGTCACATACGCAGCAGGTGTGTTGCCTTATAGGTCACTCAACTGGCCCAGCCGTCCTACCCCCCGCCTGTCAACGTATCTGTGGCTGGACCGTCACATACGCAGCAGGTGTGTTGCCTTATAGGTTGACTTATAGGCTTGCTGCGGTCGCGGCTGGCTGCCCCCGCCCAGACAACCTCTCTACGCCACCACATCAGCTCTACTCACTCAACTGGCCCAGAACTTTGAACCCCCCTAAAAACATTGTTTTGGGTCCACGTAAAAACTAGGATTAATATTTATGCCAAAATGATCTCAGTCTCTTGTAAAACTCTACTTTAAGACAGCCACATTGTCCGGTGCATCACCGAACATTTCGCATAGATTGCACTCGTGTGACCCACTTCCATCAGTCCGACAATTTAGTCGTTAGTGCATTACCGATCGCCGCGTCACTCGGGTGCATTCATTAACATTCAACATAATTTAACATTAACATTTACTAGACAATATATCCAGTCCTAAGTAACATTTGTTTCACTACAATCTCACCCGCACCCCGACATCTTTTTTGGTCCTTCGACGGTCCTCGCGCGTCGCGAATATCACAGTGCGGTATCACGTCGAACGAGGTCAACGAACTAGCAACATCTTACACGTGTCGGAGTACCTAAGGATTGTAGTGTCACATTTCTTGGGAGCTGGAGTCTGGAGCAGCAGTAAGGGAGTAACACAGACGCGCAAGTAACATTTACATAACATTCTCCTGTCGTTACAATTTAACAAACTTTAACACAAAAATGTCTGAGCTTATCGAAACTCAAACCTCAACATACAACAACATCGTTAAGCTCGGCATTATAATTTAACATTTACCAGACAATATATCCAGTCCTAAGTAACATTTGTTTCACTACAATCTCACCCGCACCCCGACAGACGAGTTTTTTTATACAAAGAAGTAAGAAGACGAATAAGACGCTCTCCTGGTGGTAAGAGATAACGCTGCTTATAATAGGTATATTGCTACCCAGGATTTCGCTTCTTACTTAAGAGTCATAAGATATTAAGACTTTTCAGCCCAGTAATTTCACTAGCTACAGTGCCCTACTACCGAAGCACAGCAATGTTTGCACATTACTGCTCAGGCAGTAGGATAACTGGCACTGTTGGGGTACCCATCTAGTCGACCTCCTGCAAAGGAAGTCTACCCCGGTAAACTTGCGCATCATAGGATTGCTGATCTAAAGAGATAATGCTGCCCATAATAGGACTTCACTAATTATGCTTATCATCGGGCTCCTGAATTATTTGTCACATTTCCCCAGGCCCCACATCAACGTATGCCAATGGCGACTCCATCAACGTCGGCGGGCCCCAGCGCAGCCCTAGGGACTCCGCAAGCAGGGCTCCAACGCAGCTACATCTGGAGTGGAGTCATAGAGTGGATGGAAAAGGCCAAGTCGCCTGGAGACCAGCAGAAGACCACCAAGTTACTGCCTTGCCAAGTAAGTGGTTTATTATGGTTACCATAGCAACGTGGCTACATATGAGGGGTCATAGAGTGGATGGAGAAGGCCAAGTCTCCCGGAGACCAGCAGAAGACCACCAAGTTGCTGCCGTGTCAAGTGAGTTGTCTATAATGGTTACTATGGCAACGCAGCTACATCTGGAGAACGTGGCCTATATATGAGGTGTCATAGAGTGGATGGAGAAGGCCAAGTCTCCCGGAGACCAGCAGAAGACCACCAAGTTGCTGCCGTGTCAAGTGAGTTGTCTATAATGGTTACTATGGCAACGCAGCTACATCTGGAGAACGTGGCCTATATATGAGGTGTCATAGAGTGGATGGAGAAGGCCAAGTCTCCCGGAGACCAGCAGAAGACCACCAAGTTGCTGCCGTGTCAAGTGAGTTGTCTATAATGGTTACTATGGCAACGCAGCTACATCTGGAGAACGTGGCCTATATATGAAGGCTAATAAAGTGGATATGGAGAAGTCATTATATGCCAATGGCGACTCCATCAACAACGGCAGGCCCGAGCGCAGCCCTAGGCACTCCGCAAGCAGGGCTCCAACGCAGCTACATCTGGAGTGGAGTCATAGAGTGGATGGAGAAGGCCAAGTCTCCTGGAGACCAGCAGAAGACCACCAAGTTACTGCCTTGCCAAGTAAGAAAAACACTACTTAGAAATCTAGGTTTTCTTATACAAAAAAGTAAAAAGACGAGCTAGATGCTCTCCTGTTGGTTAAAGATAACGCAGCTTAATCAGTAGTGCTACCCAGAACTTAACAATGATGTAAAATTCTGGGTGCACTGCTCCAACGCTTCTTACTTAAGAGTCATAAGATGATTCTGCAGCAATGTATTCTATATATGAGGGTTCATAGAGTGGATGGAAAAGGCCAAGTCTCCCGGAGACCAGTAGAAGACTACCAAGTTACTACCATGTCAAGTAAGAAGAGAAAACTACTTCAAATCTAGATGTAAACATATGAAAAACTGTGGGTCCCGGCTGTTTCCTATAAGATATGTAGGAGACAGTCGTTAGGTCATGTTGCAGGCCCTGTAGTAATCTCGGCGACCTGAAACTGCAACATATAGGTTAGCCACACAACCTATAAATTGTGATTTGACTCTGACAGTGTAAGTAGGGAAACCTGTTCTGTTGGAGTATAAACTCCAATTATTATTATTATTATTATGTCGCTCTTTAACACGGGCTAAGCCCGGGCCTTTTTATAGGCGTACACGGAGACAAAAAGTCCAACGCGCAGAGGCCCTTTTGAGCTTTTAATATAAATGTAATGGGTGACACTTATTGGAGTCTGTCTGTGAGTCCATCCATACAAAATGGGCTCAAAGGCAGTCTCCGCCAAGTGATAAGACTATTGCTAATTAATGGAAACTACTTGACCTAGGCTATGGATGTGTATTCTAAATGGATGGTTAATGAGGCTATTGCTAGGACTACGGCACCTGCCACTTCCGTCCCATTAGGAAATATGAAGGCAGGTGATGACTCGCCACTCACTAAACGGGCCCCCATAAAGGCCGGCATTACATAGCCGACGAGAAGGGCAACGTTGGTGCAAGTGGCTGGAGGGGGAGAGGTGTCCCTGGACTTTAAACACGTAGGCCAACTCGCCACTTATGCTTCACATCCTCCCTCCGAGCGTGCAGCTCTCGCGACTCCACTCTGGCCGGCCAATGAAGGCAAGCACAGAGGTGGGGGACTGTTCCTCGTCAGTGTTCACTCCGGCCGCCGGTGAAGGCAAGCCGGAGATGAGGAACAGAATCCTCCCCCGGGAGCACTCGGGTCCGTGGGGTCGCTACTCCCCAACAGCTCGCCATAAGCTGCCCTGCGGTGTTATTATTATTATTATTATGAAAGAGGTTTCCAAATAGGTCCATTAAAAAAACACCCCTAGGTTAGCCTTCAACCAAGGTCTAGCCCGATCTAAAGCGAAGATGCGTTCGTAGATGGTAGTGGACTAAACCTGGAAGGCGGAATGAATCCCTCCTTGGCTTCACTACACTTCATGTCGGTGCACGGTCATATCGACCTCTTGGCGACACGGTTTTGTCCAGTGGGTTGCAACAAGGCCCGGCCAAAGCCTATCATCAGTATAGCGAGTGGAAAAAAACCCGCACATAACTAATCAAAGTCATTGGTTGGGCTTGTTTAGGAATTACGTGTACAATCAAACGGCATTTGCTGTCAAAATTCATTCAGTCGGGACTTAATCTAACAAATTTAGTGTAACATTATGTCGTAATATATTGAACTAGCTTATGCTCGCGGCTTTGCCCGCATGGTGAAATCCTTTCTTAGCGGAGGTGTTTAACATAAAACCTACCTGTGTTCCAAATTTCAACCTTACCCGTTCAGCGGTTTGTGCTGTAGGTTGATAGATCAGTCAATCAGTCACTCTTTCCTTTTGTATATTGATTTAGTCATAATTTTATAATTTTTCAGGTATCAGCAAGCACAAAAGACATAGAGCCTGACTTGAAAGTTGATACGTGGCCGAACAAATTGTTGATGCAGTTGATGCCCAAACAGTTGATAAGTAGCATCGGCGGGCAGTACCTCAAGGACAGCAAGTCTGTACTGTTCCACTTGCAACCTAGCGAGGCACTCGATGCACTCACTAAAGTCATGGTTAACGGATTTGTAAGTATTCATAATATATTTCATATTTATGTAACAAAAATCCTTTTTATCCTGTACAGATTTCGCCAATAACACAATATAATATCTAGAATTCAACACTAAGGTCACTAAAACACTTAAACAGCTATAAAAATACAGATATCAAGTAAATACTCGTCATTATCCTATACCGACTGCGCCAGTCTCATACAAGTCACGTGACTCAAGTAGTTAATGCCCAAACAGTTGATAAGTAACATTGGCGGTCAGTACCTCAAGGACAGCAAGTCCGTGCTGTTCCACTTGCAACCTAGCGAGGCACTCGATGCACTTACTAAAGTTATGGTTAACGGATTTGTAAGTATTAATTTATTTATTAAAAAATATTTTTATCCTGTACAGATTGCGCCAACAATACAATACCTAGAATTCAACACCGAGGTCACTAAAACACTTCAACATCTATATAAAATACAAATATTAAGTAAAAACTCGCCATTATCCTATACCTAGAACTGTTAATTCACTTGATGACATGAGAAAGTTACAGGAGGATCTTGATCGCTTATCTAAATGGTGTGACGACAATCGTATGATTCTTAACTCATCCAAATGCTTCGCCATGCAATTTACTCGAAAAAAGCAAGTACTTAGTCCTGCATTTTATATCTGAGGAAACCTCTTAAGCAATGTGCTTCACATGCGTGATTTGGGAGTGCTTCTAGATGCAAGATTAAGATTCTACTCACATATAGATGATATCGCAACTAAAAGCTTCCAGCGACTAGGTTTTGTCTTGCGCAATTGTAGGGACTTTAAATCTCCTGAGACCAAAAAACTGCTGTACAATTCGTTGATACGGAGTGGACTTGAATATTGCAGCGTCGCTTGGAATCCTTTCTATGAGGCACATAAAAAACGTTTGGAAAGCATTCAAAAAAGATTTCTATGGCATCTGACTTATTCTTGTAACCGTGGAAAAGAACTGCTTAGTTATGATGACCGACTAAAATTCTTTAAAATGGTCCCCCTCGCTAAACACAGATATGTCTATGATAATGTCTTCCTTTACAAAATTGTTAATGGAATTATAGATTCTCCATATTTGATGTCTGAATTACGTATCTCCGCGCCGAGTAGGCTCCCTAGAGGGTCACGGTTCAATGTGTTCTGTGGGACAGGATCTAACTCTAATCTCGGGTACAACGCCCTATTAACCAGAATAGTGCGACAATATAACCAGGTCTCTAAAACCAAAGATGTAGACATATTTGCTGACAATCTCATTAAATATAAAAAGTCTCTCAGTGCCTGACCTTTGACACTTTTACCGATTTTCATGAAATTGTTATTTAAAATATTTGTTTAAGTATTTTTCTAATATAATTATTTTTGATTTTCTTGGCAACATCGACATAATAATTATTTTTTAAGTTTTATTTATGTTTCAGGCGGGTTGCGTCCACTTCTCACCAATGCCGTCACCGCCTCAATGCGATATAAAAGTGCTCATTCTACTGTACACGCCGGACAAAAAGGCATATTTGGGCTTCATTCCGAATAACCAAGCCACTTTCGTGGATAGACTGAAAAAGGTGAAAATTTTTACTGTTTAGCTAGCTTTATGGTATAACAAGCTGTTGCAGATTTCCATATATTATATCTATTCCATTCCATGATATTATTTCCAATCGCAAAGTCCATTCTTATTACTTGTCTAGTTGGAAAAAGGAATCTATGTCTCAAATTCTATCATCCTAGGTTCAGTAGTTTTCGCCTCAGACTTTCGCCATTTCCGAAAAAAGATACTTCACATTGCATCTTGCTTGGATCTTGACGACATGAAAATGTTAAAAATACAAAACGAAACTAAAACTAGAGGTAAACAATGTCTTACATCAGTAAGACATTGTTTAGTTCTAGTTTTAGATAACCTGCTTAAAAACATTTTTTATAAATTGTTGCAAATATTACGAGTATGATAAAATTACAATTTTTCAGCCGAGTCAACCTCTAAATGTATAAATAAGTCACGGGAAAATGAATGTTTGTTGCAGGTGATCCAACAACAGAAGATGTCCCAAATAAACAAGCAAATGCCTCCGACTGCGCCCGGTGCAATGCCTGCCAACATGCCTCAACCCGGTATGCCTGGTAGGTGAAATTAACCCCTTGATCCAGGAAACACTTCCGGATCAAATCAAAATTGACATCTATTATTTCTAGTTTCTTTAAAATATGGTACAAATTTGCATGCGCGGGTGCAACCCGATCGAGCCGCTCGGGGACTTACGGGATAATTTTCTTTTGTATTCATTATTTTATTATCTAGTGAACACGCGTGCACTTCGTTTTTTATGCGAAGAAGTAAGAAGACGAACAAGACGCTCTCCTGATGTTAAAAGGTAACGCTGCCCATAATAGTAACGTCAGTGCCCCAGTGGTCATACGTCCGGCTTTTAATCCGGAGATCCTGGGTTCAAATCTCAGTGTGTGGCAAAAAGTTTACCTGGACGCTACTGTGTTTCGGAAGGCACGTAAAACTGTGGGACCCGGTTGTTTTCTATAAGATATGTAGGAGGCAGTCGTTAGGTCATGTTGCAGACCCTGTAGTAA
Organism: Hemithea aestivaria; assembly: GCA_947507615.1. NCBI lineage: Eukaryota > Metazoa > Arthropoda > Insecta > Lepidoptera > Geometridae > Hemithea > Hemithea aestivaria. Next base: position 4,095,232 of record OX382347.1, on the reverse strand, counting down.
TCTCGGCGACCTGAAACTGCAACATATAGGTTCGCCACACAACCTATAAATTGTGATTTGACTCTGACAGTGTAAGTAGGGTAACCTGTTCTGTTGGAGTATAAACACCAATTATAATCAGTACAGTGCCTTGGATTTCACAATGATGTAAAATTCTAGGTGCACTGCACCAACGCTTCTTACTCAAGAGTCATAAGATGTTAACTCTTTTGCTCAGTAATTTCACTAGCTATAGCGCCCTCCTACCGAAGCTCAGTAATGTTTGCACATCATTGCTCATGCAGTAGAATAACTCGTACTTCGTAGTGCCTAACAGAAAATGATCAGTGTTTCTCTACTATAAAATGCATGTATTTATCATCATCTCAGCCGTAGGACGTCCACTGCTGAACATAGGCCTCCACTTTGGACTTCCATCCGGTTGGAAGCGACCTGCATCCAGCGTCTTCCAGCGACCTTTATAAGGTCATCTGTCCACTTTGCGGGTGGAGGTCCTACGCTGCGTTTGCTAGTCCGTGGTCTCCACTCGAGCACTTTTCGACCCCATCGTCCATCCGCTCTGCACGCTATGTGGCCTGCCCATTGCCACTTCAGCTTGCTAATCTTCTGGGCTATTCTCGTTAACTCACTATTTTAAGGCCTCAACAGTACGCAAAACACCTCTATAGGAAGAGCAGTCAAGAAACTCACAGGGTTATTCTTTAAATACCAGGGACATCAGGAATGCCACAAGCGGGTATGACAGCGGGCGGTATGCCGACATCACTGGGGCAAGTTGGGGTGGGGCAAGTCGGAGTGGGGCAAGTGGGAGTGGGGCAGGTGGGGGTGGGGCAATTGTCAGCGCCCGGCCAGGCTATGGTGCAACCGCAAATGCAGCAACATCAACAGGTAAATATTACGGACATTTTCAATAATTAATTATCAATTATTTTTTACAACGATTTGATGCAAGAACATTTTAAAAATTGTATTAATAAAATATTTTAATAGGTTGAATTTTGTTGGAAGATAAAAGTTTATTTATAATAACACATTGTACCAAAATTCAAGACAAATAAATCCCATTTCATTTCATTATAATAGTGATTTTGATAAAAATTACATAATATTTTTAAAGCATTTTTATGAATTACATACAAAATCTAAATTATTTAGTCCGTCAGATATTTCATTGAAAAAATAAATGATATTATTATGTATTTTTTGTTTTGCGAATATTGTAATCAAAATGTCTGAGATGTAACGTTTATAAGTTTTTGGGTGGAGACGCGCTATACGCCACCTTGTTCTGAAATACGTAGAACAGTGTGTTACATCTCAGCATTTTTTATTTAAACTACAAAGTCAAAATTACGTGTCCAATAAAATGCCTTAGATTATAATTAGTCATCCTGAGGGCCTATTGGCTATCGCCCAACGTCATTTATAACACTAGAATCCATAGACAAAATTGCGAACATTACTTGTTTAAACCTCCTCATTAATATGAGTTAAATAACAAACGCAGTAATGTACATTGAAGTAGTCATCAACAGGGGATAGGTAAAAAAAAATTGTCCATAATGGAGATTATTGAAAAATATTGGACACGTATCTTTATATTTGTAAATCTGATAAATAACGTGGGAGATTTCGTGACGTCATATGTGTGTGCTCCCTCCTTTTCTCCATTCCTTGTGCCTTGGATAGTTGTTTTTAAATACATAAATAAATACTTTTTAGAATACAATAAGCGTAGTTTTTTAGTATCATGACACAAGTTTATTATCCGCAGAACATGATGATTTCTGGCGGAATGCCGGGCCAAGTAGGAGGCAAAGGGCCGCGCCCCAACCAACTGGACGGACTAGAGGCAGCCAGACAACAGAACTTGGAGAAAATACAACATCTACAGCAAACTTTAGAGGCCGCGCACCAACAAGAGGCCCAGTTCAAGTCGCAGATGGACATAATGTCGCATCTGCACGCCGCTCAACAAACTGAACAACATTATAAACAATTGGAGGTTTGTTATGTTACTACATGACCCGCGCGCACTTCGTAGCCCCTACCAGACAATTATCAGTGTTTCCCTACTATATTATACATATAAACCTTCCTTTTGAAAGACTGTCTATTATAATATATTATCTACAACAAATGTTAGAGGCCGATAACAAGAGGCCTAGTTCATTCAAGTCGCAGATGGATACAACTGAACAACATTATAAACAATTAGTGGTTTGTTTGTTTGTTATAACTTATATATAACGAGTGTAACTAATGTTAGAGGCCGGGTAACAACAAGAGGCCCAGTTCAAGTCGCAGATGGACATAATGTCGGGTAACGGCCGGGACATAATGACGCAAACTGTACTAAGATAATATCAACACTATACTAAGAGAGCTTTACATCAAAATCGTAATAGATAGAATATCGGAATAGATAGATCGTAATAGATATTATGTCACGGCTGATTTGTTAAAAAAATATGTGATAGATATAAAATATACGGCTAATAAAATATTAACAGTTTTTAGTAAACCTTATGTAACAATCGACGATCAAAAAATATCTAATGATTTGTCATACATGATAATTTACGTTCACCTTTTTTGAATCTTTGAACTTAAGTTCTAGATAACTAAAGAAAACTTAAGAAGCATATTGTCCATTGCAGGAACAACGTAAACACCAATTGCAACAGCAACTGCAACAGCAGATGCGCGGCGCCAACGCAGGTCACATGGCGCGGGGGATCAGGCCGATACTGCCTTCCAACCCTGGACTCAGGCATCTCTTGCAACAGGTATACTTTACTTTGTAACTGTGTGAAAGATATGTGTGAAAGAAGTGTGTAAAAATGATTCGTGTAAAAGGAGGTGTGTAAAAATGATTTGTGTAAATTTTACACTGTAAAAGCAGGAGTGTGAAAAGAGAATTTTTATTAAAAACCGAAACCGATATTGAGATATTCTCGACAATATTAGACGTGTTTTGTGATTTTTCTTAAAGGAGAAGTGTGTAAAAGGGGTATGTAAAAATGATTTGTGTAAAAGGAGGGAAGGTTTCTTTCATACATGCCGTATATGTGAAAGAAAAATGATATGCGAGAATAGGATGCATATTTGAAAAAGGATTTGCGTGAAATAGATGTGTGTGAAAAGGAAATACATGAAAGTTGAAAGGGAATAATTCTGATAAGTGAAGAAAGATGTAGGTACCTAAAAGGATATTTAATTATATGCATGAATAAAAGATGTATCGTATTCGTATACCTAGAGAAATGTGATATTATAATTCATATTTCATCTTGAATATGCATTGCAAAAATTGAACATATCTGAGAGAGAGAAACGATATACGTGAATTTTAAATGTGTTGACTTTTGACAGACTTATCTCTACATTTAAATAATATTTAAAAATAAACGAATGCATGAACAAGGAAATGCGTGCAAAAGGTATCCTTAAGAAGCTATATCCGTGAAAAGTATGTAAGGATACTTGTAAATGTTATAAATGAAAGAAGATATAATATTTAATAGATTATAATAGATAACGCATAAAAAGAATATGCGTCATAAGATCATGCATGAAAAAGGATTTTCGTGAAAAGTACACACGTGAAAGAGATTATTCATAAAAGAGGATATGCATGAAAATAAACTTAATTTTCATTTCCCTTTTCTCTAATTTTCTTACTTTTTTCACTGTTCATTGTTCATATATTGCTAAAGCACTTCATGTACAATATAATAATCATTGTAAATAACACGTTTCCATTGCTTAATCATATTCACGAATCTGTGCAAAAATAGAAGAGTCGTGGACGGTAAACAACGATCCAATTATTTTGTATTTAACTACTAAATATGTACTTTGGTAACGCCAAGGAGAAGATTGAGAAATAAAAGAAAATAAATCAGGACATTTCACACATTTTTGGGTGGTTAGGATAACGGATATAATACTTATATACTTTTTTGTAAATACATACATATAATAGTTATTGAACCACCCAGTCCAGAAACAAATATCTGTGGATCACACAAATATTTGTTCCATGCGGGAATCGAACCCGCAACCTTCTGCGTTGCAAAAGGGTATTCACTATTCACCCACGACGCCACAGAGGTCGTCGTACCAAATAGGTATTACCTACGCCTACGACTCTTTAATTAGTGCACAGTTTAGGTACCCTAGCTTAGTGTTGACATGTTTCTAGCAACAGCAAGCTCCGCGCGGCGGCAGACCGCACATGTGACGACGATACATAAGTAATGCTTGCTCTTTTACTCATTCTGTGGTGTTGTAAACAGTGTGGAGCACAATAGAGACGCTTTCATGCCGAGATTCGAGAATTAATTCAAAATTAAAAAAATAAAAACAAACATAAATATAAGTATTGCCATTCAACGTGGCAATGCTGCCAGCATTCTGGGCACTCTGCCATCTGACAGTGGTTTGGAGCGCTTGGATTTTCTGTAGATTGGCTTGTGGCCGATCTGTGGTTAATAAAAGTGTTCTTTACTGCTGTAGTAGCTGTAGTATTGTTAGTTTGTTTTTCTCAATAAAGGCTTTAACTTAAATATCAAGTATATATTAAAATGTTTATGTGAATTTTTAAATGCCTTTATTGTTTTAAAAATAGGAAACAATGCTACAAGAACAGTAAAGAACACTTATGTTAAACACAGTCAGCTACACGCCAATCTACAGAAAATCTAAGTGCCCAAAACACTGTTTATAACACCTTTCATTGAGCACTTTCATGAAATAAGTGCCTATTAAATTTTAAAATTATATTAATTTTCTTTTGAAATTATTTTTACTTTAATATTTTTAATACGATAAACTTTATTACTTTATACGGAAATTGGGTACTTTTTTCGTGGGACTGACTTTATTTGCATGCGATCTTTGCCTTAATCATCCCTTATTTTATTTTGTCCATTCAATCATTGAGTTTTGTTCGTTACCTAGTTTGTTGTAAAAAATAAGTTTAAAATGCGTAAAAAAAAATGTATTGTATGTATGTTTTTATGTAAGAAATTGAATTAATTTATCTTTACTTTTGATTGTATTATAGAAATGTGTCCAAAAACCTGTCTGTCAAGTAAAAAGTGAACTTAAACTTTTATTATATTGAGAAAAAAATACGTTACTTATTTATTAGATACCTACATTCTACTGAATTCTACATACCTACTTGTATTTTTCCCTACTTCAATCAATAATATAAGCTCAATGGTTGAACGGGCATTAGATCTTCATTTTCACCATTCATTCATTCTTCATTTTCACATAAATCTTATACGTTTCTAAAACCTATTAAAAGTAATATTTACTTTGGTTAGCTTTTTAGAAATCAACTCTGACTAAAAATCCACATTATTTTAAAAAGGAGTTTTTTTTTAAAATTTTGTTTCAATACCCACTGTCAATGTTTTCTGAATGTTTGTGTGTGTTTTATGTAATTAGATATTCGAGACGAGCTCCACGCTCGCCTGAATGTTAAGCGATAACAACGGCAAATTCCTATTGTTTTTCTTCATTTATATTCATTCATAATCTCACCTCATATTAAACGAAGATGTGGGAGACTAAACCTAGGTAAAGTCGTATGTGGTAATGACTACTAAAGCTGGTGTCATACAGAGCCGGGATGGGATGGACTGACAAGAAGTGACAAAACTTCACTTCTTGTCCAGCGGTCGGCGAGTAAACATCTCTCTAAAGATGCCTCGTGTAGAGGCGAAACACGTGTCAGCATTGTGGTCAGCCCTGGATTTACACTAGGGGCATTCGGGGCGAGTGCCCAGGGCGGCAAATTTTCAGGGGGCGGCAAATTTCAAAACGAAATATTGAATTAAAAATTGTTTTGGAATCATCTTCAACTTGTGAATGTACATTTCGTGCCCCTTTAGCAGTCTGAATTTTACAATTGTCTCGGCGTTTGCTGAGTGCTTCTCGAGCAACCTAATATATATAGATAATTTTCCAAGCAAGCACTCCGAGCATATTTAAAGTTTGACTTTTCTTAAATCATCGCTTGGATTCTCAATCACACAGGTTATTATTAAAAAAAATTATTTGCGCTTATAATAAGCAGCCTTACTAGCCACACGGACTTAAGATTTTTACTCCAAACGAGCTATACGTCCACTTACCACAAGAAAAATACAATTTTCTCGGCGCTTGCAGTTAGTTGCTCTCGTTCTTTTATTTTATTTTGGCACTCTAAACGAACAATGCACCCACTTTTTGCAATTAGAAATACAAAAATTTCTCGGCGCTCGCAGCAAGCTGCTCGCGCTCTTAATATATTTTATATATTTTTTATTTTGCACTCAGAGCGAACTATGCACCCACTTTTTGCTGTCAGAAATACAAATTTTTCTCGGCGCTCACAGCGAGCTGCTCGTGATCTTAATAATAAAAATATTTTTATTTTGGCAATCAGAGTGAAGTATAGCACCTACTGTTTGTAGTCAAAAATACAAAATTTTCTCGCTCGCAGCAAGCTGCTCGCGCTATTTTAGTCAAAATTGTTTTGGCTGTCCAAGCGATCTATACACACACACCTTTCGTAGTCAGATGTATAACATTTTATTTATAAATATTCTTAATTATGTATTCTATGTATATTGCAAGAACTCGACAACAAATTTCTTAGTAAAATATCGAGCCGATGACCGTCAATAAATAATATTTCGGTGAAGGGGGGCGGCATTTTCTCACTGCCCAGGGCGGCATTTCGGCTAAATCCGGGCCTGATTGTGGTCTATTTTTTGCGTAGCGACTTGGCAGCGGTTTGTCATTGTTGTCGCCGTCGCGTCGTTTCGTACCATTTTTCCTAGCGTAAGTTTCGCATAACCACATAACTAACACTAAAAATTAGTTATAACCCTTAATGCATGCATATGCTTGCACTCGGTGGTGGAATTAATACTATATTTTTCTTTGGTATCGTTGGAATTCCTCGCCATTACTTAAAATTTAGTAAGACTCACAAATTTGAAGCGGAATTAAAACTAAATATTATAATGGCTAATATTTTTTTTAAATTATAAGTTACAAATATATAATCCGCTTTCCCGCGCGTCCCGGCTCGGGCCGGCCCGGCTGTTACGCTGGTTTTAGCGACATGATTTGGTCAAGTCTTAGTCGATGTTTCAAGCAAGTTGTATGAATAATATAGAATATTCAATATATTGTTGTTCATTATGTATTGTAATGTCTAGCAGCCACAATACAGGCCGGGGCAGGGCTCGGTGCGGCCCGCCGCGCAGTCGCAGCAGTTTGATGACGTCAACAACTACGGAGATCTGTTCTAACTACCCTCATTTACAAGCAGATATTATTATTGTCAATAATGTGCTTTTCACGAAATGAGTCCCATTGGCGGGGCGCTTTTTAAAGTTTTAATATCTATAACATAATTTTGACTTGTTATAATTAATGTCTTAATTAAATATGTACTTATTTACTTTATTTAACAAATAAAAAATATTTAGGATATAAAGTACAGTAAATAATCGATTAAATTAAATTATGTTCCGCTAAATTCCGCGGGACCTATTTCGCGAAGAGTACTCTACCTAATGAAATCGGGTTTAAGACTTTTTTAACCTGATAATAGGAGGATCAGCTTTCAATTAGAAACTTTTTTTTTCGACTTGAATGTTTTTGCGAAGACGTGAACCGCGCTTTTAAAGCTTTCGGCCGTTCCTTTTCCTTATTCATTCCGTGGTAAAACCCACTTTCTAATTTTGACAAATTGCAGCTGTCATGACAAGTAGATTTCGCATAATAAATTAAAAAAATATTGCAAATATTTTTCAATGTATTTTATGGTAGAAAATGGGACAATAGCAAATCCAAAATGATCTGTAATAATTTTTGTATGAGTAGAAATGTTTGATTTGTTCAATGAACATGAATTTATTCTAAGATTATGGATGTACTTTGTAATATATTTATAAGAGCAATAAATTTTTTTTCAATATCAAAGTGCATTTTATTTATACCAAATCAATTTTTTGACAATTTTATATCAAAGCATGCACGCACAGCGCTAGTCGGGCGCCACGCAATTTTTTAACCTTTTGACCACCAAAGTCACCTATACTTGACAAGTACTTGCGGGTCCTGTACGCTAACGACGTCTATAGACGACAAAAAACCCAGTCTTAATAAAATGAAATAAAAATATTTATCGACTCTTGGCAACACTAGTTTTTTCGTAGGTATTTTTTTTAAAATTGAGCCTTGGCGCACAGGGCACGAAAATGCGTTTGTGCCGCGGCGTTCAAAAGGTTAATAAATTAATAGGTTTTGCTTGGACTATTAATTTATTCAAAATTAGTCCAATAGTTTTTCGTCTATGGGTTTAATATTTAAATCAGGAATTTTACAAGGTTAAAAAATTGAAATGAGATATTATAGTATGCATATGTTTTGGTTACAGAAAAAAATATTAAAATGCCTGAGATATAAATAGCCTTATTAACGCACTAAGACACCTTGCCCTGAATGTTGCAAGCTGTGACGTCATGCTGGTAGGTAAAAAAATAAACTCAAATTTATTGTATATTTTTATTTAATAACCTATTTTGTATGATATATTTTACATGATCTTGTCTCAGACTAAAGTTTTACAAAAATATTTACTAAATAAGTATTTAATTACAAATTGTACACACAACACATAACCATATTAGATATTATTGCATTAGAATAGTTTGTCACAATATTATATACCTACCTATTAATATTAATGCTATTAAAACTAGCTGTGATCAGCAGGGCTATTCACTTATCGTACATCTATTTTTTTTTTTTTTTTATTATACGTCATTTCATACATTTTTGACAATTCGGTATGGTTGGCTAACCGATAAGTGAATAGCCCAGCAGATGGCCTATTGGCTATCGCTCAACGACATTGAAAACACTAGAATCCATAGACAAAATTGCGTACATTGCTTAAGTCGCACATCTATCCGAAAGAATTTTTGTACAGGAAATCTTCCGATTCTGACGATTCGACTCCGGCAAGTGTGCGAGGTTTCATGACATTTCATATAAAGAATTCAAAATTCGATGCGGATAGATGAGCGTTTACCATAAACCTCCTCATTAATATGGGTAAAATAACAAACGCAGCAATGTAAATTGAAGTTGTCATCAATCGTAGTGCGTGAGAATTAGCCAATAGGCCCTCAGAATGCAAAAAATCATGTCATCTTGTAAAATTGCCATTTAAAAGCCTTAAGTAGTTTCGTAGCTGAAAACCTGGCACTTACGGTGTTAAACTGTTAACCTTTCTACGCAATTTTTGAAAGATTGCTACGCTTCTCTTGAAACTTTTATTTTAAAAAAATTCTAAAGCGTTAAAGTCAAAATTATTTGATATCTTGTCATAAATAAATAAATATTACGTCCTCAAATCTTTGAACCAATATTAAATGCTTTTTACTATATCGTAATACTAACTGTTGCCAGCAACTTTACATTTCTTCCATTATTCGTGGTTTTTGATATGAATTATAAAACTATACTATAAATGCTATACAGACTATATATTTCATTCGTTCAATCGTGGCGATTGACAATCATCGTTCATTCATTCATTCTTTTAACTAAAAACTAATTAATTTAATGGAAATTTAGTCACGATTATAAAAGATGAAGCTATACTTAAGGAAGGAAGTCTCAAAAACTGTTTTTTATATTCAATAGAGGTTAGACTGACCACGATAGAAGGCGGGAAAATCCCTCTCTGGCTTCACTGAAACGCAGTCGGCTTTTCGTTTCAAAAGAATTACTTTTTATATATAAAAAAGTTGATTTTTCATATTTTTAATTACATCACAAAAAGGTTCACAATTCGTCAAATTCTTTTTATGAATTTTAACAGTTCACAGATTATAAAAAGTTGCCTAAACTACACCTGGCTACATCTAAGTTTAGCCGGCTAAACCCAAGTGTAGTCTTCGGGCGTTGGCCGCGACATATTATATCGTTTTTGTTTCATTTAGATGTATTTTTCTCGTAACTTTTCTTTTTGTACCTTCCTAAATTAGAATTTATTTATTGAAAATTATACGGTACCTAAAAGTATTTTTTGTTTTAGTGACAAAATTCATCCTATACAAAAACACATACTCTATCTTTCTATCAATTAATTAAATTAAAAAATAATTATGTTTAAGTAAAAAATATTTAACACTAGCAATAAGAATGTAAAAGACCTCACATTTTATTATTATTTGGTGATTTTTAAATCAATGACTACCAAACAAAATTCAATGTTTTTACAAAATTACAAATTCTATTTTGAGCACGGTCCCGAATTACATTTTACATAATTTTACATAACTCTTTTGTGAAACGGGTCGAAAAAAATTTCAGTCACCCAGTCAGTAAAGATAATGAAGCCATTTCAATTTAGCCTGAAACGGCTACATTTTTTACTGCACAATTGTGCCTTTGCCAGACCAAATAAATGTGGCACTTTAAAAATGTTGACGCAAAGTAATATTATTATTATTCAAAAAGTTTTTTGTCAATGGGGATGTAGACAAGGCAAATTTTTAAAAATATAATTAGTCCGTAATTTAGGTCATATAAAAATATTAGGAACGTATTTTTTAGTTTTTGAATAAAATTAAACTTGGCTGAGATATAACACTTATATGTTTTTATGTAGGGACGCGTGACGTCACTACACTTACAAAAATATACACGACTTAGTGGTGTGACGTCACGAACAAGCAACTTTAACGCGTTGTATCTCTAACGTTTTATATCAGATTTACAAATAGAAAAATACGTGTCCAATATTTTATTTTACTCTTAATTGTGGACAAAGAAAACATTTTTAGTCAACATCCCTATTACTTAGATATTATTAAAAAAAATCCGAGTTTCAACGCAATATTTCAAGCTAAGATAGTTTGAAAGATCGAAATACAGATTGTCATAAAATATAAACTTTTCCAAGCTAATCTTTGTACTTATATAGTCGAAACTGGGCTTCTTGCTAAGCTTAATAACACAGCTTTAGTTTAAGCTAACTTCAGAACATATGTGTAAAATATAATGAATGGATGTCACCATAGACAAAAATAAGGGTTCCGTTTTTTCCTTTTGAGGTACGGAACCCTAAAAAACTATAGACAAGTAGGGAGTTGATATAAAATGACATCTAAAAGACCAACTATAGTCCGTTCACAGTTATTTTACCTCTGACAGATGTGACAATTATTTTCTTTATGTTGGCATTACCGTCAAGTCCCTGTTCAGACCTCCTGGAGTTTTTTAAAGTTTTCAGGATTAAATTATCTGATATCGTGCCGAAAAGGATTCAAAGCAGTAGAAGAAATATTGTTTTATCAGTGCGTGCTTTTTGTTAAAGAGAAGGACATCAATGCGCCGTAAATTCCATTTACAAATGTTCGTCAACCAACCAGGTATGTGAATTAGGAATACCATACAGTGAAACATAATTTACCTAAATTCCTAGTTATTATGCATAATATTATGACAAACGTGCTAAGTCTAGTGTAGGCTTCTTATTTGAATAAATGTGTTTTGATTATCTCGTTGTTTTAATAATTATTATTATAATCCCAAGCTTTACCAATGCCCATAAACTCAATTTCCTATGAAGAAAATGAATTTATCTATAACAATATCGGATGGCTAACACATGAACAAGTGGTAACTGCGAACTATCAATATGATATAAAATATTAGGTAGGTTGGAAACAGGAAATACATGTAAGTACCTACCTACAGCACTGTAAAATAATACTTAATATGGGGAAGTCGATACTCACGTGACATGGCAACATAATTCTCAGGCTAGCCAATGTAAAGGCTAGAGGTAAAATAACTGTAAACGGACTATATTGGTATTTATGATTCCAAGATGCTACAAAGTCTATTTTTTTTTCTGTCTCTGACATGTTAGTAACTTTACGCCTTAAATGTCAAAAATATTTCATAAGAAAATTATTTGCGAAAGGAAGACGGGCTCAGATAAAATACGTATATAAGGCGTTAATTTTGAGGATTTTTAAAGAAATTTCTACTTCTATCCATTCATTACATTAACGCAAATGACCGAACGATTGGCGTTGAGAGTTCCTTAAAAAAAACATCGATCACTATTATGACACTTTGTGCTTGTCACTTTGACAGTTACTGCTGTCGTCTGTCATTTTGACGGCTCCGTTTTGACAGGTGCCGTTCGAGTGTTTGGCGGGAGTCGGGGGTTTTTTCTTTTTCTTGGGCATTTCTATGACGCGCTCCGCAAGAGCCGTCAGAATGTTACCGGGAACTCGTTGATGTTCTTCGATTAAAGCTTCTATCGCTGCGGACACCTGGGAAAAGAACATGTATGATATAAAAATTGCAAATCTTTTTACCAGGGGTAACAGGGGTATACCTACCCCTGGCCTTCAGGCGGTAGAACAAGTGGCTGAACAGTGATGTGACCCACAAATATTACTTACTTTTAACCACAAATGCAACTTACTTTCAACTTACAAATACTACTTACTTCTAACCCATAAATACTATTTTCTTTTAACCTTCAAATACTACTTACTTTTAACCTCTAAATACTCCTTACTTTTAACCCACAAATATTACTTACTTTTAACCCAAATACTACTATAAGTAGTAAATGTAAGTTTATTATATGATTATCTACAATAATATGTATCGTTATTTATGTATTATTTTTTCTTAGTGTATTAATCATGTATAGTTATTTTTAAAATACTAGTATTTTGTATTTAGTTGAGATGTTATTGTCACCTTTTTCAGTTTACTACATAATTTTATCACTTAAACGTGTAGTAATGCGCCACCGTGTTTATCTTTCTGTAAATTCCTCTCCATTCATTGGTTGTCTGGAAGAAATCGCTTTTTAGCGATAAGACCGCCGCTTGTACATTTATATTTTTGTCAATAATTTTCCACTTGTAATGTATTTATTTTTGTGTGGTGTACAATAAAGCATTATCTATCTATCTATCTATCTACTAATTTTTAATTTAACCCACATGTTTAGGCAAATAACATGTCGGTTCGACAGATTATTCTAATTGTACGAAAAAGTTTAATAATAGTATATGTCAACGTCAAATGTGTCAAATTAAAACTGTCAAAGTCATACCATATTAGGAATCTCGGGCTTCTAAAAAATTGTGATGGCGGCAAAGGTTATGTAAAATAAATTATAAGTTTTCAAGGAATAAAACCAAGTAAATAGCCGGTGCAACATATTTTATTTATCCTGCCGAGTCGACCCTTCTACATGGTCCTTCGTTGCCGAATATTCAAGAACAAATATCGGAACCGGGAAGATTCGGAAGTGGTGGCCGTGCGCCGGCACATTTACGACATCGTGCCTCGTGTAATAAGTAACCTACAAAGTAATGGAATCCACAATCAACTCGCAAATAGACATAAATGCGCGGATGTGCAAGGCGTACAGCAATTTTAAAAAGAGTCCCAAGGAACGTCTCACCAAAGAATATTGCGATGCTAGGCTCGAGGCGGCGGAAGCAATGTGGTCGGAATTTGCCGCCGGCCACAGGGAACTCGTAAGAGGTTTGGAGCCGAAAGCGCTCAACAGCACATATTATAGTCAAAAGGGTATTTATGACGCAACAGAAGAAGTCTACATCGACTATAAGTGCTCTCTCAAGCTAGCCAACGGAAAGGTAAAGGGTGATCCTGCAACAACATCACAAGGACAACAAAGCCTGAAGCTCCCCAAAATCAGCATACCTAAATTCAGTGGAAAATACTGTGAATGGCAAACCTTCCGTGACCTCTTCGTCTCTCTTATACACAACAACCAATCTCTTCAAGATGTAGAAAAGCTACACTACCTTAAGAGCCAACTCAGCGGCGAAGCGGAGCAATTATTGCGGCAGGTGCCCATCGCCAATGATAACTACAGTCGGTGCTGGTCCCTGTTGGAGGAAAGGTACAACAACAAAAGGTATCTGTGCCACAACATATTACAGAGACTCTTAACGCAAAAGACTTTAGTGAATGAATCGGCAAGCCAACTGAAGGAACTCTTCGACTCCACAAAAGAATGCTTGTCGTCACTGACTCATATTGGGGTCGAGGTAAAAACTTGGGATGTGCTTATTATACATATGCTATCGCTGAAATTGGACCCTGAATCCAGAAGACAATGGGAATTTCATGTAAACAGTACAAGTACCTTTGACTCATTGCCGTCCTTAAAACAATTTGAGGAATTTATTGTTAACCGTTACCGGGCCATTGAATTTCTGGAAACAGGATCCAAAACGAATATAAAACGTGTCGCGAATACACGCACAGTAAAAAATGTACTGCACGCCACAAAGGTTCAATGTCCTCTGTGCACAGAAGAGCACAAACTTGCGACATGCCCAGAGTTTGCCAAAAAAGTAGTTGAGGAGCGTCGTAAATTTGTGCTCAGCAATAATGTGTGCTTCACTTGCATGGGTAGCAACCACTCGTCAAAAAATTGTAGGACTCATTTACGCTGTAAAATATGTAAAAGAAACCATCACTCATTGCTACATCCCACAGGTTCACAATCGTCAGAAGTATCAGCACAGGATAGTGTCACATCTTCTAAGGATGCAGTAGGTAGCGAACCTGCTTCGAGTGCAGCAACAAATGCACTCATGGTCTCCTGTTTTGCCACTGGTAAGGTGCAACAAGTTTTACTAGCTACTGCTCTAGTAAAGGCTAAGGCAAAAAATGGGGAAGGTTATAACATCAGGGCGCTCCTAGATCAGGGGTCGCAGGCTTCATTTGTAACACAGTCCACAGCTCAATATTTAGGGTTGAAGAAGACCAACACTACAAGCCAAATAACAGGCTTGGGTGGAGACAAGAGCATTGTCTCCAAGGCTATGGTCGAAATAGAGATCCAATCCCGCATGGATCCTCAAGTTAAGTTTGCGGTGAAGGCACATGTGATCAAAAGTATCACATCTCTTCTTCCAACAAGAAGAATGGAAGCCATTGAATGGCAGGAACTAAATAACTTAGTACTAGCTGACCCAGAATACTATGTCTCTAATAAAATTGATCTTCTCCTAGGAGCAGACGTCTACACTCGCATCCTCCAAGAAGGCATGAAGAGAGGACCTCATGGGTCAGTCATAGCGCAATCAACCAGTCTGGGATGGATCTTATCTGGTGTTGTTGAAACAGGGAACACAACTACACCACCCATCAGTGTGATGCACTGCTGCTCCACTGATGATGACAACATGCTGAAGAAATTCTGGGAAATGGAGTCTGACGTGCAACAGCCAAAGGAAATGATGTTCACAGAAGAAGAGAAACAATGTGAGCAATATTATAAGGATACCACGGTCAAGGATGCAAATGGTAGGTATGTTGTTTGTCTTCCATTTAGAAAGTCTCCTCCAGTAATAACTGGATCTCTTGAAATTGCTGAAAAAAGATTCAAATCTCTAGAATACAAGTTAGACAAGGATGAAACTTTAAAGTCTGAATATAAAAAGGTAATGAATGATTATTTAACACTTGACCACATGGAAAAGGTGCCCCATGAGGAAATTACAAATAATAATGCCGTATACCTTCCTCATCACGCAGTGGTCAGAGAGGACAAGCAGACCACTAAAGTCTGTGTTGTTTTTGACGCATCCTGTAAAGGAAAAAATCAGTTGTCACTTAATGATCATTTACTAACTGGTCCAACCTTACAGCCTGAACTCCGTCACATCATCATGCAGTGGAGAGCTCCGCCAATCTGCCTGTCAGCCGACATTGTGAAAATGTATCGACAAGTAAAGACTGCAACACAAGATTCAGACTATCAAAGAATTTTATGGAGAGATGAGAAAACAGGAGAAGTGGAACATTTTCGACTCACCCGTGTAACCTTTGGCACAGCCTCAGCACCATACCTGGCAGTAAAAACTCTTCAAGAGGTGGCACATGACCATGAGCAAGAATATCCTCTCGCAGCAAGGCACATCATGAAGGATTTCTATGTGGATGACTTGATGATGGGAGTGCAGACTGAGGAGGAAGGCATACAGGCATTCCATGAGTTGACAGAAGTATTATCAAAGGCAGGATTTGAACTTCAGAAATGGAACAGTAATAGCAACAGTCTATTAAAAATTATTAATCCAAATAAAAATGAACAAAAAGCGGAGAAGGCTCTGAATATTAAGCAAGATGAACTGGTAAAAATTATGGGACTTACATGGAATCAGAATGATGACACCTTCCAGTATGTCATAAATCTCCCCATCTTGCAGGAACCTATAACTAAGAGAAAAATAATATCAGACATTTCACGCCTTTTTGACCCACTTGGATGGGTAGGACCCAGTATAATAATTTCAAAAATTATAATACAAAAGCTATGGTTAGCCGGAATAAACTGGGATGAAGAAGTTCCAGAGGACATTTTAAGGGAGTGGATGTCTTACCGTCAAGCACAGGTAATGTTGGCCAACATACGTATACCAAGATGGCTCGGCACCAGAGCAGGGGACACTGTCGTAGAACTTCAAGGGTTTTGCGACGCGTCCAAGGCAGCATTTGCAGCAGTGGTGTACATTCGCGTAGTCAACGCTGAAGGCAAGGTAAATGTTTCAATACTTACTGCTAAGACAAAAGTGGCTCCGGTGAAGCAGGTATCCATACCTCGTCTTGAACTCTGCGGCGCCGTACTCCTGTGCAAGCTGATGCTAGAAGTGGCGAAAGTGATGAATATAGAAAGAAGACACATGCACGCATGGACCGATTCAATGGTAGTTCTCGCATGGTTGAACAAACACCCGAGTAAATGGAATGTGTTCGTGGCAAATCGTGTTTCTGAGATTCTGACCAACATGGATCCTCAGAACTGGTCACACGTCAGCTCAAAGGAAAACCCAGCTGACTGTGCATCCAGAGGACTGCATCCATCCGATCTTGTCAACAGCAACCTGTGGTTTAATGGTCCCGAATTTCTATCAGCGGAAACGGTGAATTACATCAAGCCAAAAGACACAGAAACCGATTTGGAAGCAGCAAAGGTCAAAGTCCATTGTGCAATGCAAGAAGATTCTCCATGGAACAAATATTCGTCACTCACAAGGACAGTAAGAGTCATGGCTTATTGCAGAAGGTTTGTAAACAATACCAAGCAGAAGTCAGCCGCAGATAGAGAAAATGGCTATCTTAAAGCCAAAGAATTAGCACAAACACTAATCATTTACATAAAGCTCTGCCAGGGAGAGCACTTCGGCCAACAAGGCACTTCAGTAAACTGTAACAAGGTACATATGAAGTCTTTGAATCCATACCATGATGAAGAAGGTGTACTGCGGGTGGGAGGCAGGCTCGAACACTCATCTCTGAGCTTCGACCGGAAACATCCCATATTAATCCCCAAACAGTCTCATTTAACAGATCTTATAATTTCAGATGCTCACATGCAAACACTGCATGGTGGACCACAGCTCATGCTCTCATACATTCTCAGCAAGTATTGGATCATCGGCGCTAAGCAGCTGGTGAAGGCGACGTGCAGAAGGTGCGCTACGTGCGTCAAGCACGCAGCTGTCACAAGAAGCCCTCTGATGGGTCAGCTGCCGACGCAACGCGTGACACCGGCGCGACCATTCCTGCACAGCGCCGTAGACTACGCGGGACCGATCCAAATCAGAACGTCAAAGGGCAGAGGTCATCACGCCTACAAAGGGTATATTTGCTTGTTTGTATGCATGTCCACCAGGGCAGTCCACCTAGAATGTGTTACAGATCTCACTTCAGAAGGTTTTCTACAAGCCTACAAGAGATTTGTCGCCCGACGCGGCAGGTGCTCCCACCTGTGGAGCGACAATGGTACAAACTTCATTGGAGCGAATGCTGAAATGCAGAAACGCAGCAAAGCAGAGATGAAGGCGGTGCAACGGGAAGTCGCTGAACATCTGGCATCCAACAGCCCCTCATTCTCCAAATTTTGGAGGTCTATGGGAGGCCGGCGTCAAATCAGTGAAACACCACCTAAAGAGAGTGGTAGGAAACTCAACACTTACATACGAGGAGTTGGCTACAGTTCTATGTCAGGTAGAGGCATGTCTCAATTCCAGACCCATGTCTGTTATTGATGACAAGGATGAGAGTTTCACTGTTTTGACCCCCGGACACTTTCTCGTTGGAGAACCACTCCTCACAGCGCCGGAGCAGAATGTAGAGGCTGTGAGCGTCCATAGTCTGAGAAGGTGGCAGCACACTCAGAAGATGGTACAAGTATTTTGGCGACTTTGGTCGCAAGAATATCTAACTAAGTTCCTCCATCGCTACAAATGGGCCAAAAATGAACCTCAGCCAAATGTCGGGGATGTAGTAGTGGTGAAGGAAGATAACATCCCACCTTCAAGGTGGCTTTATGGTAAAATTGTTGCTATCCATGCAGGTGACGACCATGTCGCACGAGTTGTCACTTTAAAAACTAAAACAGGGCTACTAAAACGACCTGTATCAAAATTATGCTTATTACCAACCCAAGTTTCACCGAAAACGGTTCAGTAGTTATTAAATTTAGCCCTCATTTATTGTAAGCAAGCGTTAAACAATTGTTCACTCTATTGTTGTGTTAACATAATTATTATTAATTATAATTTACATCTTAATGTAAATTTAAGTTGTCAATTATTATGTAAGTCTTATCAAGATAAGAAAACACTTAGTGCTTAGTCTAGCCATTCAGTTTATTGATATAACCAACAAAAATGTATAACTCAAACTTCATTTATTCAAATAGGCTACATTGGAGCACTTTTGCAAGTCAATTTTACATTTTTCTATTTTAACACTCTACTGTGTATATATAGGATGTGCATGAACTTGTGTAATGTTAATATATCTAACATGTTGCCGTGAGAACATGTTTATTTTTCCAGAATAACATTTCATTTTTTGTATAATGTAAAGTCTGTAATGTAATGTATTTCACTGTACATGCATCATATTGTTGTATTGTTATTGTTCTATGTATCTCATTAGAATAACATTTATTATTGTAAAATTCCATTCACATTTGCTATGGTGGGCGATGTAGTTTGTTTTGTAAAAGTCAAGGGTCACCTTGCCTTTGGTGGGCGATATGTTTAGGCAAATAACATGTCGGTTCGACAGATTATTCTAATTGTACGAAAAAGTTTAATAATAGTATATGTCAACGTCAAATGTGTCAAATTAAAACTGTCAAAGTCATACCATATTAGGAATCTCGGGCTTCTAAAAAATTGTGATGGCGGCAAAGGTTATGTAAAATAAATTATAAGTTTTCAAGGAATAAAACCAAGTAAATAGCCGGTGCAACATATTTTATTTATCCTGCCGAGTCGACCCTTCTACACCACAAATACTACTAACTTTTAACCCACAAATACTACTTACTTTAAACCCACAAATACTACTTACAACCTAAAACACTATTCACTTTTAAAAAAAGATTTACATATTAGTCAAGTCCAAACAGAGCAAGCCTCGCGGAACAAATGCCGCGCGAAGCAAATGCCTCAAGGCTGTTCGATCTGTGTGGACCCGCCTAATGAATTAAGTACAACGCCTCACCTTTTTCTGCAAAGACTCGGGCGTATCGTCCTCCTGCGGGTAGATAGGGTCCCCCAGATGAGTGATCAGTTTGACAGGGAACCCTCCGTACACGGGCGCCAGAGGCACGCGCACGGCCGAGTAGATCCGCAGCCACACGCCGCGCAACCATCCCACCGTGCGGAATGCCTCGCGCACGTTCTGTGTGAACATTGGCACTATTGGCTGTGCCATAATACCAATATATTAGTGAACGAGTTATAGGAAGAGTGGGAGTGTGTCTTTTTTTTATGTGATAAAGTAGAAGACGAGCAAGACGCTCTCCTGATGTTAAGAGATAACGGCTGCCCATAATCAGTACAGTATTACCTAGGATTTCACAATTATGTGAAATTCTAGGAGCACTGCACCAACGCTTCTTACTCAAGAGTCATGATGAGATGTTAAGACTCTTTAGCCCAGTAATTTCACTAGCTACAGTGCCCTCCTACCGAAGCACAGTCCGGTCTTACTAAGGATAAAGAAACAAATAAATCTCTATTCTGAATATTGAACGCCTAGAAGGTTTAATCAGAAGTGTCATCATTGCCACTGGACGAAATTGTGTCGCCCGCCCACTTTTTAGGTACATTGAGATCCCACTACTATTTGGACACCTTGAGCATTTAATCAAAAGCAGGATATTTTCCAACCTTTTCGCCATTAAGTTTATTTTAAACAAGTGAAATTAAAAAAAAACTTTTTAAAAACAAGCTTTTATTTATTACCTTCGAGTACCAAAGTACTCGTCAAGAGTCAGCACGAATCAAACGTGCTCAAATTTCCATCCAGCTCCAGCTCCATCATCAGATCACCTCCACGTCATAATAATATTGCATTGTCATCCGATTTATACATACATGAATACAAATTGGTAACGGGAAAAAGGGGATCGGACAAGGTCAAAAAAATAAAATATATCATATTAGGCAGTAATTTTAATAATAAAAATATATTCGATACGTTTTTTTGCTTGAGAATAAAAATAAAAAATAGCTTAGATATAGCGCTTATAGGTTTATCGATAATGACGCTTGACGTCATTTGTGGATGCATTATATTGTATCGACTCGAGTACCCATAATAATTATGGGTACTGATTATGAATTTTAATAAACACTTTTGAATAGGTTTGTACAATGCAAGCAGTCTTTTTCACGAAAGAGGTCCCGCGGAATTTTGCGGAACTAAATTTCATTTTTCGATAATAGGGATGTTGACACATGTTACGAATTCATATAAAGTTATGTTTTTCACATAAAAGACAGTATTTAAAAACCTACAATCACATTTTAAGGATCTATTTACAAGCCAAAATGGAATAAAATCAATTTTAATTTCAATATTTTTTACTTATTATTACGCGAATGCGAACGCCAATCAGGGCGCGTGACGTCACACCATTGGCCTGTACTTACGCTTCCTAAGCAATGTTCCTGATTTCGACACATTTTAATTGTTCATAACTTAAAAACTACTGAACCGATTTTGATGCAACTTATACTGTTCTCTAAGTTGGTCTAAATTTAAGCAAATAAAAGTCAATAACCAAAATGGATCTTATATTTTCAGAGAGACATTTTAGTTATTGACTTTATTTTTGGCTTAAATATTGACCAACTAAGGGCACAGTATAAGTTACATCAAAATCGGTTCAGTAGTTTTTAAGTTATGAATAATTAAAATGTGTCGAAATCAGGAACATTGCTTAGGAAGCGTAAGTACATGCCAGTGGTGTGACGTCACGCGCTGTCAGATGACTGTTCGGAACGTTTTAGCCAGAATTCAAAAAATCATTTTTATTTATGTATTTTTATATTGAAATATCATATAATTTTGTATAAAAATATGATATTCGTGTATGAAATGGGTTTATCTATCATATAAAAGCAATTCCAAAAATTAGTCAACATCCCTATTACTGGTCTTCATTCCCTAAATAATTATTATTTGTTTGATAAATATAAATATATATAATCAATTAAGAAATTCAATTTTATTTTAAGAAATATATGAGGCGTTAAAATGTTATAAAAATGCTAACTTAAAATTTGCGATAGTGGCGCCCCGCAAAAAGGACTCCTTTCGTGAAAAGCACTATATAAACGTCATATACAAGAGAGATATATACCGCGCTTAGGTCATTTTTTGTATGAAAACAAAGTCACCAAAACATGGTGGGGTGCGGGGGATGAGTGGCTAGATTTGATTGGCTCGTTCAAGGTGACGTCACAGTTACGCCACAGATTAGGTAATAGTTAGAGGCATAACATGACTTTCTAGTGATGTGGTAAAGTCGCTATATCGTATCGATAAGAAAATATAAGTTACTGTTATTCTTAAGTTTAATGAGAAAGTTCGTTGTATTGTATACGAGAGATATTTTAATATAACTTCATTGAAGTTTTATTATAGCTTAAATATTTTCTCATATCTATTACCTCCCAAAGTACCCGAATAAACATTTTATATGGTTTCACTAAAATATAAATAGGTCCATCGCTCGCATAAAATTTTTAGTCCTAATTTTAAAAAATTATGCGTGCGAATACGCACCCTATAAGAATAAACAATAAATGTTAGATAGCGAATTATTTGTTTTTAAATTAGTGACAAATTTAACATTATGTATTTTAAAATCTTCTTTACACTTCTCTTATTATAAGCTTCATAATAACCATTCATGAATTAAATACCAGTAACCCTGTATAATATTAAACCCCGATAATTTTGGTACCTTAATATACCTAATACCTACCTACTTCAAAAATTTCAATAACATTTTTGTCGATAAAATTTGTGGTGTAAATTTAAATTTGTGTCTTATCACTAGTTTATCCGGGCGTAAGAGAGAACGAGATAATGTTATACAAATTTACCAAGAAAGAATGAGATGAAAAGAAACTTGGCCATTTTTATATTGCATTTTATGTTAAACATTTTTCAATGATTATTATCGGAATAATAACTTGCCTGTGTAATAAGATTTCGTCTTTTGCGTAACTGAATGTAGCGCTAGTCTTTCTGCGCCTTTTTATTGAACAATACGGCATTTTTATTAATTATTTTTCATTAAGTATGTGAATGTCACGCTGTCAATGTCGGCCGTGGAATGAACACGAAAAAGAGGCGGAGCTACGAGCTTATGTTGATTCAGGCATATGACTTGGCGACTGTTACCTCATTTTAGCTTCCATCTCTAGCTTTATGATCTGTGATAAACGTAAACACACCACAACTTAAAACAACGCCATCTAGCAGTGAGTAGCGAATTTATCATATCACCACTCAATTCCCAAACCCAAGCAAATGGCAAAGTCGTGCTCCGCGTGGCCGTCAGGGGCCGCCACTTGTATTGTGTCGTTCCTATGGCTATCTTCCAGCTCCATCATCAGATCAGCTCCATGTCATAATAATATTGCATTGTCATCCGATTTATACATGCATGCAAAATATCAGCTCAATCGGAAACCGGGAAGTGGGTCAAATTTAACTTACAAGATTTGATTACAGACAGACAGACAGACAGACAGACAGACAGACAGACAGACAGACAACAGACAAGTGAAAGTAAATAAAAGCTTGTAAAAATGCTTTACCTTAACCCATATATGCCCAGGAGTTCGAAAACGACGCGACGCTTAAATTTAGCATAATGTTCTAAAAATGAAACTAAATATTAGAAGTTAATTTAAATCAGTCATTTTTTATACAGTACAGGCCTACGTTTGACCACATTCTACCTGATGGAAAGTGCAGATGCGGTCGACGATGAATTACGTAAGATGTCTAGCCCCTTGATCCAGAAAAACACTTCCGGTTCAAATAAAAATTGACATCTATTACTTCTAGTTTCTTTAAAATAAGGTTCAAATTCGCGGGTGCGGCACGATCGAGCCGCTCGGGGACTTACGGGCTAGAATGGAATTGCTGGCTTTAAATATCTCTGGGCATATATAGCTTAAGAGTAGGAAAGTATATAATATAAACTTACCACTTTAGCTTCCTGAGCGACCTTCGCAAATCCAATCCTGGTTTTCCACTTGAGTTTATAGCAGTGATCGCTGAACTGAGCCTCGTAGACGCCGCCCGGTGATATGGCGAGAGGGTTCCCGGAGCGAAGCACTCCTGCGCACGTTTTGATCGTGCCGGGGATCACGCATAGTCCTTCTAGTACTGCTGACCAACCTACGATAACCAAGGGATCCGTTATACAGGTTGACTGGTCACTTAGAAGCTTCAATCACATTAGAGTTGACTAGAGAATCACATTTTTTATGCGTCTCGGCAAACGTAGTGTAGGTCGTCCTTGGGCGAGATGGGGTGATGATATCCGGAGGGTCGCTGGGAGTGATTGGAGGAGAAAGACGGAGGACCGAGTTGAGTGGCGTGCCATGGGGGAGGCCTATGTCCAGCAGTGGACGAACAAAGGCTGATGATGATGATTTTTTTATCTGATGAAGAAGAAGACGAGCAAGACGCTCTCCTGATGTTAAGAGATTACGCTGCCCATAATCAGTACAGTGCTTAGAATTTCACAATGATGTGAAATTCTAGGAGCGCTGCACCATCGGTTCTTACCCAAGAGTCATAAGATGTTAAGACTCTTCAGCCCAGTAATTTCACTAGCTACAGTGCCCTCCTACCGGAGCACAGTAATGTTTGCACATCACTGCTCAGGCGGTAGAATAACTGGCACTGTTGGGGTATCCATCTAGTCGACCTCCTGCAAAGGAAGTCTACCCCCGGTGATGATAACATGAAGTATATGAACTCACCAGGTATTTTAAACAAGAGCCTATCCGCCACAGTGTGTATGAGTCTCCGTTTGAAGAGCATCAGTCTCGCTATGAAGTAGTACATGTCTATAGGTAGAGCTCCGTGGTAGTATATCACTAGGAACGGCCCTTCCGGTATCTTGTCTACGCCACGGATCTCGTAACCTAAAATGACAAGTGAAATAAAAAAAAAAAACTTTTTAAAAACATGCTTTTATTATTATAACCATAAAGTACTCGTCAATACGAATCAAATGAGCCCAAACTCGATGGGGTTACATCGTTACCTTCCCACTCCATCATCAGATCAGCTCCATGTCATAATAATATTGCATTGTCATCCGATTTATCATGCATGCATATTTTCAGCTCAATCGGACACCGGGAAGTGGGTCAAAATTAACTTGCAAGATTTGATTACTTACAGACAGACAACAGACAAATGAACGTAAATAAAAGCTTGTAAAAAAAATTAAACATTAGCTGTGCCCGGCGGTTTTATTTAGTGTTACCCGCTGTACTGCCTATGTGTTATTTTAGGGTCTAGGATATCTCTATACCAAATTTCGGGTCAATCGGTCCACCCGTTTAGGCGTAAAAGAGTAACAAACATACATCCAGACATTCTTATAAACTTTTACGTTTATAATATTAGGAGAACTGGACAAAACCGTGTCGCCACATTCACAACATGACACAGGCATGATGTTCAGTGAAGCAAGTTATCCCGCCTTCTAGGTTTAGCCTGCCACCGCATCGTCGCTTAACATCACGAGATATTGTAGTCAAAGGCTAAACTAGAAGGCGGGATAAATCCTTCACTGGCTTCCAGGATCTTCCAAGAACTTTCACATCTTCAAGGGAGTGGTTTGCTGTATCTCATCAGGGAGCATCATTTGTCGTCCCATTATGACACTTCTGTTGAACACGAGTGGCGCACAGCTGCCAAGGATGTGCACAGCAGTTTCCTCTGCCTGTCACCAGTTATGTAGTGTCAATGCTTAACCTCGGCGTCAGCATAACCCTCCTGATGCGTCGTCTAAGAATTGAGTTGTCTGTGGTTCCTTACCATGCCAAAGCCACCCATGTGCGTCCCATAGTGCACAAACAGCCAATCTCGCCGCTTGCCGCCATGAATCGCTTTGTACGCCGTCTACCACTTTTAACCTGGAACAAAATGGTATTCTTTAGTATGGTAAAGAATGTTTAGTTCCATATGTTTGCGATCAAAATAAAGGTTTACCATGACGGTCAACGCGGCAATGTACCTAGTACCTACAATAATTTGACGTATGGGGTAGTTGCCACTCGGTGGCAAATGGGACTTTCCGCAATTAACACCGAATGGCGACTAAAAAGTTAGTGTTCTTACTTTAAATGACTTAAAACTGTTGTGTAGATCGCTAATCTTCCGCCCCACCCGGTGGCAACTGGGAATTCATTCCCAAATGCCACCTGGGGGAAATCGATATCAGTGCGAATGGGAATATAACAATGAGAATATAGCGTCATATTCACATTTTAAAAGTGCTTTTTTGAAGTTATACTTCTTTTGGCGCGATAGAGAAAAATGATGAGAGTGAATTTTTACGATGCGCGCGCACACCGACACCTAAATTCTACATCGTGAAGTTAGTTCTAGGTGGCATGCATGAAAATTGATAACTATGTTCAAGTTGTATATTCTAGTATTTTTATATTTAGAACACGTGTTTCGTAAGGGTACAATTAAACAGTGTGAATAAATAAATATTATTTTGGTGTTTTTATTAAATCAATTTCATATACGACGGTGATACTAATAATTTATTGTTTATTTTTCCATACGCCAAAGAAGTATAACTTCTAACGCGTGTACATAAGTACACACACTCTTTTTTAGGGTTCCGTACCTCAAAAGGAAAAAACGGAACCCTTATAGGATCACTTTGTTGTCCGTCTGTCTGTCTGTCTGTCTGTCTGTCAAGACCCTTTTTCTCAGGAACGCGTGGAGGTAACAAACTGAAATTTATAGGAAATACTAAGGTCCATTGCCTCTTAGAGCTGTGAAAATTTCAAACTTCTAGGCCAACGCAATCAAAATATATAGTCGAATATGTCACAAATTTCAGCAAATTTTCGACATTACCAAATAAATCAAAACCTACGGGGCACTTCCCGTGAACTCAGAATCTTGAAATTTGGCACGAAGTAACTCCTTAGAGCACAGATAATGGAAAAATTGCGAAAACCATAAATTTTTATTTGCATCATATGAAAAAAATATTTTGAATAATTTTATACCTACTACCCCTTTTCTCATGAACGCGTAAACGTATTAAATTGAAATTCATATCAAATACTTAAGTCTATAATACCTTTAAACTGTAATAAAATCAAACCTCTATGTCAACGCATTAGAAAGAAACAGCAATTTTAGTCGCAATTTTAAACTTGCAACTACTCTCAAAAAATCAAAACCTACAGGGTACTTGCCGTGAACTTAGAATCTTGAAAATTGGCACGAAGCAACTCCTTAGAGCACAGATAAAGGAAAAATTACGAAATCTGTACATTTTTAGTTACATCATATAAAAAAATATTTTTAATAATTTCATACTTACTACCTTATTTCTCATGAACGCGTAAACGTATTAAATTGAAATTCATATCAAATACTCAAAACTATAATACCTTTAAACTGTAATAAAATCAAACCTCTATCTCAACGCATTCAAAAGAAACAGTAATTTTAGCCGTATTTTTTAACTCGCGACTACTCTCAAGGGAATCAAAACCTACAGGGTACTTGCCGTCAACTCAGAATCTTGAAATTTGGTACGCAGCAACGTCTTAAATTATAGGCATAGGAAAAATTGCGAAAACTGTAAATATTTAGTTACATCATATAAATTTTTTTTTTTAATAATTTTATATTTTTTACTACCCCTTTCCTCAAGAACGCGTACAGGTATTAAATTTAAATTCATACCAAATACTCAGCTTTATAATAACTTTAAGCTGTGATAAAATCAAACCTCTATTTCAACGCAATCAAAAGAAACAGCAATTTTAGCCGCATATTTTCAAACTCACAAGTACTCGCAAGGGAATCAAAACCTTCAGTACATAATATTATACCCACTTTTCCTTAGGGTTCCGTAGAAACCCGTAGGTTTGTACGGAACCCTCGGTGCCCGAGTCCTACTCGTACTTGACCGGTTTTTTTTATTTATACGAAGAAGTAAGAAAACGAGTAAGACGCTTTCCTGACGGTAATAGATAACGCTGCCCATATAATTAGTACCTACAGTGCTACCCAGGATTTCACAATGGTGTAAAATTCTAGGTACACTGCGCCAACGCTTCTTACTCAAGAATCATTAGATGTTCTAAGACCCTTCAGCCCATATCGTAATTTCACTAGCTTTCAACATTTTGTTTTATCTGAGATTTTGACACTTTGCGAGAAATGAGCCTTCATGCATAAACACGATGAATAAATAAAACACAAGCAAATAAATTTTAATTAGGCTTATCACTTCTAGACAAAGGCCAGACGGAATTTGACTCTTACAGTTTTTATAATGAGACACTAATTAACTGTGCGTTTCACCTTTCTTTACATAGATCACTTTTAGATAACCTTTCAAATTTGAACTAGCTCTACGTCTCCTAACTAGGATGTTGTCAAATTCCTGAGTATGACAAGAGATCGCCTGCTCTCTTGTCCTAAATATACCTGTAGAAGTAGTGTAGTATATAGAATAACACAACAGCAGGTACCCACTTCTCAACTGGACTCCACCGCCATGGCGCAAAGGTTAACTTTAGACCACGATTTCACCTGACTTTATTAACAGGCTAATCCTAGGAGGCGGGACAAATCTCTCCCTGGTTTCACTGAATATCGTGGTAAACTCAGTCGCAGACCGCTTGGCAACACGGTTTAGTCCAGTGGGTGACTAGCCACGGCCGAAGCCTACCACCAGTACCTATAGCCTAACGTGCGCCTTCACTTGCTTCTTTCAAAAATCGTGTAAAAGCTCACTTCCTTTCATTATAATAATATCTATATATATTATTTATATATCGCATAGCATATATATGTAGTTATTTTATAATATTATGTATGTATTAGAATTTATTATATTTGTTTTAATAGTATGTATTATATATGTATATGATTAAAAATATGTACTTATGTCTCCCTATATATCTTTATAACCACCGTCGCTCTATTTTTATGTATTTCCTTTCCCTGCTTGGTTGTCTGGAAAAGATCGCTATTAGCGATAAGACCGCCAATTGTAACACTTATTTCTGTGTAATCTTAGTTCTAAGCTATATTGTTGTATTTGTGTGAACAATAAAGAGTTTTCTATTCTATTCTATTCTATAGCGAGTGAAAAAAATAGGTGCGGGGCCGGGATTCGACCTCGGTGATCCAGAATTACATCTGCACTACATAACTCCTTGGCCGAATATTGAATAAAAAAAGTTATACAAAAAACCATTTTCTCAGTTTCTCACAGGCGACCCTGAGAAGCTAACTTAACACATTGACTGTAGGAAGGACAGCTGTGTTTTCAGGTCGGAACGCGAGTGGTGAAAAACACAAACCTCATGTTTTGTCAAAGGATTTTTATATACTAAATTAATTTCAGGTGAGTACCTACCTGGGATAGCTCTATAAAACGCCTCCGCAGACAATAGTTTAAAAAACAAGGCTAGATCAATGGATGAAAGTATAGTATACCTACCTATTCTGCTAGTCTGTATGTGTCATAGCAGTTACAATCTTAGGTAGGTACATATAATATCGAATAGATAACCAGCTTTTTTAAAGTCGTTAAAAAATCAAAACAAGCCAATGCCCCCGTGACCCACATGCATGCGTTTCGGTCGTGATGCATCCGTTCACAAACAATACTTTAATCTGCATTCGAGGTGAGAATGTTATCGAACATAAACAATATCGATGTGACACTTGCCACAGAGGTTTTATTTAGACTTTAATTAACTGTTGCATAACTTGATTGTAATATTTGTTAGTATTTTAGACTTGGGGACAATATTCCAATCTCCAAACACGACCAGACTTGATTAATAGAGAGTAAGCAACTGTCTCGGTGTTTTTTTTTTTTTAAGAAGACGAGCAAGACGCTCTCCTGATGGTAAGAGATAACGCTGCCCATAATTAGTACAGTGAACAGTGCTACTCTGGATTTTACAAAGGTAAAATTCTGGGTACACTGTGCTAATGCTTCTTACCTGAGAGTCATGAGATGTCTCTTCAAGCCCAGTAATTTCACTAGCTACAGTGCCCTCCTACCTGTGTACGTTAATGTTTGCACTGATTTGCACATCACTGCTCAGGCGATAGAATTATTGGCACTGTTGGGGTACCCATCTAGACGATCTCCTGCAACGGAAGTCTACCCCCGGTGAAAGGTGTAAGTTTAATCATATGCTTTTGTAAAGCTAACATTAAAATATCCACGCCATAAGTCCCGAGTAAAAATTAACATTAGTGTAGGTACATATTACATACCTGTATAATCTATGAAGATAGAATATAATGCTGCTAATGTAGATGAGGACGATGATGACCGCTGGCAGGAGGAAGGTGACGATGACTGGCGTCAGGAACCATGTCAGCCATAAACTGTACTCTGTGTCCACGTATTCCACTGGAAAGAGGAGAAAACAACTGTTAATAAAGATGTGGAAGTATGTAGCGTCTGTGGCCCACTGGTCGTTGGTCCGGCTTGTAAGCCGAAGGTCCTGGGTTTAAATCTCAGTGTGGCAAAGATTTTCGCCTGGGCGCTACCGTGTTTCGGCGCGGCACGTAAAACTGTGGGTCCCGGCTGTTTCCTATAAGATATGTAGGAGGCAGTCGTTAGGTCATATTGCAGGCCCTTTAGTAATCTAGGGGACCTGATTTGACTCTGACAGTGTAAGTAGGGTAACATGTTTTGTTGGAGTATAAACCCCAATTATTATTTTTATCCTATCCTCGTTATTGCAAACCCTACTGGTTTTACTACATACGAGTAGGTACTGGGATTTACTCATGTCAAATGTTCGCTTAGTACGTGGTTTAGTTTTAGTACAATCGTTAGGTACTTCGCTTTTTGTAATATATAATAACACGGTATGAATGTTATGGATTAAACCGTAACCGCCCAGCGGTCATGACAGTGTTATAGCGGTATGACCAATAATATTATGTCCAGCGAAGCCAGGGTGTTCAAAAGGATCCGTTTCAGAGCTACGGTACGTAGTAATAGTGTGCTTTGGCTACGGTGTCACAGACAGACGCACAGAGCGGACAAACTCATAACACCCCTCTTTTGCGTCAGGGGTAAAAAAAAATATTTAGAGAGTACCTACCGGAAATTTCGTGTTAATCAATATTGATTCATCAAACCAAAAACAAAGGTGCTAAAAGTCAAAAGTGAAATGGTGTCCTGAATTCGCGTTTATTTTGCATACAATGCACTTTGAGACAAACACATTTAGATGGGAAATAACATTATTTACATTATTTGGGGCACAGGCAAATTTACATGAGTTTCGTAATTATATGACTCATGTTTAAAAACAATAAGAAATACAAGTACCTGTGTAGCTGATTTCAGCTCAATCGTCTACCCGTTTAGGCGTGAATGAGTAACAAACATACATTCTTACAAACTTTCACGTTTATAATATTAGTAAGATTAGGATTTACTACCCTATTTGACACTGTTTTTTATGGAAATAAGTAAGAGTCGTAAAGAAGAGACGAGCAAGTCGCTCTCCTGATCTTAAGAGATACTTGCTGCCAATAAACAGTACAGTGGCACCCAGGATTGCACAATGATGCAAAACTCTAGATGCGCTGGTCTAAGCGTTGGCCCACGTGAACGCGCGGGTGCGGGCGCGGGCGCGCGGCGCGGCAGACTTTGCATACACCGCACGTGCGTTTGTACGTGAACACTTTCATAGCACGTCGTATGTTTGATATTTCGCGCCCGCGCCCGCGCCCGCGCGTTCACGTGGGCCAACGCTAACGCTTTTTATAAAGTCACAAAATATTAAGACTCTTCAGCTCAGTAATTTCACTATCTACCATGCCCTTTAGTGTACTGTCTACTGACTTATGATAATAAAATTAACATGTTCAAATCGCGAGAGCTGAAAGTGTTATACTGTATACTGTTTCTGATAATATGATATTTATCCTACTAACTTAAGTATATTGAAATATAAATATGTATTATTTAATTTCAGTTATTTGTCCAAAGGTCAAAGTTTCCCCGGATACAGAGAGTTTACAGTTATCTAATCAGGCCAAGGGAGGAAGCTCAGTGCACCGCCCAGAGATAGACAAGTTTTCATCACCGATCATGACCTCTGTTGTTTTTTATCAACAGGATGCGATACAGCCAGTATCTTTCGTGATATGTAACCTTCACCCTTTTTAGAGATCGGTCATTCGATCGAACGAAACAGCAGCTTTAAAATTACATTTTTTTAAATGTTCCAACCTAAATGCAGAGTTTTTAAAATTTTCACAAAAATGAGGAAAGGAACTGATTTGGAATTTTTAAGGTTTCGGTATCTCTAAAAAAAACGAAACCCTTTCAAGGCCACTTGCGGGTCCGTCTACCAAGACCCTTTTACTCGGGAACGGGTACGTGGAGTTATCGAAAAAAGATTTTTCTAAATCGGTTCAGACGTATTGAAATAATCGGTGAAAATTCGAGTAGGAACATAAAAGAAAAAGATTCCTAAAAATTGTAAACAGTGCTTCCTTTTATGAAATAGGATAAAAACAAATAACATAAAAAAAAAACAAACCGGGGGTAGACTTCCTTTGCAGGAGGGCGTCTAGGTGGGTACCCCAACAGTGCCAGTTATTCTACCGCCTGAGCAGTGATGTGCAAACATTACTGTGCTCCGGTAGGAGGGCACTGTAGCTAGTGAAATTACTGGGCTAAAGAGTCTTAACATCTTATGACTCTTGAGTAAGAAGCGTTGGTGCAGTGCTCCTAGAATTTCACATAATTGTGAAATCCTAGGTAACACTGTATTGATTATGGGCAGCGTTATCTCTTAACATCAGGAGAGCGTCTTGCTCGTCTTCTACTTCATCACATAAAAAAAAAAAATTAGGATTAAATTATGCCCCTTGAATCTAACCAAGCTGAAGCACACATCAAGCACAAAACAAAAAGGTGAATTCAGGTTTCGATCATTTTGGCATCAAAACGAGTTTGAGAAATTTAGTAAGAAAGCGAGAATGTAATTTTTGATGCCTGCGAAATTGTTAGAAGCAGTTATGTTGCTCTCATATTATAACAAGGTTTTATTTACTTTCACCTGTCCGTTGTCAGTCTGTCTGTAATCAAATTTGATCAACTCACAAGAAGTTAAGTTAACACTAAAAAGTTTTTTGTATTTCACTTGCTAGCATTTCACATCGCTTTATGTGCGCACAATTACGAGTTTATGTAATCCAAATTTCAACCGTATCCGTTCAGCGGTTTGAGCTGTGCTTTGATAGATCAGTCAGTCAGTCAGTCACTCTTTCCATCATTGGCTCAAAGACGTCAAGTGACAAGCGCGCAGACGCTGAGCACCGTTCAAGTCACGCCAGTCACAGACGATCAGCATAGTTTTAGGAGCGAAGTCTACAGAACCAAGGGTATACGACCAGACACACACTTGACCGATATCGCAATCTTACTCGGTCAGCATCCGGGTGTTATCTGTAACGTCTATCCCATCAAAAACATAAATGTGAAAAGAGAGCCAAGTTCAATATTACTATGTATGTACTCATAGTTACCTATGATTTGGTAGGTGACTTCAACGACAAAAGAAGTGAGATCTAAATGGGTGCCAAGTTCAATGGTCAGTCCTGAAAAATATTTACACCATAAAATATTTTATTACAACTTAAAAGATTATTTCTTCTTATCACTTAGAATTAATATTATTTTGAAGCCTAAAGACTGACTTGGCCAGTTCTCATAATATACTAGGTAGGTACTCTCTTAACTTTAGCTTGATCACTATTAAACGCACTTAATGCTAATTAGTGCGCCACCGTCTTTTATCGTGTAAATTAGTCCCCTTCATCCATTGGTTGTCTGGAAGAAATCGCTCTTTAACGATAAGACCGCCACTTGTACATTGTAATTTTTAATTTTAATTATGTACTTATGTATTTTCTGTAACATTATGTGGTGTACAATAAAGTATCTATTGTCTTATCTTAATGATACTTCGTCGTATGGTACCCATGAAAACTAGCCAAGTCAAACTTTGGGCTTCAAAATAATATTAATTCTAAGTGATAAGAAGAAATAATCTTTTAAGTTGTAATAAAATATTTTATGTTGTAAATATTTTTCAGGACTGACCATTGAACTTGGCACCCATTTAGATCTCACTTCTTTTGTCGTTGAAGTCACCTACCAAATCATAGGTAACTATGAGTACATACATAGTAATATTGAACTTGGCTCTCTTTTCACATTTATGTTTTTGATGGGATATCATTGCTTTTTGTACAGTACTTTTTAGTATGTAATAGGTTTAAGACACCCAGTCATAATAAGATTAATACCAAATGATTATTTTATTGCACCTCCCCCCACCCCACTGCTCCATGGCACGGCTGTCGCACCGCGGCCCGTGAGCCTCGCCGTGCTTCGATATACCTATAGGTACCTTATAATTAATTTAGTAGGTACTTATTTATATAGGTATAGCATTTATGTGCACTATTGATTTGAATATTGTAAGTACCTAATCAATTGATTTTTAAACAATACTAGTTACTGATAAA
Organism: Hemithea aestivaria; assembly: GCA_947507615.1. Classification (NCBI taxonomy): domain Eukaryota; kingdom Metazoa; phylum Arthropoda; class Insecta; order Lepidoptera; family Geometridae; genus Hemithea; species Hemithea aestivaria. The sequence continues at coordinate 4,060,987 of OX382347.1, read as the reverse complement.
TTTAAAATTTATCTATATTCACCCAGCTATCTTACACCTACCGCCTACCTGGATGGAAATTTAACTTTTTAGATCATCTGGAACTGGATTAGAATTTCGATCAAAAGAAACCTAAACCGACAAGACTTGTAATGACGACGACTTGGCGGGGGCACTGCCGTGCCCCCAGATACCGCCACATACCTATACTATTATGACTATACGTTACAGGTACGAAGGTATCTAAAATGTTTACACCAACTAGCACCTAAGGCGATATACATACATTATTTTTATTGTAAACAATGTTAATATTATTACCTATATGTTACTGAGCCGCCTTGTGCTGGTGAGTCGATATATTGATAGGTATTTACATAGGATATACAATTGTTACGTAGGAACCAGGAACCTATTTTTATTAGTGACTAGCTGTGCCTAGCTGTTTTACCCGCTATACAGTTTGGTACAGTAGTGTATATTATGTTATTCCAGGGGTCTAAGCTATATTTTTTATAATACCAAATTTAAAGTCAATCGGCCCACCCGTTTAGGCGTGAAAAAGTAAAAAACATATATCCATACGTACAGTAGGTATAAAGTTTGTATTTATATTTATAATTATATTAGTAGGAATAGTGGACTCGCGCGCACTTCGTAGTATCTAACAGAAAATAGCCGCCTACACAAAAATTATAGCAACATGCTACATGTATTGCTTTATGCGTTCCTAGGCGTCCCAAACTTTAATATCATACATTTTTTAAAAATTAATAATAATTTAAAATGATAAAAAAATACTAGTTTCTGATTTTTCCCTTTGTTACTACAACATTACCTATCGGGATGCCAAATTTCAGCTTTCTAGGTCATCTGGAACTGGGATATTACTTTTGATCTATCCCTCAGTATGTATTAACTTCACCGATTACTGGATGTTTATATCTAAATAACCGTTTGAGCTGTGTTATTGGAATTTGGAACAGAGATATAGTTCGTATATTTAAGTATATGTGCCAAATTTGACTTGTCTATGTGTAATAGTTTTTGTATAACGAGGGTGTAAAAAGTCGTCAAAACGCGCTTTGGACGGTTCGTGTAATATAACACACGGCGCGGTCGCCAGTTCCTTTGCTTGAACTTGGCTTGACTCGCTGCCGCGTGTCTAGATTGACTGTCTGCTGTCTGTTACCATCCACCCTTTAAACTACACTCTAAATTATATGCAGCAAGGTACATAATGATGTAACTGTTGTAGAATACAGTGTTCAATATGAGAAGAGTTTTAATCGAGGATGGACATGATCTATTTTTAATCGAATAAAAAATGAATAAGAAGAGGTTCACAATACGTTGGAATATTTTTATGTATGTTGCACTTGGAGACATCAGAACCGATTAGAAAAAAATCTTTTTTACTTTTCAGGTAGGTCCTGCTTAAATTTTGTCGAAATCGCACACTCAGCATATGACGGGGTCTAACCACTTAAAACCAAGAGGTGTTCCGGACGTCAGTGTCGGGGCTGTAGAGGTAGTACGTTACCGTAAATATACCCCCATATACCTTCCTGAATTCACTGAACATCGTGAAACACGATCCTAAAGACCACCAACAGGCGCGTAACATATTAACTAGTCATAAGTAAATTTTTCCACAAATCCTAGAATCATCTCTTTCAGCATAGGCTAACTTTACCAATAGTGCAGATGAAAGTAAACTTTAAACTGAAGTAGCTAAGAACGAAAATGGTAAACAAGTAGATGATGCATCACGGTGACCCCAGGCGGTTAGCACGCATCGAACGCGAGGGTTTCCCACTTCAGATGATAATGCGTTAGCGATTGATGTGTCTACACTGAACCTGAGAGCGTAGGTTACAGTTAATTAGGAGACTGATAACCGAAATGTAGGCAGTGGAAATATTCTAAAAATAAATATTTGATAGTATCTTAGTGCCCTTATCTTAGGCGCTTTGCCGACAGAGCAATTTATGGAGCAACTGGCACTGAAATTGCGTGCTGCAACTTTCGGGAATCTGGCTTTTTCATACATACCTATCTAGATACTAATTTGCGGCAATCGTCGAAAAAGAAAAGAGATTTAAAAAAATAGGAAGATATTGAGATTAAGAGAAAAAGGACGGTATTGACGTTTCTGACATGGACCGCTCCAATTAGGCCCATGAGCCTAATTTTAAAGCGGAAAATTGTTCCTGATTCCTGGCACAATTTTACATCGGCGCGAGTTGACGCGGCAACCGACACTTTCCGATCCAACAGGCCCAAGTTTGGCGTTGCAACGATAGCGCTATGGCGTATCTTCCCATTTTCTTTTAATTTAAGGAATAGAGTATTTTAGTGCCCTTATCTTAGGCGCAGAGCAAGTTTTGGAGCGACTGGCACTGCTGAAATTGCGTGTTGCAAATTTCGGGAATCATGCTTTTTCATACTTAAAAAAAATCGACAATCGTCGAAAAAATTATATGGTATAGATAATACGAGATACGAGTAGAGATAATACGAGTACTTTCCAAGTGGATCTGTCTAAATTTTCTGAAATCGAAAAATCCGACTAAATAAGTAACAAGCTAGTTATTGTAACTGAAAGATGTACGTGCGTATAAGTAGTTGTTATAACACAATTTAAAATAGAAAACTCTGAATATTCTAAATTATTGCACTGTCAACGCACTTTACCCTACGGGGGCAAAAGTGCAACCTTTTAGTTCTAAAGACGCATTATCACCAGTTAAATAACAAGTAATGCGACAGTTCGATTGCTCTTTCATAACACGATAGCCTTTGTCACCTCATGATCGATTCATGCACATCACCGGTTATCTGTTACGGATTCAGTATTAAAAGGGGGGAAAGGGGGGGATTGCTGGGGTGAACCTCTTTGACACGCACGGTATTAACTTAAAAACTTTAAAAAGCTCGAGAAATTTGGCTTTGGGAGGGTGTATCTTGCTTGACCAACACTAGACCAACATTTCGAAAAAAAAAAACTTATCTATATTGAATGAAGTACAAACACGATTTCATAATATTTTATCTTAGGGATTTCTCGTATATACAATTTTCTGTTAATAATTTTCTCCTTTGTTTGTCAAAATCAAAATTTTGGTAGCTACTATCCCTCACATTAAGACTGGTTTTAAAGGAAAGGCATGCGATCCACTTGTTACTAGTTATGAATAGGATTTTATGGGAGCTTGTGCCCCTTAGCCCGTCCTAAATCCGCCACTGCCGCTTATCATATGTAGGCTAATCTGAATGTAATTGTACCTACATGAGCAATCGAAACTAGTTTTATCAATGCACATTTATTTTGTTTAGGCTATAGTCGGAGGCCTTTTTTTACCCAGGAAAAATTTACGCATCGTCATGGTGCGGTGGGGTCATATACAAGAGAGATATATACCGCGCTTAGGTCATGTTTTGTATGAAAACAAAGTCACCAAAACATGGTGGGGTGCGGGGGATGGGTGGCTAGATTTGATTGGCTCGTTCAAGGTGACGTCACAGTTACGCCACAGATTAGGTAATAGTTAGAGGCATAACATGACTTTCTAGTGATGTGGTAAAGTCGCTATATCGTATCGATAAGAAAATATAACTTACTGTTATTCTTAAGTTTAATGAGAAAGTTCGTTGTATTGTATACGAGAGATATTTTAATATAACTTCAATTATTGTTTTATTATAGGTAGCTTAAATGTTTTCTCATCTCTATTACCTCCCAAAGTACCCGAATAAACATTTTATATGGTTTCACTAAAATATAAATAGGTCCATCGCTCGCATAAAATTTTTAGTCCTAATTTTAAAAAAATTATGCGTGCGAATACGCACCCTATAAGAATAAACAATAAATGTTAGATAGCGAATTATTTGTTTTTAAATTAGTGACAAATTTAACATTATGTATTTTAAAAGCTTCGTTACACTTATTTTATTATAAGCTTCATAATAACCATTCATGAATTAAATACCAGTAACCCTGTATAATATTAAACCCCGATAATTTTGGTACCTTAATATACCTAATACCTACCTACTTCAAAAATTTCAATAACATTTTTGTCGATAAAATTTGTGGTGTAAATTTAAATTTGTGTCTTATCACTAGTTTATCCGGGCGTAAGAGAGAACGAGATAATGTTATACAAATTTACCAAGAAAGAATGAGACGAAAAGAAACTTGGCCATTTTTATATTGCATTTTATGTTAAACATTTTTAATGATTATTATCGGAATAATAACTTGCCTGTGTAATAAGATTTCGTCTTTTGCGTAACTGAATGTAGCGCTAGTCTTTCCGCGCCTTTTTATTGAACAATACGGCATTTTTATTAATTATTTTTCATTAAGTATGTGAATGTCACGCTGTCAATGTCGGCCGTGGAATGAACACGAAAAAGAGGCGGAGCTACGAGCTTATGTTGATTCAGGCATATGACTTGGCGACTGTTACCTCATTTTAGCTTCCATCTCTAGCTTTATGATCTGTGGGTGGGGTACTCCAACTAAAAAACTTGGGGTGTTTCGCGTGACGTATGGGTACGTAGTAATAGTTTCTATTCTTTGCTATGGGGCTCGGGCTGTGGGTACGCCGAAGCACTCGTCCGCAGGTCCTCACTGACAGGAGTGCTCCTGCATTAAGCTGCCCTTCCCCAAGGTGAACCAATTGGCCCTGTCTTCTTGATTTTGTTGTCAAGTGAATAAACCACTTTACAATAACGTTGTATGTTTATTACAGGTACATATTTAATGTACTTTTATTAAACCGTTGCTACGCTTTGCGCAAATGTTCGCGCGAAGTCAAATTCCTATTCTAAAAGTATACTTGTGACATTTATTGTTTGAGAATTTAACAAACTTTTTGGGATTTTTAATGACTTATCTGGACTCTGGACGAAACCATGTAAAATTTAGATACATAATAACAGGTATTATTTCGATACGTGCAATTTGAATACGTATTAAAAAGTTTTGTTCAGTAGATACTCATCTACTGAACAAAACTTTTTAATACGTATTCAAATTGCACGTATCGAAATAATACCTGTTATTATGTATCTAAATTTTACATGGTAAAATGGTAAAATGTTGTACTTTCACACTTTTAGCAATACACAACAAATAACAAGACAGAAATCAAAGGGCATACAAAGATCAATAAAGTTCACTTTCGCTCCGAAATCATCCAAAGAGATAATGATAGCGTTACAGTGAATGATTACGCGTGATCAGATGGACTTACGTCATGTTATTCATTATTTACTTCGATTAAATAATAAAACATAAGTATGTTAAGTATATTTAAAGATCTAAGTTCAATTAGTAGAAATACGCGACAAAATGATACATGAACTTGACTAACTGCATTGGATGAAGCAGTCTGGCGAGAAGCGGCGGAATTAGTCCTCCGCCAATTGCAACGGAAGAAGGATGGATTCATTCATGTTTTTATTCAGAGGGCCTATTGGCTAATTCTCACCCACTACGATTGATAACAACTTCAATGTACATTGCTGCGTTTGTTATTTAACTCGTATTAATGAGGAGGTTTAAGCCAGTAATGTACGCAAATTTGCCTATGGATTCTAGTGTTTACATGTCGTTTGGCGATAGCCAATAGGCCCTCAGGAGGTTCCTTCCTTTAGATTTCTCAAGTCTTTTATTTTCCATACAATCATCACATTTATTGAGCTAATCGTACACATATTTACAAGCATATTTTTGATTACCTGAAAGTGTTTCCAACACAGAGACATCAATCTCGAAGATTGAGGACATCTTTAACAAAGAAGTATAAAGTCGTTGACACGACGTTATATTTATTTTATTTCGGCAAACGTCTATTATTGGAGCACATTTAGTAAATATATATTTAACACCGATCAATTTAAACTTTGAATATTCACTGTATTAAATAAATATGTGTACATACTACATACATATTTATTCACGGAAATAACTTGTTAATGCAGTACAAAAATAAAATTTCATGTTCACAACGAAATGCTCGCGGCGTTTTTTGCAAAGAAGACGAGCAAGACGCTCTCCTGATGGTAAGAGATAACGCTGCCCATAATTAATCAGTACAGTGCCACGCAGGATTTCATAATGATGTAAAATTCTAAGTGATAAGTGCCTGTACCATAGCTTCTTAGGTAGGTACTCAAGAGTTATAAGATGTTAAGACTCTTCAGCCCGGTAATTTTACACACTTTACCCGTGTGCGGAAATCCTTTAATAGTTGTGGTCTACATTATAAAATCTGTTCCTTTCCGTCCAATCCGTTCAACGGTTTGATCTGGACCTTGATAGATCATTTAGATAGTTTTTTTGTTAACGCTGAGAAAAACGCATTACGCGTACCCTCCCTTTTTTTTCATTTTAATTCGATTCTAAGAATAAGTCACTTTTATGTCGGAATATTGAACTTTGACCAAGTCGATTTCACAAGTATTATGCTAACAACTTGACTCATAGGTTTATTTTTCGAATATTTTTAAGGAAAATACAGACATATAATGAGTAATTAGGTAATATGTAATTAAAAATGGACTTTCAGCTGTAACTCATAACCAAATGGGGATTAACGATTGTACCTGAGGGGCTATTGGCTAATTCTCACCCACTACGATTGATGGCAACTTCAATGTACATTACTGCTTTTGTTACTTTACTCATATTAATAAGGAGGTTTAAGCACGTAATGTACGCAATTTTGTCTATGGATTCTAGTGTTTTACATGTCGTTTTGCGATAGCCAATAGGCCCTCAGAACTAAACCATGTAGGTACTAAGTGAACAATTAACATGAGTTGTTGATGAATCCTAATGCTTTTTAGGGTTCCGTAGTCAACAAGGAACCCTTATAGTTTCGCTTTGTCCGTCCGTCCGTCTGTCTGTCCGCGGCATTGCGGAGAAACTATAAGTCCTAGAAAAGTGTAATTTTGTATACAGGTAAGTAATAATAAGGGTAAGAGAACGGTGACAAAAAATAATTTTTAATTAATTAATTTAGGCTACCTCCCGTACACGTAAGATGGGGATGATTTTTTTTTCTGGCTGATACCATCGTGTGGGGTATCGTTGAATAGGTATTTTAAAATGAAGGACGGTTTGCTAAGAAACTTTTTCGATTTCATGTTCTGTTTGAAAGATATTCAAGTTTTAAAAAAAAATTGATTGTCCCCCCCCCCCCCCTCTAAAATCTGAACTACTAGCTTTAAAATTCTGAAAAAAATCAGAGGTATGCTTTCAACCATGAACTTTCCAGGAAAACTATAGCGGTTAAGATAAAATTATTAGTTTCGGTAAAATCAGCGCTGAAAAAAAGAGATGTTGGCAAGGTCAGCAAATTCAAAATATAATTAGTCCGTGTTTTAAATAATAAAAAAATATTAGACACGTATTTTTTTGTTTGTGAATAAAATAAAAAGTGGCTGAGTAACGACGATTATAAGTTTTCGCATCCGGTACAAAATGCACAAAATCTGGTATATTGACGTCACGACTAAGCCATTGTTTTTTATCAAATTTACAAAAAAAAAAATACGTGTCTAACAATTTTTAATAATCTACAATATGGACTAAACAATTTGTCAACAACCCTGTTGTTCCAACTCAATAAATAAGAATACCTAAAGCTAACCTAGCCTATAGTTTATTAATGCATAACTAGATGGCGCTAGTAGTAAAATTAGATCGCGCAAGCGAATTGTTCATGGTTGTATGGGACTATTTCAACCTGTCCTATTAGCTTATCGAATATTCGTACGTATGCGATTGAGGTTCTTTGTATAGGTTTCGTTCTTGTCTCTTGTTTTTAATTTGCGGAGAATATATGCTCAAAGAATTCCGTTTGAATGTGACAACGTTCATAATTTAGGCTTACAAAAATTACTTTGGATACTCCCTGGAAATTAACGACAAGCCTTGGATTCCCCAAAAGTTATGCAAAACATGTGTTGAGTATCTACGTTTGTGGACAAATAAGAAAATAAATAGACTTTGGTACGAAACCGCTATAATGTGGAAAGGACTCGAGAACCATCACGATGACTTATTTTTGCTTAGTGTAAACATAAAACTATTGTTTTGATTTTATTAAAAATTAAGTATGCGGAACATAACTGGCTCATAATGTGTTCATTTAAAAATGGTTTACTTTGTTTTAGGCCAATGGTGGTTATATTTTTTTTTTGTAAAGTAAGAATTATTTGGACTTTTCTCAACACGTCCAAAAACTAATGCGTCACTTTCAAAGGCTCGAATGTGACATAACCATCAAGTTACACTCTCTCCACGACCACCTAGACTATATTCATAACAATCTTGGGGTACTAAGTGAAGAATTGGGCAAGCAATTCCACCCGAACTTTTGTTCGATGAAGTAACGCTATCAAGGCTTCTGGAACGCACATATGATGGCTGAATATTGTTAGAGCATTTAGAATAGCCCTCTGCCTTCAGTTTCAGCAAGAAAATCAAATAACATAAAGAGTTTTTCAACTTAAACTTAAATTAATTAGGATCATCTCTACATTTATAGCGTTTTATTACGAAAACAACATAATATGTGTCATATCTTTTTAACTAGAGCTGATACAGAAATTTCAGTCACAAATTTGAAATCGTCGTCAAAAATTGGACTAATATTATGTATCATAACCCAATCATCCAAAATGCTGTTGTGCAGTGTATTCAATCTACTAGAACTACGGAACCCTACATTGTGCGTGGCCCGACTCGCGCTTGGCCTATTTATTTATAGTTAGGTACTCCACGTTCTGTAATAACGCGGTAAGAGTCCCTTTTGGTAGGTGAGGCTGAGAAAAATCACGTAATGCGTACACAAGTAAGGGATATAATATTATAACAGCCTCCCGTCGGCAGTACGGCAGGGTTAAAATATGGAACCCATTAAAAAGTGATGGAGGACTGGGCAACCAGCATTTTGCTACTGTGGCATAATGACATGATACAATGTCAATCAGCAACATATATTTTATGTCAATTTGAGGACCAAATATGTGACCAAAGTCCAAAGCTGCCGGATCCCATATCTGGGCCTAAATTCTGCACAAACAAGTGAAATTTAAATTTAAATTTACTATGCCCACCTCCCACAGCTCCATCATCAGTTCAGCTCTATGTCATAATAATATTGCATTGTCATCCGATTTATGCATGCATGCAAAATTTCAGCTCAATCGGACACCGGGTAGTGGGTCAAATTTAAGTTGCAAGATTTGATTACAGACAGACAGATAGACAAGTGAAAGTAAATAAAAGCTTGTAAAAAGAGAAGGCGGCGCAGCAAAACGTAAGCAAAAAAAAAATAACCTATAAACCACTATAAACACATTATTATTTTCAAAAACGCCACTTTGAGGCGCCCAAAAGATGCTAAATTAAAAAAAAATTGAAGTTGCATTTGAGTTTGTACTGGCATCGTAAGAATTTTCAAGATTTTTTTTTGAAAATTTAGTTAAAATTTGACAGTGGGCGCCAGCAAAACGAGAAGCGATTTTGGACCGGAATAATCCCGCTAGATTAGTTGCTCAGATTTATGAGTGCTATGTCAAAAACATAATAATATTAACTGTGTCGAAAACATATTTAAATTTGCATATTATTTAAATTATTACAATAGTAATGAATATCCGAAGTCATTGTTGCACGCCGCCGCTATATTTTACCATAAATTCCCTTCCAACCAGGTTGTCTGTAAGAGATTGCTTTATGCGATAAGACCGCCGATCGTTGACCTCTAGTTTTATGTTAGTCTTATTATGTTTATAACTATTTCTTGTATTTTGGTATGCAATAAAGTATCATTCTATTCTATATATAAAAAATAAGGATGTTTACTTTATGTTCTGCAGAGCGACACATCGCGCTATTTTTTGAGTAAAAAACATATTATAAAAAGTTTTAAAAGTGGCTAATAATATGTATATAATAAAAATTGAAAACTAGGTACGTTTAATTATAATCAAAATATATAATTCTATATTTTATACATAAAAAGTAGGTACATAATTTCAAGAATATTTTACGTCACGCTAAAGCCCATTACACACGACGCTATACTATACCTTGCTATATGACTCCTGGTACCATATAGCATCGCATAGCAAGGCCTTGCTATACCTCGCTATGCCTTGCTATATTATTTTTAGTGATGGCCAGGTTACTGATCGGAACTATATTTTTTAATAGTTCATTCTTTGTGATTGAATCTTGAGTCGATCATTGAAATCAAATCAAGTGACTTTATTAACATTACTTTTTCATATTTACAAACGTACTCAAATATTTGGAATAACTTGTCAACAATTTCTTTGAGAGCGTTTAGAATAGGTATATTAATACAGGAATATAAAAAAAAAATATTATTTAAAAATAAAAACGGTCAAGTGCAATTTGGAGTTGCCATATACTTGTGTGGAAAAATGTTATTAACATAATATATTACGAATAAATACGTATTTTAATAGTTTAGGTATCTGTTCTTTTATTCCACACAATAATGATAATTATTAAAGTTTCATTAATGTAAAGTGAAAATTACTCATAAAATAATTATTATATACTTATTTTCATGTTATGTATTATAGATTGTTTTTTAATATATGTTAGCTATACTTCAACTGTTCTATAACCTTCAAGGAGTTCCAGTTGCTACTTTACGGCTTCATTATCGGATCAATAGGGATGTTGACACATGTTACGAATTCATATAAAGTTATGTTTTTCACATAAAAGACAGTATTTAAAAACCTACAATCACATTTTAAGGATCTATTTACAAGCCAAAATGGAATAAAATCAATTTTTATTTCAATAATTTTTACTTATTATTACGCGAATGCGAACACCAATCAGGGCACGTGACGTCACGCCACTGGCCTGTACTTACGCTTCCTAAGTACAATGTTCTTGATTTCGACATATTTTAATTATTCATAACTTAAAAACTACTAAACCGATTTTGATGCAACTTATACTGTGCTCTAAGTTGGTCTAAATATAAGCAAAAAAAGTCAATAACCAAAATGGATCTTATATTTTCAGAGAGACATTTAAGTTATTGACTTTATTTTTGGCTTAAATATTGACCAACTAAGGGCACAGTATAAGTTACATCAAAATCGGTTCAGTGGTTTTTGAGTTATGAATAATTAAAATGTATCGAAATCAGGAACATTGCTTAGGAAGCGTAAGTACAGGCCAGTGGTGTGACGTCACGCGCTGTCAGATGACTGTTCGGAACGTTTTAGCCAGAATTAAAAAAAAAAAACATTTTTATTTACGTATTTTTATATTGAAATATCATATAATTTTGCATAAAAATATGATATTCGTGTATGAAATGGGTCTATCTATCATATAAAAGCAATTCCAAAAATTAGTCAACATCCCTATTCAATGTTACCAAAATATAGCATTATCACCAGTTTTACTTACCTAATAAGTGTACGCACAATTTCCACTTTGTGCCTCCTGCGATGAATGATATAAGTTGAAAACCGTTGTTTAAAAGAAATACAAGTGTTAATATATACAATAATTAACTGCTTTTAAAAATCGTCATAAATTAGTGATAAAACTAACCAACTTATTTTTATCTAATCAAAATTAATAAGAGAAATAATCTGCAATCTTATTATCTTACTTTTCTGTACATAATTAATAGTAATAGGCACTAATAAGTCGAATATTTTTATATCAAAACCTATAAAATGATAATGTATGTTATTTATATTACCACCGATTTATTTTACGGTGACTGTGTAAAACTTTATCAGGATTTCGGATGAGCGTTATTGCATGTACATAGGCGCATGTGTGTTTACGTACATAGGCATGCAAGTGACTCACATATCTTATCTAAGCAGAAAACGAACGCAGTCTAACTGGAAGAAATTCAAAGTGGTTCTTAATGCGAACAGGTGATCGAGTTTGCGTATCCAAATCATTTCTCCTGTTCGAAATCAAATCACATTCGTACGTTTGCTTCACTAGACGTATTTATTTCATGTGGTTATCTGCTATTTATATCTATTGCATCTGTGCAGGACTTGTACTGTACATCTTTATATCCGAGATATTGGACTGTATTGTTTATGCTTGCGCTAGCAAGCAGCATCCGAGAATTCTTAAAAGAAAACGCTTTATATATTTTTCGCTTTATTTCTCTCTTCTCTCTTGATTTTAAGGTGGTTTGGTCTTAAAAAAGAGTTTTTTTTTTATAAACAAGCCAATCAAAACTAACCAACCGTCAGGTTTTGGAGATTTTGTTGCTAAACAGAAAATCACGACAACGGGGTCTATTTTATTTCTCCTTCCTATGCACTTTCATATATGCACACTCGTTAAAGGTACATACCACTTTTCATCATTTAAAAGCTAGTTCCTTGTTAATATTTTTAGGAAGTAGGTACCAGGAGTACCAGGAGTAGGAACGGAGATTCAATCACTTTGATTGCATATAGTTCCAATGATTCCCCAACACTACTTAAACAAATGAATTTGACAATGTTTTCTACATAAAGGATGTTTCTTTTTTTCCTAGATTTTGGTTTCCTTCAAATCTGCTCCTGGTAAACTTAAAAAAAATGACGTTTCAAAATTCGTCAAAAAATCCAGAAAATTTTATTCTAAATTAACATCGTTTACTAAAAGTATGACTTACGTTAATCAAATAAGATCAATTCATGTTGGATTTGACCGACTTTATCAGAGGATTCTCGACTACATCGGCCAAATAGCATAGGTAGAGAAGCTCATTGTCATCCGGAAAATTAAAGGAAAGCGGACTCAGGTCGTAGTCCGATGCGTTGGTCAGATCAGATCCGCACCACCCTTGAAGTTGCTGTTGTCCTGTTGTCTTTTGGCTCCTGGCTATGAAAATCGCATCCAACCAACCCAGATAGCGATCTATCATCAGATATCAAATCCTCCAAAGGAGGGGCCATGACTTCCAGTAATAGGCAATATGACAAGGACAAGAAGAACTCCAAACGTTCAGTTTCCTAGTAAAAATGTCTAGACAAACTATAAAATAATGATTTGTTTTTTTTTTTCTCTTTAGAGGTACCTACAAAACCCTTGAAACAATGTGTTTGCATTATTACAGATTTAACTGACAATCCCTTTAAAAAAAAAAACCATGGCAACCTCCTGGTATGTATTTTTTAAAAATTTGAGAAAAAAATCATGATTTTTTTACACATCCTGTATAAGACTCAAAATTGACATTGTCAACAGACATGTTGCTGTAAAACCATACAATTTGGCAAATCCCATATGAACTAGATTAAAAAAAAATGCGTAGCCATTTTGTAACATGACTTAGCCGGTTAAGCGAAAGTCTACTGCAAGGTATTCAAAGGTCTAAGTTATTCGGACAAATAATCATTATGCATAAAAAGAGCTCCTATTACAAGTAAATAGGAGGTGAAATTTAAAATACAAATTATATTACTTTGTTTCGTAATGCTAACAAAAAGACCTGCAAACACAAGAAAATATTTAATATATATAAAAAACATTTTTTTCTAATTTGTTGCACAGCGGTTAAACATTTGCTACTATTTAGTTTAATATATCACGTAGGTAATAGGAGTTTGTTTTTTTTGTCTCGGTAATACAAATCAGCTTAGTTATTTTATCACCTAGTCAAAATGAAAAATGGCGGATTCTACGCATCAACTGTAAAATATAGCGCGATATAGCGCTATATGTCATTTATAGCTACGTGTGTGACGGATGCCGATTTGTACTGAAGCTATGCCGCGCTATAAGATGCTTTATAGCGCTATATAGCGACGTGTGTAATGGGCTTAAGGTGAATTTGCAAAAACTTAATACAACTTTTTACTTATGTTTTATCAAAACCAGACGGGTGATATACCTCCATAACATAGGCGGATCCAGGATTTGGTTCTGGGGGGGGCCAAGGTGCGGACGGGCAAAAATATTACAATTTTTACTACGAAAAATGTGTGTTTAGCTCGCTCTGAGCTGTTAGAAAGCTTAAACATTCATAATAATAAGTGCGCGAGCAGCTTGCTGCGAGCGCCGAGAAAAAAAATATAATCTTTACCATGAAATATGTGCAAAATTCGTAACTCTACAATGCTTCTGGGGGGGGGGGCCTTGGCCCCCTGCCCACCCCCCTAAATCCGCCTATGCCTCCATACATATATTTTAATCCAAACATACATATTTATGATGACTGAATAATGATAATAATATTTACTTATCAAAAATATGTGTGCGCAAATGATAGGAAAGGAATGAATTGATTCATATGGGAAACGATTCGTCGCCTGCGAGTACTGTAATATTTAATTTAACTTTCTATAATTTATTTCTATAAGCCCGCTTTCTATAAGAACCATTTTTTGACCCAGGAAATGAGTTAAGGTTCGTTACCCTACGTCGGGGGGCGCAGGGTAATATGTGGGGCTCCCCCGCCGAAGATGGGCGCGGCGGGTATACCCACTAAAACCCTGGAGATGTTCCTGCGGGAACCATAATGCCGGAATGCGGGGACGCCAAATCATTTCTCCGAGGTCCCGACGGCGTTTCGTCCTCACTTAGAGAAGAATCTCCGCGGTTGCCTAATAAATGCGGAAGTTTGTGAGTGAGTGTGTATGTTACTTCTTGACGCCTAAACGGGTGGACTGATTGAGCTGAAATTTGGTATAGAGATAGCTTAGTCCATGGAATAACACATAGGCTACAGTACAGCGGGTAAAACCGCTGGGCGCAGTTAGTGACACATAATCTACATTTCAGCGGGGAAAACCACGGGGCGAAGGTATTCGCATAAATGTTTAGTCAAATTAGATATTTTACGTTATACATGTTATAATTACGTCAATTAAAGTATGTTTTCAGAATATATAATAACAAGGACGCGGAAAATATACATAAGTAATATAAGTATAACACAGTACATAATATCAATTTTCATAATTAACTTATATTATATTATTCATTTACCTATTTATATAGGTTTTTACTACAAGGTGCGCCCAGAGGTTTTATCCTGTTGAAAAGTAGCATGTTTAGTATTTTAGAGCGCGGCGGAAATTTCGACGAAAATGGCTTTAACGCCGGAGGTCCTGGGTTCAAATCTCAGTGTGGCAAATATTTTCGCCAGGACGCTACCGTGTTTCGGAAGGCACGTAAAAATGTGGGTCCCGGTTGTTTCCTATAAGATATGTAAGAGGCAGTCGTTAGGTCATGTTGCTGGCCCTGTAGTAATCTCGGCGACCAGCTGAAATTTGGTATAGAGATAGCTTAGACCCTGGAATAACACATAGGCTACATAATACAGCGGGTAAAACTGCAGCTAGTTGAATATAATGTGTTTTTTTTAATCTAACAAATAATAACCCGATCCGTGTTTCCCGAGCGGTACAACTTGGGTATCTTCAAGGCACGAGTGAATAGGTACCTTTCTAGGCATCTTACGTGATCCATCGTCGACCGTATTTTCACTAAAACACAGTTTTGACTAGTTTGGGGACCTATGGATTCACATAATATGTACATGTAATTTTATGTCAATAAAAATTTACTTTACTTTACTTTCCATCAGGTGGGATGTGGTCAAACATATCAATCAATCAATCAAATCGTTTATTTGCCAGGATTACATGTTTTAGTACAGTTCTTAATAAAATTACCTTAAATCTATGTTACAATGTAACCCGTCTGCAAGCAGACGTGCAAATTATTTGGCAAGTATTTGTTAATTAATTATTAAATGTGGAAATTATATTATGTCAATTAAATTATGTTTATTATTTATAATGTCAATTAAAATAAAATATTAATAGATACACAATAACAAATAAAATTACTAAATTAATACACTACAAAATTCATTAAATTCCTTTACACTATAAAAACATTTTTTTTAAAAGCCAGTCAATTAATGTTTTTTTAAATTTACCACGGCTAAGCATCTTTATGTCATCAGGTATAGCGTTATAGGCTGTTATAGGTTAGCGCATAGGCCTATCCCGTATAAAAAAATAAAAAATAAACCCCCGTTTTTAATAGTCGGTTAAAAGATCCGGTGATAAGACGAACAATCAACGAGATGACATTGAGAATGACCATTATGTTTTGAAATCGCAAGTTCAAGTACATCATTGTTATGGATACGTACGATAGCGCACGAAAATACGCGATAGGGCGACAATACCCCTTATCTTTCTCCCTCGTCTTATCGGCCAATGAAATTTATTTGGATTTATTTAAGTTTGTTTAAGATAAACTTTCGAAATTGGAATATATTATCATGTTTTTTGATACGTCTTCACGGTTAATTCTCAACGAGTCACACTGGATCCTGTAACACTGACTGGTTGAGAATAATATTCACGTAAAGTCACACTGTTATTCGATGCCGAATATTTTACTAAACCAATCACAGCGTGACAGGTGACAAGACCCAGTGTGACTCGTTGAGAATAAATCCTCTTTACTCCTAAAATATCAAACCAGCTGAATTGAAATAAATTAGGTATGCAGATAGCATAAATTCAAACTCAAACATTTATTCACTATAAGAACATTTAGAACACTTAGTTTCGTCAACAAATACATGTGTGGCTGTAAAGAGGCCTTGTCTTGTATAGTTTAATATTAATTAATAAATATACGAGTACTTATGTAATTATATTAGTAACGTATATAATTTTTAAGACCCAAAAAAAATGCGTATTATTATGCGATGTTGGCTTATTAGTTTCCTATGTCATCTCTGAAGGTAAATATTATAAAACAAAGTCGCTTTCCGCCTTCGGTACGGTAAGACCTTGTCGCAGCAAACTCCCCACTTCTAAACAAAACCTAAGACGTATTATGTCCTAGTTAATAAATAAACTGTTTTCCTTAAATACTTTTCCTTTTACATCGTGTGAAGTGTAACAACAATAGTGCTGACTTCTTAAACTACTGACACACTTTGTAAAATACTAAATACATACTTCAGACTTACATAATGCATAGGTATCAAATACCTAACTATACTAATTTAAATAAGATTTAGCAATTATAATTGACGTGTTTTTTTACATTTCCTACGAACTTAAACTCAAAATGCATTTTATTTAAACAAGAGAATTTACAGACGGATTTTGGAGGTTCTTCTAATAGGGACATAAAAGGAAACTTACTCTACAAATTATGTATTGTATTTTAGTAGGGTAAATCCCGTCACTAAACACCGTAACCATCTCGTTGTCCAAATTGCATAAGACCTTGTGTATTTCCCAAAATTTTAATTTTTCCATTTTAATGATATCCTTATCTATTCTATTTTGAACTCTAGGTACCTAGGTCATTAAGTATTTTCATGTATTTTTCCAAATGAAAACTCGATTAAGATTTAATGATTTTTTTATGAGTTTAGGTAAAATATTAGATCAAACGGTTGTGTAATAAGCAATATTTAATTTGATCGGCTATATTATTACCTCATATCCAATCATCGATTAGATATTTTATTACTTAAATGTACCTTCATAAGAATAACCCCTACGGTCCATTCCGTATCTCTTTACCGTGACTTCGTGCATTCGGACGCATTCTCAACTCACGTTTTAATTCATTACTTGAAAACAGGTCGACCAATTTCGATAAAATTTAATAAACGGGTACGATGCTTTCTAGCAATTTTTTAATCGGTCAAGGGCGTCGGCGCGTTCCAGTAATTCCAATGAATTATTGTTAATCTTTCCCAATTTTCAAAATTAGTATTTTGGTTAACATAAAAATATATATCTAATATTACGATATATAATTGCTATCTATACCAAAAACTCATACCACTTACAGATAGCTAGATAATTTACATATTAATATCGAAACTGCGCAAAAACGTTCAATAACCAGCAATTTAGGGATCTTGTTAGTTCAACCGTTTTTATATTGCACTTATCAGCTTATGAAAATGTTCCAGACATGTATGACAATAGCCTGCAATTTATTAGTGGCCACACTAGACTATATTTACCAAAGAAAATGTTTAACCATTTTTATATTGCACTTACGAGCTTATGAAAATATTTGTAACATCAGTGAGAATAACCCGCAATTTATTAACGATCACTCGTACCTTATATTTACGAGTTAAATTTTTCATCCATTTTTAAATTGCCTCTGTTAGCGAAACAAAATGTTACTGGCATGTATGTGAATGACCTGCAATTTATAAGTGGTCGCACTTAATCTATATTTACCAGAAAATTATAGCAAAGAAAGGAGTCTAGTTGTTTTTGCCTTTGCTCGTTTGGAGTAATAAATTTTGTTTTAATAAGGACTGTGCGATGCGTGATAGGTCAAAAAACTTTTATTGAAAGCTTGTAAGTACAACTTTGTAATATAGGTATTCTATAAAACCGTTCAAAATATCTTACTTATATAATTTTTTTTTTGTTTTTTATGTGATGAAGTAGAAGACGAGCAAGACGCTCTCCTGATCTTAAGAGATAACGGCTGCCCATAATCAGTACAGTGTTACCTAGGATTTCACAATTATGTGAAATTCTAGGAGCACTGCACCAACGCTTCTTACTCAAGAGTCATAAGATGTTAAGACTCTTTAGCCCAGTAATTTCACTAGCTACAGTGCCCTCCTACCGGAGCACAGTAATGTTTGCACATCACTGCTCAGGCGGTAGAATAAACTCAAAAGTACATATAATGTGTTTAAGTAGTAGCAAGTCGCCCCCTTTTTTATGCAAAGAAGTAAGAGCAAGATGCGCTCCTGATGGTAAGAGATAACGCTGCCCATAATCAGTACAATGCTACCCAGGATTTCACAATGATATATGTAAGATTCTAGGAGCACTTCACTAAGGCTCTAGGCTCTTACTCTAGAGTCATAATAAGATGTTAAGACTCTTCAGCCCAATAATTTCTTTCCCATCGGCCACGGGGTGGACGATTGAGGGGGGGTTACCGATGGGAATAGATCTTTCCTTAGGCGTATCAATGGTTTATATTAGGTACCTACATTAGGTGTAAAGGACCAAATTGAAAACCTCCCGCTTGTAAGTCGGTTAAAATAAGAAAAATTACATGTTCAAGTCAACGACACATTTGTTCACTTCAAACTAGTCTAAAAGATGATGATAGATTGATAGGTAAGTTCACATCCTGCGCAAGTCTAAACCCGAATCGCCTGGAGATGTAATTAGAGGCCATCCAATTTAAAAATGCACCTCTTCGTCATGCGTAATGTTCCCGAATTTAGTGGAACGGCGTGCATGTTAATACTGGGCGGATTTACACCTGTCGCGACAAGGTATACCTAGGTGATCCAGTTGGTATGATCACATGACTATATACGCTAGTTATAATTTAAATGGGGCTCTACTTGGCTCAAAGGTTCGTTAGAAGTGGTAAATTCTCACTAAAATATATTCATTTCTTTTCTTCTTTCTCTCTCATCAAGCTAATTACCAATATCACACACAGTCACACAGTGTACAGTATAATAAATTAAACACTGAGTTATGGCAGCTGAGACCCTACTTTGACCCAGGATAAATTACGCATCGTCATCCTACGCCGGGGGGCAAGAATGTGAGAGACTCGCCCGGCGAAGATGGGCGTGGCGCCCACTAATTAGTCTTAGTAATCTTATCCCCTAAAAACCTGGGGGTGTTTCTGCGGGACACCATAGTGTCGGGGAGGTAGCTAAGACCCTAGATTAACATTATAGCCAATTTTTTAAAGGGCAAAACTGCTAGGCTAGATAGTGATCTTAGCAATTTATACACATGAGTATTAATCGCGTTCCACTTCTTTCATAGGGCCAAAGTCAAAACGGCGTGGAATAGCACGTAGACTCATTAATTAAATTCCTATATCAAGACTCATTGAGAAAACTACAGCCTTAAAGGACGTATTTCCGTAATAATAATCTAAATTGATACCTTAAGTTCAAGTACTAAAGGGCAGTTTAGCATAATTGAATAGTAACCTATAACGTGCGACATATTCGCCGAAGATAAAAAATCTTCACCTGCGCCGGATGTTTGTGTAAATAAAAATGCACGGTGTTAATTATAAATTCTAGACGATGCGATGGTATAGTAGGGATGGCCACTTTGTAGCAAACTTCTTAACAAGGAAGAAAGGTTATAATCAGGATGGTGGGGGATGGAACTCAAATAGAGTTGGCCAGGGGCCAGGACAAATGGCTAGGGGACTGGTTGCTAAGGATCTGTTGATTTCCAGTACCCCGTCACAAAGACGATGCGGGAGTGCCGCTGAGTTGTTTTTTGTGGATATACACGGGTAGAGGTGCTGCACGGAGAGTCCCACATACAGCCCAGGATTTACACTAGGGGCATTCGGGGCGAGTGCCCAGGGCGGCAAATTTCTAATCGCGCACCTCGGCATTTTCTCACTGCCCAGGGCGGCATTTAGGCTAAATCCGGGCCTGCCCACATAACCCTTTTTTACCCAGGAAAAATGCGTTACGCATCATCACCTCGCGGCGGGTGGCGCGGGGCGGTATGTGGGAAACCCCCGTCGAAGACAGGCGCGGCGAGGATACTCACTAAAAACCTAGGGGTGCTCCTGCGGGACACCATAATGCCGGGACAGCGGGTACGCCGAATGAAAAGCGCCTGATGGTAGATCAAAAACCTCGTTTTTCATTTTTTTTGTCACCTTATAGTGACTGTGACCAACCATAGTTCACTCACGGCCTCTTGGATATAATCTTACTAATATTATAAACGTAAAAGTTTGTAAGAATGGATGTCTGGATGTCCAAATGTCTGGATGTTTGTTGCTCTTTCACGCCTAAACGGGTGGACCGATTGAGCTGAAATTTGGTATAGAGAGATTTGGTATAGCTTAGACCCTGGAATAACACATAGGCTATAGAACAGCGGGTAAAATCGCTGGGCGCAGCTAATTTTACATGAAAATTTTAATTTTAAAAATGGCCAAAGATCGAAAATTCTCGATAACACGGCCAGAGTACAAACAAGTATATTTACCGAGTGATATACATTTTATTATGATGTAACATCAATGTGACATTCAACCTCGTGCGTTTTATCTTGAATTTCACTGATTGTGGTACATTTTAACTCATTTTTTAAATAATTTTTATGAATTGTGATACTTGTACTTTAGGGTTCGCAATGATTGATGACAAAAAAGAAAGGTTTAGAAATTTTTATTTATTTATTATAATTTATACCGAAACACCGAAGACGAAGATATTTGAACCAATTAGGTTTTTTTTGTTTCAAAGTATATAATGTACGGTAGAGTAGCGTGTATGTAATGTAAGTACATATAATGTCCTAATTTTTAATTACCACTTTCTAGTGTGCCTTAAAATTTTCGAAATCGGTCGAGCGGTTTTCAAGCTATGAATTAAAATTTGCGCCTCGTCCTCACTTCTTGAAATCGATTCAAATCAGTTTAAAAATCGCCATATATTTTTTGATATCTCTCACATTAAATACGAATCTAAATAACGACACCTTTTTACAAGCTTTTATTTACTTTTACATGTCTGCTGTCTGTCTATCTCTAATCAAATCTTGGAAGTTTAATTTGATCCACTTCCCGATTTCTGATTGAGCTGATATTTGGCATGCATGTATAAATTGGATGACAATGCAATATTACACAATACATATTACATGGAGCTGATATGATGATGGAGCAGAAAGGTGGCTATAAGAACTTCGTCATTAAACGACGCAACACCATCGAGTTTGGGGTCATTTGATTCGTCTTGACGAGTACTTTGATGCTAGTTGGTAATTATAATAAAAGCTTGTTTTTAAAAAGCATTTTTATTAAATTTCACTAGTTTTTATTTTAAGTCATTCAAACAGCTTGCGAGTACCTAACTTTAAATAATTATGAGAAACACAAGCCCTTCCCTAGTACATTATGTATCAGTAACAATACGGTAGTTTGTGGTCGATGGTCGTGGGTTTCGTAACGCCACTGAGGAAAGCGATAGGATAAAATTTTACACTTTCCTGGATTGTGAAGCATGCATGTAATATGCAATAATTACGTATTATATTATTAATAATCTTACTAATATACTTTGGGGGGGGGGGGGGTCCACTAGCGTTTGGGGCACTTGTCTAAGCTTGCTGAACATTCTTGGACGTTCCAGTTCATGAATGACAAAGTTTTTTCAAGATTATAATTAAAATTTAAATCATAGAAATTATGATTTAATTACTTTGAATTTAACTTGAAAAAACTTTGGTAACTGTTGTAGAATAAAGGCTTCTTTATAATATTTTATCTAAATATATAAAAGGAAAGTGTGACTGATTCGACTGATCTATTAACGCACAGCTCAAACCACTGGACGGGTTCGCTTGAAATTTGGAAATAGATAGATTTTATGACATAGACCTCCTCTAAGAAAGGATTTTATCACGCGGGCAAAGCGAGTAGGTACACTCTAGTTTATTATAATGATGCTAGAACTTAGTTTGCGTCTGTTGAAAAATACTTTACTACCTATTTTCAGTCCTCAAACATTTCTCAGACCAAATATAACAAAAAAACATTAAATCAGTCAAGGAGTTCCATAATATACACTGTGAAACAAGATTTTGTATACATATTATTAGATAAAAAAATATAAATTAAAATTCTCATATTATTATACGAGTACCTAATGATAATATTATAAGATAAAAAGAAATTACAGAATATGTAAAAAATTCTGGAAATATCCAGATTAGTTGTAAACAAGTAAATTGAAAGTAAAATAATTAATTCACAATTTTATACCCATATATACATACACGGAAAATTTTATCTAACATAAAATATTTATTAATAGACATATAGGTATAATATACTTCTATTTAGCACTTTACGTTTTTAACATGAAGACGTTATAACAATATAATAGATTTTTTTAATGTTTTTCTTTGCATTAATTAGCAAGTCCTATTGTGAAATTGTCTTAGTAAAAAACGTTTAACCTTTTATTATGGTAGGTAAGGTACTCGCCCATCTATCCGCATCGACCGCGCCGAAAGAATTTTGGTATAGGGAATCTTCTTCCGATTCGGACGATTCGAATCCGGCAAGTGTGCGAGTTTTCATGACATTTCATATTATAAAGAATTCAAAATTCGTTTCCTTTGGCGCCGTCGATGTGGATAGGTGTGCTTTCACCATTATAAGGAGTGAAGTAAAAGTGTAGTTACACTAAAGAGTGCCAAACTGACATCTATAGCCGGATATCGACCAGTGGCAATTCTACTGCCTGAACAGTGATGTGCAAACATTTCAGTGTTTCGGTAGGACTCTCAAGTAAGAAGCGTTGGCGCAGTGCACCTAGAATTTTACCTTAGTAAAATCATGAGTAGCACTGTACTAATTATGGGCAGCATTATCTCTTACCATCAGGAGAGCGTCTTGCTCGTCTTCTTAATTCTTATAACTCTAGCGTAAGAAGCTTTGGTACAGTGCACTTAGAATTTTACATCTAGCGAATCTCTACCTACATTCTACATAGAGCGTCTTGCTCGTCTTCTTACTTCTCTGCATAAAAAAGCTGGCTTTTAATAAACGAAACGCTCGTTTTAATTCTCTCGTTCGTAATGAAACGATTTTATAGTTTAGTTCCACAAACAAAAAATGTCATAAATTAATTTCCATACATCTGCGTAAATTTTATATTCATTTAGCACGACCATGAAATACGTAATTAAAAATTATAATGGGCTTTTTCTAAGTTACATTTAAACTGAAATTTTTGTTTTTCAGTATTGTTAGTATTTTTTCGCGATTTAATCTAGATATACTAGCTGACCGGCGATTCGAGATATTTTTTATTATAAACATTACAAATCCAAAATAATTAATTAAAACTAAAAAATAATAATAACGGTATTTTTGCTATTAGCGATCTCTTCTAGACAATACATAAGAAGAGAATATTTATATTCACACTGGTCAATGATGATAGAGTTATTATGCAATAGATTAAAAAAAAAACTAAAATAAATATACATAAATTACACACCAAATGTAGAATAAAAAATAATACATACAATAGAACATCCCCATATAAAAGCCAGCGACTGCGATCGCGAACTTAACGAAGTCACTCGTAGTGTCTTGGTCGAACTTCTTCAAAAGGTCACTCATGATGTAAGCTTTGACAGGTCTAGCAGCACACTGATTCTCCACCATTGTCAGTTTAATTTAAATTTCGAATGCACCGATAACCCGCCGACCTACTGGCCACAAATAACATTAAAACACTGCAAAAACTTGCATCCAGAAAAATGAACCCGCGTTCGTTTGCCGCGACGACGCTAACCGTAATGATGTACTGGCTGGAAAGCACGCGTACAACCTTATTTATTTATCTAATGACATATTGTTTACATTTCACGCGGACCTTTTTGAACGTGGAATCTTTTTAATTAGAATAAAATGTTGAGATAAACCGTTTTGATATTGCATTCATTAGTCTAACAAAATGTTTTGTACGACTACAGCGACGATTTTCAATTTAGAAATGGCCGAAACTTCAGTCTAGCTAGTTAAGTTCTAATTAAATGTTAAAAATCTTACTGGTGTTACAAATGCGAAAGGATGTGTGAATGTCTGTTATCTCTTCACGTCTAAACTGCTGATTGAGCTGTAAGTATTTGCTATGTAGCCGTATTTATAGTAGTTGAAAAGTAGCCTGTGTGTGAATTCAGAGTCTAATAGCCCCGTCTTCGCCCACGACTCTACCTACTCAGCCATTATCGAGAAAAAGGGTATCAAAAACATTTTTTTTTCGACTTTGAATACCCTTTTTCTCGACTCTCAACCAGTAGAGCACAATCATGGACAAGTATGCGACTAAAATAATATGGATATTAGACCCTTTTTTGACCCAGGTAAAATACGTTACACGCAGTCCCTTACGCCGGGGGGCATAAGGCGGTATGTGGGACTCCCCCGCCCAAGATGAGCGCGGAGGGGATACCCACTAAAAAGCTGGGGGTGTTCCTCTGGGACGCCATAATGCCGGGGCAGCGAGTACGCCGAAGCACTCGTCCACGACAGACAACTTAAACCCTGGAATAACACATAGGCTATACTGGTGGCAGACTTCAGCCGTGGCGTGGCTATAATATTTTATAGTTACTACTCTAACCACCCACTGGACAAAATCGTGTCGCCAAGCAGTCACTAAGACCGTGTTGCGACATGATGTTTAGTGAAGCCAGGGAGGGACTTTTAGGTTTAGTTTGTTACCATCTTCGGCCGTATTATCGCTAAAGATGAGATCGTTGTCAAAGGCTACTATAATAAACAAAAAAAAAACTTGAGAGGTGTCAAGGGACACCCGGATGGAACGAAGTTCCTTTCGATTAATGAAAATATCTGGCTTGCTTTCTATAAGAGAGAGAGAGAGAGAGAGAGAGAGAGAGAGACAGACAGAGAAACATGCGCACGCCGCATAGCTTACAATAGCAAAAAGTGTCGTGACAACTTTTCGTAAGAATTTTTTCCGTCTAGCCCCCTTTCACAACGCGCGATAAGGAACTTCGTTCCAAAAATAGGCGACTTATCCGCGGCAGCTTTTTGCGGGTAAACCCAGCATGCACAGCTAGTGTCGATTAAAATGTACATGATGACAGGCCTAATGAGATAAATAATGGAAGGTTACAATATAAAACACGTAATTTAGTATGTAGTTCATTGAAAATGCTAACTCTTTGTGTTTGGCATCATAAAACGCACCGCTGCAGTTTAACGGCACATAAACTGAATTCCACCGTTTGTTTACAAAATACATACTCATCGAGATGTTCACACTTTCAGACGTGTATTTTTAACTGAATTCACAAAAACGAATTAATTTTTTTTTTTTAAATCCCATCGCAATACGTAATTCACCAGTTTGTGGTGGCGGCCATCTTGGATTTTTATTTTTATATAGGGCTGTATTCTACTAGTTAACCCCTTTCATTTGGTCGTGGAAGAAAAAAGTAATCCGCCATTTTGGACTTATTTCCGC
This sequence comes from Hemithea aestivaria, assembly GCA_947507615.1. Classification (NCBI taxonomy): domain Eukaryota; kingdom Metazoa; phylum Arthropoda; class Insecta; order Lepidoptera; family Geometridae; genus Hemithea; species Hemithea aestivaria. The sequence goes on along the minus strand of OX382347.1, from coordinate 4,034,915 downwards.
CAAACATGGCTAAGAACACTCTCGACTAACTCTACTTTCAAACAAAAAAAACTAAATCAAAATCCGTTCATCCGTTCGGGAGTAACGATGCCACAGACAGACACACACACAGAGACAGACAGACACGTCAAACTTATAACACCCCGTCGTTTTTGCGTCGGGGGTTAAAAAGGAAGAAAGGTATGAGGGCTATAAGTACATATACAGCTTATAAAAATGGTATGGGGAGCAAAATTTTAAAAATTAATCTCCCCATGGCATGTCGGTTTTTTTAACACCTTATAGACCCACCAACTTGAAGAACAGCTTAAATGGAATATTTGTTATAAAGGGTACACTTTACAAGTGGTCCCATAGAAATTTTATCAAAATATGACGAATAGTTTTCAAATTTTGAATTAAAACGTCTCTTATTGATACCGAGCTTGAAGTTTGAATTTTTTTTTTAATTTAATTGTAATTTAAAAATGTCAAGTAAGTGTTTATGAAAAGATTTAATTTTAAACGAAAGAATTACATAGTCCAGCCGTTTATATATTTTAACGAATATTAACACATTTCACATGTTATTAATTTATTTATATTTAAACAGATTTACATTACCGCGTCAGGTAAATATTTAAAAATCTTAATAACGCAAAGTAGCAATGTATGAAATAATAAAACCGACTGAATCGTATAAAAATTATACGAACGATGTATTAATTAACATGAACTTGTTAACTTCTGCCTTTATTATGTACCTACTAGAATTTTATTATTTTACTAGTTTATGTTTGCGGCTTTACCCGCGTGTAAAAATCCTTTCGGCTCTACGGCGGAGCTCTACGTTATAAAATCTATACATATAATTAATGGAACTAGGCGTTACTTTGCGGAAATCCATCACAACAATTATTATTTAATATTTAGTGTTAATTCCGCCGTTAATTCGCCGACCGCTGGACAGGGAGCTCCCTGTCCAGCGGTCGGCGAGTGAACATCTCTCTGAAGATGCCTCATGTAGAGGCGAAACACGTGTCAGCGTTGTAGTCTATTTTTGCGTAGCGTCCGGCAGCGGTTTGTCATCGTTGTCGTCGTCGTTTCGTATCCTTTGTTCTTGCTAAGTTTCGCGTAACCACATAACTAACACCAACAAATAGTTATAACCCTTAATGCATGCATATGCTTTGCACTCGGTGGTTGAATTAATACTAATTACTATTTTGGTAACGTTTGAATTCCTCGCCGTCTCTTAAAACTTAGTTAGACTCACAAATTTAGAGCGGAATTAACACTAAATATTAAATAATAACTAATAATCTATACATATCCTAAATTTCAACCCAATTTCGTTCATGGGTTTGGGCTGCACGTTGATAAATCAGTCAATGAAAATGAAAAATGAAGAAATGAAAATGAATGAGTTTTATTGGCATACTTAATACATAAATGAATAACAAAAGTGATAATATTATATACTAGACATAGAAAAAAAAACAACAACTAAAGGGGGCAGACTCAGCGTGACGCCATGAACACAACCTATAAATTGTGATTTGACTCTGACAGTGTAAGTAGGGTAACTTGTTCTGTTGGAGTATAAACCCCAATTATTTATTTATGATAACCCATCTTGACTGCTGGTTTTCAGTCTGCTCCCGTGCTCAATTAGTGCTGATTTTAATCAGTCACTCTTTCCATTTGAAAGAAAGAAAATAAATTTATTGCCAACTTTTACACAATTTACTAAATGAAATACATTAAAAAGAAAAAAATACATTATTTGGCAATAGGGATAGCCTCAGCGTGTAACTACGTCAACCCAGAGTTAGCGTAGTTGCTGGTTTTCAGGCTGCCCCTTTGCTCGAACTAAGATGGTACGTCGAGAGGTTTGTCATAGCGGGTTTAAATAGATACCATTTATATGTTTTGATTATGTGTTTTGTATGTATCTTCGTTTTCAATATCTATTATAAGTATCGATTTACAAAAGAAAAGTATATTCAGTAATTATATCCGTTATCCTAACCATCATAACACAAGCAGTTTCTTAGCTTGGGGTTAGGTGGCGCTATGTGAAATGTCCTGAAATATTTACTCATGTCACTGAGTCGCGCATAATAGAAAAATATCAGTGTTATCCACCATGTTACGCATGTACTATACATTATACATATAAACCTTCCTCTTGAATCACTCTATTTATTTATGAAAACCGCATCAAAATCCGTTGCGTAGTTTTAAAGATATAAGCATGAGTACATAGACAGACGCGGGAAGCAACTTTATTTTATACTATGTAGTTATTTAGCTATGCCATGTCCGTTGATTTTGCTAACTGAAAAGTAGCCTATATCTTCAAGGGGTCTTAGCTAAAATTTCAGTACCATTCTCATACCCTAAGTTGGACCTAACCACGATTGCACCAAGACTAAACCACGATTTGATAAAAGTGGCGGGTCGCACATGGACCAGATTGGCACAGGACAGGGTTGAGTGGCATAACATGAAGGAGGCCTATGCCCAGCAGTGGGATGTAGAGGGCTGTGGATGATGATGATGATGAAGACTAAACCATACACTAAGCGAACAATTGGCATGAGTTTATACTAGTACTTTCGAAGTCCGCGTTTTGTAACTCGGTAAGGGTATACAGTGCAATTTCCATCAAAATCAGTTCAGTATTTTTACTGTAGATAGACAACAGACAGGATGATTACAATCAAATCTTGCAAGTTTATTTTGATCAACATCCCGGTTTCTGATTGAGCCGAAATTTTGCATGTATAAATCGGATGACAATGCAATATTATTGACATGGAGCTGATCTGATGATGGAGCTGGAAGGTGGCCATAGGAACTCCGTAATTCCACACAACCCCGCATGGAGTATGGGCTCATTTGATTCCTCTTGACGAGTACTTTGGTGCTCAATCATCTTGCATTGCATTACATTATAGTTGCTTGAATAAAGAAATTTAATTTATTTTTTTATTGCTCCCCTGTCATCCAGCTGCCTCTAGCCTATTTCTTAATGTCGTCAGTCCATCGCCAAAGAATAGATACTATTACCCATCGCGCGAAGGGCCTTAGCAAAGTCAAACACATTTCAAGCCCCTACCACCTAAGTTGCCAGAGGTCCTTAACTCTAAGAACAATAGGTGATAATGGCTAAGCCGTATTTGGCTGCGAATCATCTGGAAACAGGCCAACCGACGAACTGGTGAATGTATGATCGTGTGACGTACGTACTTATGTTATGACGCATTTTAAATACTTTACGTGCTTATTTGGTTTAAACTGAGTTTACTTAATTCAATGAGCTATTTTATTGAGTATCCATTTTATTTTATTCTAAGGAGATATAATTGTATTGAAGACCTCTGCTAAAGTAGGATTTCTTCACTCAGGCAAGTTATCAGTTACCGTGGTTTTTCACCGTTCTAGCTCCTTAGCTACTAGCGCTTTAATTGTTTTTAGCGGGGGTGGATTGAATTAGTTTCTACCATTCTTAGGCTGCGTTTCCACCTGAGATGTTCTGTGGAAATGTTTGGAGGTTTCCACCAAAGCTGTGCGATGAAAATGTGCCTACGAGGATGTGTAACAGAGCGAAGCTGTGAAATGTGTCGACGGGGTGCGGTGTAGTGGGAGCGGAGTAACGCAAACCTCGCAACGCATCCCTCGCACACATCCTTCGTACACATTCCTCGCACACATCCCTCGTACACATTCCTCGCAAACATCCCTCGCATGTTTTGTATGCCCAAAAACCTAGGTCCGCTGAGCCGTTTCCACCAGAGCTGTGCTGACCGAGGCGAGGTAAATGAAGCGATTCCATTGGTTCTTTACAAACACATTCCTCGCTACGCATCCTCGCACATCTCTGGTGGAAACGCAGCCTTAAATTAAAGCCTAAATTAAAATGGGGTGGTTGCGGCCCGATCGAGCCGCTCGGGAGTTTAAAGGCTAGCTTAGTGGAAGTTGTGTGCTGACCTAAAAATTCCCTTTTTTATACTCAGAAAAGTGCGTTACGCGCCGAAGATGGGCGCGGGATAACTTTTTTATTGTTTCTTATTATTTAATTTTTATTTAATGTTACAAAATACCTTCAAGGCGTTAGGATTGGCAAAAATTTTCAAGCAAGGCTTTGATTACAAACTAATAATGACTTTATTTGTTTCATGATAAAAATAGTATTTTTTTCTAATTTTGTAGGTACCTTAGAAAGTACATGGCGATAAGCACTAAATAATACTAACTATTATAGGCCATGGTGAAATAAAAACCATAAATAAATCATATTTACTGTCATTTTGAAGGTGAATAATTATGGCAACTTTATAATAATTTAATTTCACACAAAAATGTAATTTTTATAAGTTAAATGCATTTTATTACAACAGCATGAAGTATGAAGTTTATTTCATGATAAATAATATTAATTATTAATGGAATTAGGCGTTACTTTGAGGAAAACCATGATGATAATATCTGGAATCAGGAGTGAATTTCATCTTTATCATTCGTCTAGATATCTTCATAAGCGGTTAATAGTCGCTGAACCTCTGTCTCGCTCGCACGATATAACAAATTGTCAAATAACAATTGATCAAATTTACTTTTTGGAAATGTGTTCAATTGAAAATTTAGCACATATTTATACAATTTTTTAAGTATAACCATTTTGATACTTTATAAAATGGTTGAGGCATGTTTAAAGATAGATATTTTTCATATAATTGAGAATGCCATTGTTGTTATTTAAGGTAGCAAACTGAGAATACTTATAAAAATAGTATAAAAATATGAGCTAAATTTTCAACTTAACACATTTCCAAAAAGTAAATTTTATCAATTGTTATTTGACAATAAGTTATGTATATCGTACGAGCGAGACTGAGGTTCAGCGACTATTAACCCCTTAAGATAAAGATATGAAAACTAACTCTTTATTGATGCCACACAAAAAATAAGAATTATAAAAAAAATCTCAAAGAAAATCTTACAACTAAAATTTTTGGAACGAAGTACCTTATCGCGCGTTGTGAAAGGGGGCTAGACGGAAAAAAATCTTACGAAAAGTTGTCACGACACTTTTTGCTATAGTAAGCTATTGTAAGCTGTGCGGCGTGCGCATGTTTCTCTGTCTGTCCCTCTCTCTCTCTCTCTTATAGAAAGCAAGCCAGATATTTTCATTTCTATTTCGCATTGAACAGTGTGGTGTCGCGACGATTATTTTTGTTGAGTGTATACAGGTTTTTTGTAAATAATAAATCGTGTAAATCGTGGGAACTTCGTTCCATCCGCGTGTCCCTTGACACCTCTCAAGTTTTTTTTTTAATTTGTGTGTCAATTGGTAGTCTTGTCACTCAGAACAATCTCTTCTAGACAACTGTGCAAAGCGAGGAAATATACATAACTTCTTCTGCTGTAAGTGTATTATAATATATCTAAATATATAGGTAATAGGAAAGAGTGACTGACTGACTGATCTATCAACGCACAGCCTAAACCGCAAAACCAATTGGATTGAAATTTGGAATAAATATAGGTTTTATGACGCAGACCTCCACTAAGAAAGGATTTGTCCACGCAGGCAAAGCCGCGAGCATAAGCTAGTTTAAAATAAAAGACTTCAAGTTTGCTTACTATATGTATAAGCAAGTATGATACAAATTTTAATTTACAAGCTTTTATTTACTTTCACCTGTCTGTTGTCTGTCTGTCAGTCTGTCTGTAATCAAATCTTGCAAATTTAGTTTGACCCATTTCCCGGTATACGATTGAGCTGAAATTTTGCATGCCTGTATAAATCGGATGACAATGCAATATAATTATGACATGGAGCTGATCTGATGATGGAGCTTGAAGGTGGCCATAGGAACTCTATAATTAAACGGCACAACCCCCTCGATTTGGGCTCATTTGATATGTCTTGACGAGTACTTTATGATCCTAAATGGTAATAATAATAAAAGCTTGTATTTTAAAAGTATTTTTAAAATTCAACTTGTTAATATCTTGAAAAATTCCTTATGAATTTCAATAAAATTTAAATAAGACTTCCTCTGACTGCATTCACTTCTGCTAAAAATAAAACAAAATGGCTTATCCACTCCATAAATTTCAAACTAGTTTTGATCATTAACATTTTTGTATGTCCTTGATATAAAATTATCTTGATATACATAATAATTATAAATGATGATTATTTTAGTGTCATAAGAAGTCCCATATTATGTAGTAAATTTTTTTTAATAAATATTAATATGTACTACCTAAACATGTATGTTTTGGGGGTTGATCTCCTTTGCAGGAGGTTGTCTAGGTGGGTACCCCAACAGTGCCAGTTATTCTACCGCCTGAGCAGTGATGTGCAAACATTACTGTGCTTCGGTAGGAGGGCACTGTAGCTAGTGAAATTGCTGGGCTAAAGAGTCTTAACATCTTATGACTCTTGAGTAAGAAGCGTTGGTACAGTTCTCCTAGAATTAGTAGCACTGTACTGATTATGGGCAGCGTTTCCTCTTAACATCAGGAGAATTTCTTGTTGGTCTTCTACTTCAGCACATAAAAAAAATGTAGGTGTATTTTTTATTAATCGCAGCAAAAGCCTTTTTAAGAAAAATACAAGCAAAAAATACTACAGATACTACAGCAGTAAAAAATACTTGTGTTATATTAGGTAACACTAAAATATCTTAACATACTGGTATTAATTTTATTAGTTGAGTCGAGACATAACACATAGGTATTAAATTAAGTTTAGTTTGTATTGTAAATAAGATCTTATGTAAATTAAATAAAATATTATAACTTTGTTTAAATTATGGAAGTTTAAAGTGATAGTATTCCATTTGGTGCCTTTTAAATTTTCAAAATTAGTTGAGCAGTTTTTTTGTAATAAGTTTTGACTGTATTACTGAAAGGGAGCTTCAATACTTTTCTTTAAATTTCATGCGTTCAGAGAAACAAAGACAAAAGATTAATATCAGCGCATAAATTTGCAGATGATTCATTTAGAACAAAAACTTAAGTACAATATACATTCCATGCTGAAATGTGGCGCAATATATTCTAACATAATATACCTAATTAAATCAAAAACAAATGTTATAGGTTAAAAACCCTAAATAAAATAGGATTTTATAATATTTATTCAACTATATACGAAGAACATAGAGCACGACAAAGATATGAACGGTTTTTATTTACTTTTTAACTTTTTCCGAGAAGTTAACTTAAAACTGTTTGAAATTCGAAGTTTTGTAAGTAATATTGGAGGTCTCAAAATGTTGATAATATAAATGTTTATGCTATGTTTATTTGTTAAATTTTATCTGATTATCGAAGCTAGATAAATATTGTACCACTTACCGATAATATCGTAGAAGCTCGTGGAGTAGTTGTCCATAAAATCAGAAACATAATCCATTTTGTTGACACTACTTTTGATTGTATTTTTACAAAATATTTAAACTATTTGTTTACTAATACTGGTATAAAAACAACAGAGTAATAAAATTGTAACAATTTATAAGATTTGGTGTATCAAATCAAATATTTCATTGTTTACTTGTTTAATTGTTTTTTGCAACATCAGCAGATTATCAGGTGATCACGATAAAATCCCCGAATATTTCATTGACATTTGCTAATGACACATTGATCGATGACCTTGCGTTTGAGTTTGACATTTAAATTCGTTCAAATTAAAGTCAAAATTTACTTTTTCGTACTAACGGTGACAACATTCTCCATTAGTCAAAAATAAGTCATAATTATATTTATTTATATAATAAAGACAAACGCACATATGTTACATATTATTTTATATTATTTGCCTAGTAGAATATAAGTATTCTCTCTTCGCAGATATTTTTAAAAATTTATTTTAATGCTCCAGAGTACGCTGCAGCGTAGTGCGTAGTCACATTATGTAGCACCGCACTAGAAATGTCATGAAAAAATATTACTTATGTCACTGTCAAGTCAACAATTTGTTTTGATTTTGAACATAAGCTGCGGAGTTTTGGATTTCATAAATTTTACGATTCGATAAAAATATGTTTAATATTAAAATCTCAAAATGTGTCATATCTAAATAGAATTTCCCTATATTAACTAAACATGACAGACATGAAATACCAAATCATGTTACGCAGACGTAGATTCATTAAACGCGTGCTTCTCTTCTTTGCCGTATTAATCATCTCATTTTATGTGTCCGTTTTATTGTTTGGCAATTTAAAAACACCGCGAGTGATAAATTTAACTTCTCTCGGTCGTTGTCCAGCTTGTTACGGGGTTTCAGTGTGTCCGGAGCTCTATTCCAACCAAATAATATTAGATGACACGGGGTGGACAAATATGTTTAACGCTAAGAATATTTTCTACGGCTACCTAAAGACGAATAGACGTGTGGTATTAAAGAAATTAGCTCATGATTGGGAGCTGAGAGAGTTTGATGCGAAATTGTGTGATATTTGGGGGCCGAAATGGGAGTGTCAACCCATAGATATTGACTCTAAAGTCATGGATGAAAAACTTTTGAAAATTGTTCATTACAACTTGAGTTCGCACGATTTGGAGCCGAGGAAGGGTCTGGTGATGTGTCCTTATGCATATAGCTTACACGAGTTCTTAGACCCAGTTGTGAATAAGAAGACGAGTCAGCATTATGATATGGCTTATGTTTGGACAATGCTTATGATCAACCCGGAACCTATAGTATTACAGGTAATCATATTTATCACAATAATTTAGAAACAGTGTGCATGAAGAATGTGATGAAAGTTGAGGATGTGAAAGAGGTGTGTCAGGATTGTACCAAGAAGAGTGTAACCAAGATAAAAATTGTAAACAAATATTTAAAAAAAAACAATCCCTATGAGTTTCTTGCTTGTTCTTCTCATAGAGGTGCCTTGCGAACGAGCGGTAGAATATTAAAATAAAATGTAAAATTGACTTGCAAAAGTGCTCCATTGTAGCCTATTTGAATAAATGAATTTTGAGTTTGAGTTTGGAGGGAAATAGTCTCTACCTACCCCAACGGTAACCAGGCATGATTATATTATGTATGTATATAATTAGAATAACACACCAAATACTAGTCATTTTATAAAATTACTGTGCCCAGCTGAGACCCACTGAAAAGTAGTCTGTGTTATTCTAGGTTCTAAACTAGGTTCTCAATTAGAGCAAGAGCCAGTGATAAGCTTACCTGCATCATATTTTAAATGCTGAAAGTTTCTGTATAAAGGTAAGATCAATCCCCAAACATGATAAAACTTGGGTAGGGTCGCTTTAGGAGATATATAAAAAAGAAAGAAAAGAAAACATGTTTATGACAACAAAACACAGAAAGACATAGAAAAATATAAGAGAGACATACTTTTTTTTTTATGTGATGAAGTAGAAGACGAGCAAGACGCTCTCCTGGTGTTAATAGATAACGCTGCCCATAATCAATACAGTGCTACTTAGGATTTCACAATAATGTGAAATTCTAGGAGCACTGCACCAACGCTTCTTAATCAAGAGTCATAAGATGTTAAGACTCTTCAGCCCAGTAATTTCACTAGCTACAGTGCCCTTCTACCGAAGCACAGTAATGTTTGCACAACACTGCTCAGGCGGTAGAATAACTGGCACTGTTGGGGTACCCACCTAGACAACCTCCTGCAAAGGAAGTCTACCCCCGGTGCACAAAAATAAAGTGATAATATTAAGATACTTAAGTACAATTAAAATTGTTACTAAAAATAGATATCTATGGGACAATAATACCTTTTAATTACCCTAAAAAGCAATATAATAAAAACAATTAATACATGAGGTAAATAGAAAGCTATCTCAAATCCTGTGTGCCTTTCATTAGGTACCTATTTATATTATAAAAAGGTACCTAATGAAAGTGTATAATAATAAAATTAGCTCTCAAATTCCTTATTACAGTATAGTAAATATAGCAGATATGCTGTGTGAATAAATAGATGAAAATGAATTATCAAGATGAAAAAACAAGTATTAACACAGGCTTAATTAGGTAAAAGTATAATAATTTCATCATAATTTTACAGGTGATACCCAAATCCCGCGGTTGGCCCATACCAGCATACGGAGGAGTGTGCGGTAGACTAGAGTTACTGGCTTATGAAGGGGAACCACTCTCCTCTCTGATGCATGTGGAATGGCACAGGAAGCTCAAGTTTGCCAAGGGTATACTTGATGCTGCTATGGACTTCACTTTTAGACATGACAGGTAGGTGAAGACTTTTTTTATACAGAAATATAAACAGGACAAGTTGGACAGTCCCCTGATACGATTTTGGAAACTACTGTGAGTGTTATCCATTATAAATATGACATGGGTGTACTCACATTAATTATTCGTTGTGATATGTCTCAACCACATTTACGGACAATTAGAGACAATTAGTTTGGGAGACAAATAATTAACGAGTACAGCCGTGTCGTATTTATAGCCCCTTGATGTTAAGTGATAATGCAATAAAAACAACAGGTAGATTGAAGATAAATTGAACATCAACAAATTATATGCCTAAGTCAAGAGACTGATTGCAGATGGGGTAAGCACAAAAGAACATAATTTTTTTTCGAAGAAGACAGATTAGCCAGAGGCTCACTTATTGATGTTAGGTGATAACACATAAAAAAATTAAATACTGAAATGCAAAATAGACCTATAAATAGTTTTAATTTCTACTACATCAATTCACATTCTTTATTCATGGGTTTTAATTTAACACAAATCCTTAATTATTTGTTACTTATATTTTAAACTTACTTTCTTTAGACTAACTATTTTTTATATGTTACAGATTCCGTTTCTACTTAATGGATTGGTCGTTAGACAACCTAGTTGCAAACGAAAAAGATGGCATAACATTCGTTGATTTAGAAGACGTAATTGTCCTAGACAAGCATATATCACCAGGAAAAGACCTGCCTAACTGGTACAAAAGATACCATAGAGAAGATTTAGCTGCTATTGGTGACCCTGGCTTTACATTTTCGATGGACAAAATTTGCCAACACCATTTAAGTGACCATAATATTTGGGCGGCTTGCTACGTTCTGACTGGACCTGAAAATCCACTACTTCACCCAATACCAAAGAACATTAAAGACAGTAGACCTCATTTAGATGTGTTATTAAAAGAATGTCTACGAGGCGATGATAGATTTCGTACCGTAGTCAATCTTCAACATGTTATCAATGATTTGCTGTTAGACGAAAAAGTTGTAGGCTACGGAGCTGTTAACAGGTGACCGTAAAATAATTAGTTGACTGTTTTCACTAATATTGTGTAAAAATGTGAAATTAGTGGGATAGTTTCACTAATATACTGCAAATGTGTGAAATTTTGTTGATTGTATTCCATAATAACAGTGAAAATGTGGAATTAGTGAACTGGATTCATAAATTAAAGTACAAGTGGATTTTCTTTGGATTACAAAATATTGTCATGCTTTTAAAAAATCATGCAGGTTGTGTTTTGTATTTAAGTCATTGAAATTGTACAATTTATTTCAAAAGTATTATTAATTGTGATTGTTTATTTGATTTTATAGTATTTTTAATGGATTCTGAATCTCTACTTACATATTTATTGAATCGAATTATATTGAATGTTATGTTACATTGTATAGGAAGATAAATGGTTGTGTTATTTATTACAACGAAAATAAATAAGTATTGATAATGTACTGGTATTACTCCTAATATTTCTTTTTAGTATAAGTCGCTACTCGGTACCCTATTAGTACCCCACTTAAGACATATTTTATTATAACTTCTCCAAGATGAAATAATTGGAATTCAGCAAATCTTATAATAATGCGACGTCATATTTGGAGAAAAAAATCTAGAATGTCAACGTAAATGTTCCACATATTTTGCATTCATTTGATAGCATACATTTTCGATCTCTTTTATACCTATCAAGAAGAAAAGAGAAGGCATAATGCGTAGGTATCTTTATTCTTTATTTCTCTTGTCACTTCCTGCTTATTTGTCAATGTCATAGGTCATATTAATTTTATTTATTGTTCTTCCGAAAATTTATTGCGAGTCGGTGTTTGCAATTTTCTAAAATCTTTTAAAAACAATGTGAATAATGCTATTTCTGTGTAATTTGAACTAAAAGAAAACCAGCAATCATGAGCGATTCAGATTCCGATGATGACAATGTTATTCGCTATGGGACTCCATTGGAACCTTATGAAGAAGGTTAGTACGAAATAATTTTCTATTCTAATATTTACGCTACTGTCGTATATTGCTTCGTTAAAAGCGCTTAAAGTAACTAATTTACGTCGTGAGGCTTGTATACTTTCGACAGTTTTATGCCTGTAACACCAGTGGTGGTGGGTGGAATAGGATATTATGCTGATTTACTATCAGGCCGTCAGCATGTTTTGCGCTCTTTAACTCGCGTCCTTATCATCACCATCTTTATGTAGGATCTGCAGGCTTAGAAAAACACTAATTGTGGCTAAAGCTAGTAAATCATCCTATTCTACTTCCTACTAATTTAATAAACTCGAAAGTTTGTAAGAATGTATGGATGTATGCTTGTTACTCTTGCACGCCTAAACGGTTGGAGCTATTGAGCTGAAATTTGGTATAGAGATAGGTTAAACCCTGGAATAACATATAGGCTACTACTGTGGCTATGTAGCGGGTTAAACCGCTGGACTGAGCTAATAATCTCATAATTTTGCTTCATTTGTTGTAAGTCAAAAGTGTTATTCATTTTATTCCTCAACAGATGAGATCCCCTCGAAGCGTAAATACCAGCAGCCGTCAGACCAGTATGCGGTGGACGAGCATGGACGGCGTCGGTTCCACGGAGCCTTCACTGGGGGCTTTTCAGCTGGGTTTGGTAACACTGTGGGCAGTCAAGAGGGATGGACGCCTAGCAGCTTTAAGAGCTCTCGGAGTGAAAAGGCACAGGGTTCTGTATGTATCTTGATAAAAATTGCTTAAATTTTATAGGCAATTTTAATTATAAACTGTTTTTTTTACAGTGCATCATTTTAATTTGTTGTACTCTATGTATAGTCAACTACAAAGAGATGTATCCATGTTAGTCTTACAAAATGAAGGAACTTTTAGTATGCGAAAATTATTTACCTTTCGTGACATTTTCAGTATCCTCCAAATCTTATACTATATTCGATTCATTTTAAATGCTATTATTATGTATCACCTAAGGAAAAGTAGTGGGATACATCATTGTTGCATATTAAACGAGTCGATGATAATATAAAGTTTGATTGCTACTAGAAATGTCACAAACCAAGGGTAGTTCATTGTGGCAAATGAAAATTTACTTTATTTTGTAAGCCTAACATGGATACATCTCTTTGTAGTTGACTGTACCTACTTTACAAAAATTTACTGGTGGAACCAAAATTACTATAGTGTAGGGATAGATTGCTTGCAGACTGCAGACATTGTATTACTCAAAATATCCAGTCCTTAAGCTTTCTACTACTAGAGATTTTTTTTTAAAAATAAACTGACTTTTGTGTTTCAGGAACATTTTCCGATTCACATCTTGAAAACTACTAAACCAATTTTTATGTAACTTACACACTGTGTACTAAATTAGACTACATTTAAACCAATGAAACAACAGTGATAAAAAACAGAAGAGAGACAGAGAAGTAAAAAAACCAAATATAATTGTGAAAACCTCCTTTCCAGCAGGCTCAAAGACCAGAAGACTTCATGGACGAAGAAGACAGGAGTGAGTTTGGTATAGCACCCAAGCAGATGCAAACACACAGTGAGTTCTCAGGACAGAAGAGGACAAGGAAGGCTTACCATGATGGACCTATACCTGGTAATTATTTTATCTATCTATCTTACAGGTTAGTTTACCGAGGGAAGATTTTCTTTGCAGGAGGTCACTAGGTGGGTAGCAGGTACCCCAACAGTGCTTAACATCTTATGACTCTTCCCATGGCTGTCTGTCTCTATGTATATGCTTATATCTTTAAAACTACGCAATAGATTTTAATGCGGTTTTCATTATTAGATAGAGTGATTCAAGAGAAAGGTTTATTTGTAATATAGTAGAAGAACACTGATAATTTTCTATTTATAATTGGGGTTTATACTCCAACAGAACAGGTTATCTTACTTACACTGTCAAGAGTCAAATCACAATTTATAGGTTGAACCTATATGTTGCAGTTTCAGGTCGCCGAGATTACTACTGTGCCTGCAACATGACCTAACGACTGCCTCCTACATATCTCATAGGAAACAGCCGGGACCCACAGTTTTGCGTGCCTTCCGAAACACGGTAGCGTCCAGGTGAACTTTTTGCCACACACTGAGATTTGAACCCAGGGTCTCCGGATTAAAAGCCGGACGTATAACCACTGGGCCACGGACGCTACAGCGCTTAAGCGCAACGAAGTGCGCGTGGGTCCACTAGTGGTCTACAAGAGACAGATTGCCTTGGAAAAAAAAAGAGGCTAAGGAGTCTTAACATCTTATGACTCTTGAGTAAGAAGCGTTGGTGCAGTGTTTCTTGAATTTCACATCATTGCGAAATCCTATGTGGCACTGTACCGATTATGGGCAGCGTTATCTCTTAACATCAGTAGATCTTCTTGCCTACTTCATCACATAAAAAAATAAAAGAATAGAAATAAATCTCGTTATTTTTATTCTTTGTCATTAGGAGAACCAGTCCTAACCCAGCTCCTCCGTCCGGTCCACGAGACGGCAGCAGTGAAGATGCTCCGCAGCATGGGGTGGAAGGAAGGCCAGGGGACGGGAGACAGGCTCACTAGAGCCGAGAAGGCTAAGGCTAAGGAACACCAGAAGGTTTATGGGTGTTACATGCCCAAGGAGGTTCGAGATGTGAGTTTATCTATACCTATTCCTTAATTAATAAAAATATAAAGGTCAAATTTTGTACAATAAAGCTATTTAAAAAAAATCGGAGCCATTTTATCAACAATGCTGAAGTAGAAAATGTAATAACACTCATTTCTGTCTGTCTGTATCATGACCGCGCATCACACCGAACCTACTGAACAGATTTGAACGAAACTTAGCATGCACGAACATCATGGTCTGAGGTAACATCATATGCAGTGTTATTCCCGAAACTCGCTACGGTTCCCGTGGGAAAGGGTTATAGGATATATGGCAATAATTTCGTCATAGATGATATTAGTTTTCTCCCTGTGGTACGGAGTATCTTCAAGCTAGCTTCTCCGTCCGGTCCACGAGACGGCAGCAGTGAAGATGCTTCGCAGCATGGGGTGGAAGGAAGGCCAGGGGACGGGAGACAGGCTCACTCGAGCAGAGAAGGCTAAGGAACACCAGAAGGTTTATGGGTGTTACATGCCCAAGGAGGTTAGAGATGTGAGTGTATTTGAATGAAGTCTTTACGATTCCAAATAAGTAAACAACACGGAACACTGCACACACACACGCACGCACGTACGTACGCATTTTAGGCTCCGTAGTCAACAAGGAAGCCTTATTTCATTGTAAACTAACTGTGTAGTCCAGTCAACGAGTGCCCAAAAGAGGCATGTGGATCGAAAAGTCGAAAGCAGAAAAACTAACTTAGGAACTTTGTTTGGACTAGTTAGGAGATAAACATACTAAAAGTCCCCACCCCTCCGAGGTGAGCCCGAGGGGGGGGAGGCCGAAGAAGGTCCCATTTTTAGGTTTTTCGCTTATATTATGTCAAAAGCTGTGCGTTGTACGATATTTTGTTGTACTACATTATGAAACCTCATAAAATTTTCTACAACTTTGGCCTTTACACTTTTTATCTATCTCCAATCGTTGTCCAGCTATGAGCTTCCAAACGTGGTCTATTTTAAAGACGCTTAAATTAGTTTTCCATACAAAGTCGGTAAAAAAAATTTAAAATAAAATTTGACCAACTTCTGGTTGTCGTACCATAATGAAACTATGCAAATGTCTAGAAATCTGATGACAGTTCAATAATCTGGTACCACTGAACTGATCTGATGATGGAGCCGGGAGGTGTCTACTGGAACTCTTCAATGGCTATTAGTAAAACTGGCGAGTTTAGGCTCATTACATTCGAATTGATAAGACGTAGGCACCTCCTGGTCCATTATCAGACCCTTGACAGCAAGTGTTATGAAAAAGTCTCATCAATTCGAATGTAATGTGCCCAAACTCGACGGGTTTACTAATAGCCATTGAAGAGTTTCAGTAGACACCTCCAGGCTCCATCATCAGATCAGCTCAGTGGTACCAGATTATTGAACTGTCATCAGATTTTTAGACATTTGCAAAGTTTCATTATGATACCAGAAATTGGTCAAATTACCAGAAACCAGACCAGAACCACCACTACCAGAAGTTGGTCAAATTTTATTTTCAAGATTTTTTTACTGACTTTGTATGGAAAACTAATTTAAGCGTCTTAAAAATAGACCACGTTTGGAAGCTCATAGCTGGACAACGATTGGAGATAGATAAAAAGTATAAAGGCCAAAGTTGTAGAAAATATTATGAGGTTTCATAATGTAGTACAAAAAAATATCGTACAACGCACAGTTTTTGTCATATAAGCAAAAAACCTAAAAATGGGACCTTCTTCGACCTCATCCCCCCTCGAGCTCACCTCGGAGGGGTGGGGACTTTTAGTATGTTTATCTCCTAGTTAGTCCAAACAAAGTTCTTAAGTTAGTTTTTCTGCTTTCGACTTTTCGATCCACATTTCTTCTTTTACTGGACTAGTGGTGTCACAATAAAGTGTTTTTTATTCTATTTTATTAATATAATATTATATTACTTACCCCAGTCTTGAAAACATAAAGATAATACCTGAAATAGATCGCTCTAAGAGATAAGGCCGCCCATTGTAGGCATTATTATAGTTTACTTTAGTTTTAAGTCTTCTGTTTTTTTTTAATTTATTCGGTTCACATATTGGATGTAGCCTAGAGGGCCTATTGGCTATCGCAAAACGACATGGAAAACACTAGAATCCATAGACAAAATTGCGTACATTACGTGCTTAAACCTTTTTATTAATATGAGTAAAGCAACAAAAGCAGTAATGTACATTGAAGTTGTCATCAATCGTAGTGGGTGAGAATTAGCCATTCATTTCGTTTTCATTTTCAAAGGTCTTTATTAATAAATTCCAAACAAATATATACAAAACACTAGTGTACATTAAAATCCTAGTGGTATTTAAAAATAATAATATGAACATTTTAAAGCTCTTGGCTTTTCTAAAATTTTTGACATGAGGATACTTAAAATATTTAATATTAAAACTTAACAATTTTATACATAATATCCTTACAACATTTACACATTGGATTTAGGGCTATGCCGCTATGTTAGTTTCTGGAATATGGCTAAATGAGAATTAGCCAATAGCCCCTTAGAACACGATTTACAATAATTATTACCATATTATAAAGTAAGGGCTCATCCTAAGTACAGTGAACAACTTCGTCTTCTGTTAACTTTTGGTCTGTATAAAGAGTATTGTAATACTGAATGTTCCGATCAGTGGAAATCGTTGTTTCCTAAGCATATTTTGTATACTCTTTAACTTTGTAAGCTTTACTTAGAGCTGTTGATTTTCCTAATAAAATAAAATTGTAAAAAATCTCTTTGATTACAGAATCAAGAAGACTCAGATGATTCAGACACGGAGTTCGATTACGAAACTCTGTTCGCGCCAGACGACTATGAGCCTTATATCCTCTCCCGTAAGAACGATCGCTTCGGGCTAGGATACCAAGGGTTGTCCCGACACTCAGTTTTGGGACTAATGACGGGGGAATACGGCGCTACATCTTCTAACAGTCATCTACTTATGAAGGAGAAGGGGAAAAAGGTAACAAAATAAATAAAATAAATATTTCAGGACATACACACAGCGCCACCCAACCCCAAGCTAAGCAACTTAATGCTTGTGTTATGGTGGTTAAGATAACACTGATATAATACTTATATACTTTTCTTTTGTTAATACATACTTATAATAGATACAGAGAGCCACCTAGACCAGAAACAAATAGCTGTGAATCACACAAACATTTGTCTCATGCGGGAATCAACCCCACAACCTTCTGCGTTACAGGCGGGTATTAGCCCACCGCGCTACAGCGGTCGTCAAAGATATTTCGAGATAAACCAATATTAAATCACACCTATTTAGTAAACAAAATGTTCCTGACATCTATGGAAACAAACGGCATTTTTAAATACCAAAGCTTGTCACTCAGTATTGAGACTTCATCATAATCATTTTAAATTTTAGGTATTATAAGTTATACAATGGTTTTGCCTTTATTTTGTTTTATCCGATGAGATTAGAGAAGCTATTGGTGTCATTCATTAACATATTATGTCAAATATAACTATATTAATATATTATATTTAATTTTCAGGTTTCAATCCGCGGCCAAGCTTTCGGTGTAGGCGCATTTGAAGCAGACGATGAAGACATATATGGAACAGTTGATATGTCGCATTATGACTTCGCTATCGGAGCGCCGCCGCCTGAAAAGGCTAAGAAACAAAAGGAACGGAGTAATAATGTAAGGATTTATTCTATATTTCGTTATTATCCTAGTAATAAGTCTTAATATTTCTTCTAACAAGTTTATTATTATTTTGTGGAAGTTTATATGTATGTCTGGATGTATGTTAATCTTACGGGTTGACCGATTGAGCTGAAATTTGGTATAAAGATAGCTTAGACCCAGTAATAACATATATAGAATAACGGCCATAGGTAATAAAAATAGGCCAAAAATATTGGCTAGCGCAGTTCATATTCCATTGTTATATCACTCTTAAACACGGGCTAAACTGGTATTTTCAAAGAAAACATCTAAGAAATATAACAATAAATATTAATTAATTTAGGTTAAAGACATATATTATGTACCTACAAGATATCAGTTAACATGTTTTATCTCCCCCAGGTGCTATCAGGATTCGTACCCGCTAAATCAGGATTGCCCCCCGTTCCGTCCCACCCTCCCCCCGCTCTACCAAGGGATTATACCCCCTCCGCGGCGGGGGCGAGGCGGACGAGGTTCGAAAGAACTACCGCTGAGCCTAGGGATCAAGGTAACAATATAATATACCCTCAACATATTAGCCCCCCGTTCCGTCCCACCCTCCACCCGCGCTACCAAGGGAGGAGGAGAGGAGAGGTTCGATAGAACTACCGCTGAGTCTAGAGATCAAGGTTACAATATAATATACCCTCAACATATTAGCCCCCCGTTCCTTCCCACCCTCCCTCCGCGCTACCAAGGGAGGAGGAGAGGTTCGATAGAACTACCGCTGAGTCTAGGGATCAAGGTAACAATATAATATACCCTCAACATATTAGCCCCCCGTTCCGTCCCACCCTCCACCCGCGCAACCAAGGGAGGAGGAGAGGTTCGATAGAACTACCGCTGAGTCTAGGGATCAAGGTAACAATATAATATACCCTCAACATATTAGCCCCCCGTTCCGTCCCACCCTCCACCCGCGCTAGCAAGGGAGGAGGAGAGGTTCGATAGAACTACCGCTGAGCCTAGGGATCAAGGTAACAATATAATATACCCTCAACATATTAGCCCCCCGTTCCGTCCCACCCTCCACCCGCGCAACCAAGGGAGGAGGAGAGGTTCGATAGAACTACCGCTGAGTCTAGGGATCAAGGTAACAATATAATATACCCTCAACATATTAGCCCCCCGTTCCGTCCCACCCTCCACCCGCGCTACCAAGGGAGGAGGAGAGGTTCGATAGAACTACCGCTGAGCCTAGGGATCAAGGTAACAATATAATATACCCTCAACATATTAGCCCCCCGTTCCGTCCCACCCTCCACCCGCGCTAGCAAGAGAGGAGAGGTTAGATAGAACCACCGCTGAGCCTAGGGATCAAGGTAACAATACAATATACCCTCAACATATTAGCCCTCCACCCACGCTACCAAGGGATTATACCCCTCTCCAAGGGATTAAACCTTTCTCTTGAATCATACTATCTATTAAAAAACCGCATCAAAATATTGCGTAGTTTTATTTTTATTTACTTATTGAAATAATCCTAAGCTAGCATTTACAGCAAGGCTAAATCGCCAACTTAGTCTAAAATTTACACTTAAACATTTATTAATTTTAAAGATATATACATAGGGACAGGCATACATAGAGAAAGACAGCGGTAAGCAACTTTGTTTTATACTGTGTGTTTTGGTCCACTATTTAGCATAGTGGGAAAATCGGGTACTGACGAATATTTTATTGACTTTAAATACTGAACTTCATATTCCAGGTCTAGGTCGTCACGAATTAACAGCGGAAGCTCGAGGCGCTTTACTCGGCGAACCACCACCGAAACAAACAGAATCCTCCCCACAAAATACATCCAAAGAAGACTTGCTCACCAAAATCACCGGACGAAACGTAAACTTTGTGTCAACAGAAAAAATCATAGGTATTATTTTAACCAAGTATTATTATTTTTTATTTTTAAAATGACTTATTATCCACTTCCCGGTTTTCGATTGAGCTGAAATTTTGCATGCATGCATAAATCGGATGACAATGCAATATTATTTTGACATCGAACTGATCTCATGATGGAGCTGGAAGGTGCCATAGGAACTCATATAATAACAAGTGAAATTTAAAAAAACTTTTTAAAAACAAGCTTTTATTATTATTAACATCTAGCACTATAAAATACTCGTCAAGACGAATCAAATGAGCCCAAACTCGATGGGGTTACGTCATTTAATTACGGAGTTCCTATAGCCACCTTCCAGTTCCATCATCAGATCAGCTCCAAGTCATAATAATATTGCATTGTCATCCGATTTATACATGCATGCAAAATTTCAGCTCAATTGTGAACCGGGAAGTGGGTCAAATTTAACTTGCCAGATTTGATTACAGACAGACTGACAGACAACAGACAAGTGAAAGTAAATAAAAACTTGTAAAAATAAATCAACATATAACATAATTAAACGACGCACCCGTCGAGTTTGGGCTCATTTGATTCGTCTTGACGAATGTACTTTACTAGATGGTAATAATAAGAAAAGCTTGTTTTAAAATGTTATTTTTTTTTAATTTGACTAGTTTATTATTCTATTCCATAGATATGACCAAACCCACAACGGACACACCCGATTTCATATCAATAAAGGATTCTGGCAAAGAATTGACCAAAGTTTTCAAACCGTTCGTCGGTGATCCGGCGAAGCAGTGGCGATATGAGAATTATTTGAAGAATCCAACGTTAGAAAGAGACGGCGATATGGATAAACTGGCCGATTGGGAGCGAGAGAGGGAGATGGTTGAGTTTGAGCAAGCTGCTAAGTTGTATAAACCTTTGACTGGTGTTATGGGGGATAGGTAAGTTTTTAAATTGTCTTTTCTTTTCTGTAAGTTTGATTTTAAACCTCAAATCTTTATAATTATTGTTGGCATGGAAAACAATACTATTACTTATACACACTGCAATAATATTGCTTCTCATTGGTGAAGAAATACATCCCCCTAATTATAAAAAGTAATTTACAGTTGAAAAGCCCAATATTTGTAGTGAAACAAAATAGTCCGTAATTTAAATAAAAAAAAAATGATTTAAATAAATAATGAAGATAAGATATAATACTAGTTTTTGAGCGAAGACGTGCTTCGTTGCTACACATTGCACTGGCTCGAGTACCAAACATTGACGTCATTACTCCCACCAAGCAACTTGTTTTTATCAAATTTACGAATAAAAAATACGTGAACAATATTGTTTAATAATCTTAATTATGGACAAAAAAATCAACTAACCTATGAATAAAATCCCTTTTTCTCAGGTTTACGCACGCATCAGCCCCAGACGATGCGACCAACCCTCTAACAGCAGTATCCAAAACCACAAGTAACTACGGACTCGCGACTCAAGAACAAATGGACGCGGCGTCGCGCGGCGTTTACGGGGTCATGACCCGAGTGACGTCATCGTGGCGCCCTGAGCCACTGGTTTATAAGAGGTTTAATATACCCGACCCGGGGGGGACTAGGTTAGTATCTAGATACATTTTTATATATAACTAAGTGAAAAGACGACAGACGACCTTATAAAGATCGCCAGAAGCCGCTGGATGCAGGTCGCGTCCAACCGGTATAATATATGGAGTTCCAAAGGGAGCCTTGTGTTCAGCAGTGGACGTCCTATTGGCTGAGATGATGAAGTGAGAGGCGAGCAAGACGCTCTCCTTATGGTAAGATAACACTGTCCATAATAAGCACAGTGCCACCCAGGATTCCACAATAATGTAAAATAGGGTGCACTGCACATAAGATGTCTTAAGATGTTATGAATCTTAAGCCCAGTAATTTGACTAAATACAGTGCCATCCTACCAAAGCACAGTAATGTGCACATCACTGCTCAAACGGCAGAATGACTGGCACTGTCGGGGTGCTCACGTAAAGTGACCAGAAGCGTTGGTATATAAGAGGTTTAATATCGGGTATGTATAGGTTAGTATCTAGAATCTAGATAGACTATTGTAGACTTCCTTTGGACGAACCTGAATAATAAACACGGTAGGTGTTTCGGAAGGCACGAAAAACTGTGGGTCTCTGCTGTTTCCTAAGATATGTAGGAGGCGGTTGTTAGGTCATGTTCTAGACCCTGTAAAAATCTTGTGAAATTCTGGGTAGCACTAATTTATGGGCAGCGTTATCTCTTAACATCAGGAGAGCGTCTTGCTCGACTTATATTGTTTTACTCAATTTAATTATATCATTTGTTCACAGACCAGAACAACAAAAAGAAGACAAACCAAAAATATCGTACTCAATATTCTCTTACCTAGAAGAATCAGTTCACGATAAAGACAGCTTTGCTAAAGAACAGACCAAATTCAGCGGGTCTAAATCTGTAGCGGACAAAACTGACAAATCGACTGACGGGCCTAAAACTATAGCGGAAAAAACTGACAAGCCGACTGACGGAAACGTCAAGCATCAAGCCGTCAAAACTGTAGAAACTGATCAAAAAGAAGGTCATAAGAGAATGACAGCTGCTGAACTGTTTTTGAAAGAATCCGAGAAATTAAAGAGTCAAGGCGAAGAAGTGACGAACACTATAGAAAAATTCGACAAAATGGATTTATACAAATCAATATTTCTAAGTGACAGTGAAGAGGAAGATTCTGGGAATAATCTGGAAGAAATGAATATAATAGACGATTTTATGGATATTTCTAAAAACGTTGAAAGAAATAATTCACCACCCAGAGGCATATTTGCTAATATAGATTTTGACGAAATCAATTCTTGGCGAAGGAACACAGATACTAAAAAACCAGAAACAAGTGAAAAACTTAAAAATGATACCATAGAGAATGGAAAAGCCATAGATAATAGTCAAAGTATGGACGTAGAGTATTATGGTCCAAAAATTCCGGAAAATATACAAAAAAGGATAGAATCAGAGAAAGTTCCAATCGAGGATAAAAAATTAAGTGAGGATAAAACAAATCAAGTTCAAGTTATAGATTCGTCTTCTAGTTCCGATTCTTGGGTAGAAGCCAAAGTTAAGGATAAAAAGAAAAAGAAAAGTAAACATAAAAAACACAAGTCAAAGAAAAAGTCTAAGCATAAGAAAAAAGATAGATGAGTTTTTTTTTATTTTACACTTATGTTATAAGTATTAAATAGATTTTTTATTTGAATTTTGAGTTTTTAATTATATCTTCAATATCCATTATAATAGAAGGGGTACATAGTACATACATTAGTTACGTGGGGGTTCCAAAAGTGATTGGAATAATTACAAATTCTTAATATCTCAATAAAAAAACCTCATTCAAACACTATAGGGTGCGTTAGGTTTTTTTATTGAGATTTTTTAAAATTTTTTGTTTAATAAAGTTAAATTTGTGAATTTATATTTCAAAATATGTCAAATAGTGCGAGCGAGAGAGCGTCCTGCGGCATAAGCGTTCGTAACATTAGAAGAGCGTCTTGCTATTCTTCTTTTCATTACATAGAACAAGTGAAATTAAAAAAAAAAACTTTTTAAATCAAGCTTTTATTATTTTTAACCATCCAGCACCAAAGTACTCGTCAAGACAAATCAAATGAGCCCAAACTCGATGGGGTTGCGTCGTTAAATTACGGAGTTCCTATGGCCACCTTCCAGCTCCATCATCAGATCAGCTCGATGTCATAATAATATTGCATTGTCATCCTATTTGTACCTACATGCATGCTAAATTGCAGAGGTCAATCGGATACCGGGAAGTGGGTCAGGCAAAATAGACTTGCAACTTGCAAGATATGAGTAGGTACAGACAGGTGAAAGTAGGTACTTAAATAAAAGCTTGTAAAAATGAAAAATCACGTGTATTTATTTGCCTACAAAATACCTAGTTACAATTAAATAGGGTATTACATTGTAACAGCAAAATCTACACGTGTAAGCATCGCTCAGTTATTTCTCGTCGAAGCGTTTAAAAAATAAAACTATTGCTATAAAAACGTATTGTAGTGTTTATCGAAAACACGTGTACGCCCTCAAGGACGACCTTTCGTTGCGTAGTTTCTAATTTACTATTTATTATTCAGATATACAATATTTACTACGAATCTCATCTACGCATAAAATATGGAATTTAGTCACGGTAAAGAGATATACAGTAATATGATTCCCTAGAAGCAGTTGAACGGAAGGTCGCGCGAGTTTGCAACGATGTGGGTAGGGTTCGGTAGGCAGCGATTTGCCAAATAGGCGTTATTATTGTGAATTACTCAAAATATCAAAAAGAATTAAATACTTTGTGATATTTTTACTAATTCACCACCATTATACATATACTTATCTCTTTACCGTGATTTAATAAACAATGCGTTGCTAAGAGCGCTTATGCCGCATGAGTGTAGCCAGCCATGGGCTTAGGGTGGGGTGAGTGGGGCAGCAGTCTAAGGCTCATTCTCATTTTAGCTCAAATTTGATGGTCACACGGTTATATTTCCTAAACGGTTAAAGACAGCGATATGAATTGTGGATAGGTGGATAAAACATATATTAAGCTACAAAATAAATGAAGATTGTCATAATAGACGCAAAAAATAATACTAAAATTTAACATGAAAGGTCAAAATCGGGGCCATTTTTCGTATTCTCATGGTGTCACACTTTGCGTTTCAGTTAAACATTTGGGCACTACTTTAACAATTTTTCATGTATCTGTTTGTAAAATATACCAAAATTATCGCAAATAAATATACTTTAAGGTCTACAGGCTAAAAAAAAGTTTTCAGTATTATTTTGAATTAAAAATAATATAATGCGGCGGTCACACGATTTTAGGTGCTTTAGATTTGCGTAGTTTAACGGCTGCTGTGAAACATAAGATCAACAATCCAATGCAGAGTTCGATTCATTTCAATGATGGCCATGTTCTGCAATCGTAGAAGTAGGATCTAGGACTTATCGAGCCGTGGAAAAAAATATAATTGCTAAGTTTCAATTTATTCATGGGTGTACCAATCACTTGCATGGACAACATTTTTATGCATTGTATTTTAGTTATTTAAATCAAAGCTAGCTTTTCGAAACGCCAAAATGTGCGAAATAAAGATGTAGTATTTAATTTTATACATTATATCTAAACTTTCCCGAATTTCACCAAAAAGAGATATTTTCGTCACCAGCGTGGCATCACCTTCATAGCGTTTTTTACCATGAAGGTGAATTTTGAGCCACGAAAGTGATTTTTATGTATTGTTTTCTTTTGAAAGGGCCTTTTAACCTACTTAAAAGTACTGTATCTGTTATGTTAGGGTTTTAATACATACAAACCAAATTTCTGACTAATAAAAAAGTAAAGTGAATGGTAAAGTAATATCTCAAATTACGCATATTTTCTTTTGTAGTGAGGTTTGTTTTTACGTAAAATGTCGTTTTATTGTACATATTTGGTAGATTTATTCTTTAAAAAGGGTTTTACTTGA
This sequence comes from Hemithea aestivaria, assembly GCA_947507615.1. Classification (NCBI taxonomy): domain Eukaryota; kingdom Metazoa; phylum Arthropoda; class Insecta; order Lepidoptera; family Geometridae; genus Hemithea; species Hemithea aestivaria. The sequence goes on along the minus strand of OX382347.1, from coordinate 4,008,888 downwards.
AAAAGTTGTAAAAAAATAATGACTGAATCACTTTCGTGGCGTCGAAAATTTCAAAACAGTTTTTCTTCGAAATGAAACGTACGATTTAAATCATTTATATAAAAGTTTACTCGTGTTATACAGCTCTATACAATATTATACATAAACATTACAAATAAGCAATAAATAAGAATTGCCATGAAGGTGACGATGAGAATCGATTCCATGAGAATGAGCCCTAAAATAATATTATTTTACTAGTAATCTATAAGTGCTGTCTTACACCAGTAATTTTTTTCCATACAAAAGGTCACCTCCTATGACACAGAAGGACGAACAGTCTGACTATGAATAGGGAATGCAATCCCGAGGCGAGATCGCTAAGTCGAGATCTCGCCGGGATTAGAATTATCAATCCCGGAAATTTCAGGATTTTCGGGATCTCGCGTGAATTAAAAAAAATAAACAAAAACGATGAAAAAAAAGTTTAGTAATAAATATTTTAAATATGTGTATGTTGTGTTGTTATAGTTACGATTAAAGTACTTCACAAATTGAAATGGAATTTACTATTTAAATTTATAATTACTTAAGCAAAAATAATACTTCAAGCACGCCTTGTTGATTTTTTTTCATATCATTATATAAATAACACGCTTAAGAGTGATTTTGAAAATAACTCCCTAAAAACAATTAGTGCTTAAAGTAGAATCTGACAACCGGAATCTAATGTCAGTATGTGCCTCTCAGAGAGTATCTTCTAATTCCTCTTGAAGGTTCGTGTTAGTCTTTGCTGCGGCAGTAGCTGCACATATACTTATATCCTCTGGAATCACGGAAAAGGCAATTCGTCTTAGTTTTGAATCCGATCCGATCCGTCTGTCTGTCCGCGCCGCGGCCTGCGCGTTTGCACAGATGCATAAATTGCGAGCGATGCGTCCCACACTACTGGCCTTTAATCCCGAATCCCGGCCGAGATCTTGTCATTTTATGCCACGGGATTGATCTCGAAAAATGAGGCGGGATCTCGCGAGATCGGGATCCCGCGGGATCGGGATTGCATTCCCTGACTATGAAGCATTGCTTATTTAAAGCGCCAAGAAAATTTGAAGTATCTTACAGGTCAGAGCCAGGGTGGGGCAAACGCCCCACTCTGCCCAAGCCTGGCTACGCCCATGGCGGGACGTCGTTATCCTCGAGAGTTGCTACTCTCCAATATGCCAGCCGCTCAATGTGGGGTGGCCTTAAGAGGGCTTATACAGGTGGACGCTCTCTCGCTCGCACAATTTGATGCATTTAAAAATAAAAATTCCATAGAATTAACTTTTGAAAATTCCTCAAGAGGTACCCTAAGTCATTATAATATTGGTAGCTCGAAGTCATTATAATATTGCATTGTAATCCGATTTATAAGTAGGTTCAGCTCAATCAGAAACCGGGAAGTGGGTCAAATATAACTTGCAAGATTTGATTACAGACAGATAGACAACGGACAGGTCAAAGTAAATAAAAGCTTGTAAAAATAGAAATTTTCTTATTGTTTAAATTCAGATACGTCCTCTCTAACGTTACTTCGACCTTGTTTTCATTACGCTTGTTTATCAAAGGAATATTTTATACGACGCAACAATGAATGGAATAAAAATACATTAGGTAGCTAATAGCTAACACTTTCAGTTGGCGACCTTAAGAGCGTATATATCGAGTGACGCTCTCTCGCTCGCACAATTTGACCAATTTCGAAATATAAATTCAAGGAATTAATTTATTGAAAATTCCTCTGCGAGCGAGAGAGCGTTACTCGATATATACGCTCTTAAGGTGATGTAACAAAAATAGCTAGAGATTACCATTTTTATACTGCACGTTTTTTACTTTAACTTCAAGAGTATTTGTTTCGACGAAATATGCAATTATAAAATGGTTAAAGATTATTTACGTTAATGTAATTTTTTAACCAATAAAAAATAAACTTGCTAGCAAAACAAGCTTTTATTGTTATTACCATCCAGCACCAAAGTACTCGTCAAGAAGAAAGATTTGATTACAGACAGACAGACAAACATCCACGTAAGTTTAGTTTGTTGTAAGTTGTAACTAATATCATAGAGATGGCGCTAGTTCATACGCAAAAGTGTATCCTACTTTATAACGGTATTGTAAGAATCTTATACACACTTCGCGTGAAAATTGGCACTTAGTGAGGCGGTGGCAACTACAACTCATAATATTATATTGCTTATTTATCTACTTGCGTAGATAAACGTCGCGTCGATTTCAAATCTTTATGAACGATCTGAAACCTCTGAGTCCTGGGCCCTGGGCCCTGGGATTTGGGATTAGCTGAACGGTTACAAAGTAGCCAGTGGTCAGCAGTCAGTAGTCAGTAGCCATAGGCCATAATATCATGAATCATGAACTAGGATGTTGGCTACTTACAACTAATTCTTAATGCCAATCGTTCAACTAACATAAAATGTCACCTAACTAATAAAAAGACGCGTCACATTCCTAAAATTCCCCATTGTTTTTGTTTTCACCAGTTCAAAGTCCTCAATTATGCAAAAATACGTGAATTCTATCAACATTTCGTAAATAAACATATTACACAATTCTACGCTTAGCGAGTGGGCGGGTGATCGCGCCAAGGGCACATATGCATGGCGGGAAAACACATAGAAACAAAACACCTTGGTAACAATGTCGAATAACATTGTACATAAGTAATTAGGCAGCCTATCTTGTTCTAGACGCTAGGTTTATTTCAGGGCAAGCTAGGAGACGGGCAGTCTATCAGAAAAACTTTCAGCTCTCAATTTAACTATACATTGCTGGTTCAACATCAATTATTACTAAAAACTACCGTTGGAAAACGGCAATGGATAATGCACGCAGAATGTCGCAATCACATCGAAATTATCAATAACAAGTTCAACGGACAGAGAAAAATGATCAGCTATCTTGAATGCTAGAGAGAGATACAAGGTAAACTGTTGATGCAAGCGAGACAAACATATATGTTGTTACATATGAGTGAAAGAGATGTCTAGAAAACAGATTGCTCAATACGATTTTTTCTGTTGTGATTGGCGCGCATGCGTCAGTGAGGGACGCCAGGGGTGAATTAGGGCAAAATCAATCTGAAAATAAATATTTAATTAAATTAATAAACTGGCGGCTGCGGTCTTCTTAAGAAAACTTTGTGTTGATGGATCAATAAGTCAGTCAGACATGCTTTCTATTTATATTAAAAATAGAAAATGGCTAATCAAGACGAACAGACCAAGTCAATAGTTTGTTTTATGGGGAATTGACTTATAAAATGGACACTGTATTGTTATTTAAGATTTTTTTATCCAAATTATTAAATCTTGCATTTAAAATCTAAACAGTTGACGTTTGACGAGCCAACCATATTAATTTGAACATAATATTATTATGAACTTGCAATTTTATCTATGTTATCGTATTTATACGATAATTCGTATAATTAGTCTTTTTTTAATCTTACATTATGTTGGTGATTATTATTATTGTTTCCTACTGTTATATGCAGCGCAAAACTAAAATAAACATAGTCCTCGATGCGGCCCTGGCAAAATACAATCAGCTGTTTGAAATGACAGTTCTTCTGACAAATACAAAATGGTCGAAAACTAAAGTTGGCAAACAAAGAAAAGGCAGCGCAACTGCGTATTTTAACTGTTAAAAACTGTTTTTTAAAGTGAAAGTTAGTTAGTTTAGTTAGTGTTGAGTGTGTTGTGCATAATGTTGGATTTAGAGATAGTCCCTGAACGTTCCCTGGGCTGTGATGCCTGGGAATTCGTGTTAGGTGAGATCACTTATTATGTTTATGCCTTACGTCAATATTTTGCGCTTTAATTTTACGGGATGTGTCTTACGCAACGGTGTTTCGACCTCTCATTAATTGCTTCGTATATTTGTGGATAGTTTTGGTACAATTTTCCCTGTTTCTATGGGCTGACATTGATTTTTTTCCAGTTAAATGTCAGAGCGAAAACCTTTGTTTCCATTGGGTAGTGTTTGTTTTTTTATTGCTAATCTTGACCATGAAACGACTAGGCTTGCTTGTTTTCTTGTTTACAAACGTTGATTGGTCTGCACAATGCTCTAGATTATAAATATTCTATAGTTTATGCATAAAACATTTAGTATTCAAGTGAAACAATTAAATGTATATTTTCTTAGGACTGGATGATAATAACTCGCATTTGAATATGAATGATCTAATTCTTGTATCATTAGTCAGTGATTGTTTTGATTTTACATTGAATAAAGACTACAGAAATAGGTATCTACTTGTTATAAAAAAAATGTAAAAAAAATTAATAAAAAAAATGTGTGATGTAGGTACTCACTGATCTATCAACACACAGCCCAAACCCCTGAACAGATTGCATTAAATTGGGAACATGGATAGATTTTATGATTTAGACTTGCTGTAGACCTCTACTAAGAATGGAAATCTCCATGCAAGAAAAGCTGTGAACATAAGCTTGTCTTAATGTAATATGAAAAAATAGCATGACTGATTGACCAACTGATCTATAAAAACAAAGCCCAAAATAACTCAAAAACAAAAGTTTTATAAAGAAAGAAAAAAGATAATTAGGTATTTATTGAGCACAGAAACACAGGCACAAGAATATTTTTTTGTATACATAGGTAAAACTGTAGTGTCACAATCCACAATAAAATAAATGTGGCAACATGGGGCTTTTCAAGAGAAGGATAAAGAAGGTGTTAATGGACCGTCAACGCGTCTTAAATACCACTGGTGTTGTAGACGTCCATAGGCGACGGTAACCGCTCACCATCAGGTGGGCCGTTTGCTTGTTTGTCTGTCTCCTACATAAAAAAAAATGTATTCTATTGTACGACCTATTGCATGTGGAGACACATCCCGTGCAGCTCTCTGCTCAATTCAATCCCTAAATAATACATCTTAACATAAGTAAAACCACAAGCTAAAGATAGGTTTGAAAAGAAGTTTTTAAACATTGGATTAAAATTAGAGCCACAATTCTAAATAACTAAAGGTATAGGTACCAAATGCTGTGGCATGCCACAGAAAAAAATAGCTGGTTACACATGATTATTGACTGTTTTAATAAATTTAGAATGTTTCTCTGGATATGATGAATATTCTTCAATAATTAAATATTTGGTCAAACTGTAACAGAGAAAATGTGTAAGTTTGTAAGAAAGTATGGATATATGTTTGTTAATTCATAATTCATTTATTTGCTTAAAATGTTAGTTACATAACCGATGTAGGTGTTATTATAAAAGTTCCATAACATTTTGCCACATTGTGGCATGCAAATGTTTACAATAATTTAATAATGTCTCTAATTATAACTAAAATAATGAATGAAGCTTAAAACAATAATAATAATGTCATAAAATTTAATTTAAGAATGAAAATAATATAGAGATAATAATGTCAAAACTGATAAAGATTATAATAATACCTATAAACAAATTATTTTACTAGATCTGAGATCAAATAAAAACATTTCTCTATCAGCCATGACTTGTTACTCTTTCATGTCTATACAGGTGGACCGATTGAGCTGCAATTTGGTATAGAGATAGCTTAAACCCTGGAATAACACATAGGCTTATAATAATAACTGTCTTTGAGCCCATTTTGTATAGATGGACTCACAGATAGACTCCGATAAGTGTCACCCATCTCATTAAATCAAAACCTCAAAATGGTCTCTTCACGTTGACTTTTTTAGTCTCCGTGTATGCCTATAAAAAGGCCCGGGTTTGAGCTGTGTTTATGAGCGACATAATAATAATTGGGGTTTATACTCCAACAGAACAGGTTACACTACTTACACTGTCAGAGTCAAATCACAATTTGAGGCTTATAGTACCTACAGTGGGTAGAACCGCTGGGCCCAGGGCCGGTTTTAACATAACCAGCGCCCTGGGCGAGATTTCTACGGCGCCCCCTAAAAAGCAATTCAAACCCATACTTAAAACGAAAAAGGAAAAAATTCCAGAGCTCCGAGAAAAATTTGAATTTTTCAGCACGAATGATGTGCGTTAAGCTTGCTTCGAGTGGCAAAGAAACTAAATAAGTATTCTTATTTATAAAAGCGCGAGCAGCTCGCTGCGAGCGCCGCGAAAATTTAGATTTTTTCAACACGAATGATGTGCGTTTAGCTTGCTCCGAGCGACAAAGAAACTAAATGTCCTTATTTATAAAAGCGTGAGCGCCGAGAAAATTTTGAATTTTTCAGCACAAATGATGTGCGTTTAGCTTGCTTCGAATGGCAAAGAAAGTAAAGTTTCTCATTTATAAAAGCGCGAGCAGCTCGCTGCGAGCGACGAGAAAATTTTGAATTTTTCAGCACGAATTATGTGCGTTTATCTTCCTTTGAGTGACAAAGAAACTAAATGTTCTTATAAAAGCGCGAGCAGCTTGCTACGAGCACCGAGATATATTGAATTTTTCAGAACCAATGGGGCGCCATGGGCGCCCCATTATAGAGCCTGTGGCGCCCCTTTTATCCGGCGCCCTGGGCGGTCGCCCAACCGCGCCCTACCCTAACGCCGGCACTGGCTGGGCCCAGCTAGTAATTTCATAAAAATTAGTAATTAGTAGTGTCTAAAGGGTATTATGCCGCAGATGTTCTTGAAGACAGTGCCACCCTATGGAAATTTTAAAGTGATCCCTTCCAAACTTTCTAATATAAAACCCATACTTAAATGTGAAAAGAAAGTTAGTTATTGCATCATTTTATGAATCATGTTCTTTGTTAAACCACTTTGTTTAATTGACTTTGTGTGCATTTAAATAAATTGTAGTCATTTCTTTGTCATCCTTACACTGCTCAAATGTCTGGCGGCAAGATGTTCTGTGAAGCCAGGGAGGGATTTATCCCGCCTTCTAGGTTTAGCTTGATACCATAAATAGCCGCATTGTTGCTTAACATCATGTGGGATTGTGGTCAAAAAGTCTAGTGAAATTACTGGGCTGAAGAGTCTTAACATACAACATTACATTACTGTGCTCCGGTAGGAGGGCACTGTAGCTAGTGAAATTACTGGGCTAAAGAGTCTTAATATCTTATGACTCTTGAGTAAGAAGCGCTGGTGCAGTGCTCCTAGAATTTCACATAATTGTGAAATCCTAAGTAGCACTGTACTGATCATGCTTTGGTGCAAGCACCCAGAATTTTACCTTTGTAAAATCCTAGGACACCGAGAAAAACAACATAATCCTGAGTCCTGACTCATGAAGTATGTACAATCAGCTTATTTCGTGCGCCAAGAAAATTCGAAGTACCTTTCATTACTATGCTTCGGTAGAAGGGTAGCTAGTGTACACTGTAATGTTATGACTCTTGAGTAAGAAGCGTTGGTGCAGTGCTGCTAGAATTTCACATCATTGTGAAATCCTAAGTAGCACTGTACTAATTATGGCCAGCATTATCTTTTACCATCAGGAGAGTGTCTTGCTCGTCTTCTTACTTCGTTGTGTTAAAAAAAAAGCTTACATAATCTAAAACTATGCGTGGACATTTGGGAAAAATGGAGTACCTACTGACTTGATGAAAATGTGTTTGAAAAAATAGTGAATTACATGCCTAAGTAGGTAGGAAGGCCTACCATTGACACCCTATTTCATGTACCCAGACCTATGTGCAATGACTTTTAAAAAGTAAAAAATAATTAAACTGGTCTTAAATAAAAATAAAAAAATCTTAATTTGAATCTTAAAATATATAATATATATTTAACCTACCATTGACACCCTATTTAGGTATAAGGTCATGCACCCAAGTCTATGTTCAATGACATTTACTTAAAAAGTAATAAATGGTCTTTATTAAACAAAAAAATCTTATTTGTATCTTAAAATACATATATTAAGGTAGCTTAATTCTTATGACCTAAGTATGTCCAAAAAATAATGGTTTATAATATTTTTTTTAAGTATACAACGATTCAAACCTTAAAGGTTTTCCAGCAGGGTATTCACTTATCTATCAGGGAACCGAATCGAATACTGAATTTTCAAAAATGTATGAAATGACGTATTAAATCGATAGGTAGGTTTACGTAGGTACCTACGTCATTTCATAAATTTTTGACTATTCGGTCTTCGGTTCGGTTCCCTGACAAATAAGTGTATAGTCCTGCAGATTATAAGCCTAACTCACCACTTGGCCTCGGAAGCTACTTAAATGTAATAATTATGTAAAATATAAATTAATCATTAAATGATAATGTAAACAATAACAATAGTTATGCAGCTGTGTATATAATTATGTATTATACAAGTATAATAGGTATTTATATTACTTATCTCATTGTAAACATATTTAGTGGAATTATACTTAAAAGTGTAATGACTTTAGTTCCTAATGAGATATGTGGACAATGCCCCAATCCTGCTTATAAATGCTATAGAATGATTGTGTGTGCGTGTGCGTGTGTGTATAATAATACGTGTGAGTTACTGGTCGCGTTTGGAACACTTTGCCGTCATCCGTGTTTCCCGAGCGGTACAACTTGGGTATCTTCAAGGCACGAGTGAATAGGTACCTTTCTAGGCATCTTACGTGATCCATCGTCGACCGCATTTTCACTTTCCATCAGGTGGGATGTGGTCAAACGTAGGCCTATCTCGTATAAAAAAAATAAAAAAAAAAGAGTTGTGAGTGTAATCGAGTGTGTGTCTTAAAATCTCTAAGTAGTTCTAGAGGGTCTATTGGCTAATTTTCACCCACTACGATTGATTATATATATATATATATTAACAACTTCAATGTACATTGCTGCGTTTGTTATTTTACTCATATTAATGAGGAGGTTTCAACAAGTAATGTACACAATTGTGTCTATGGATTCTAGTGTTTTACATGTCGTTTGGCGATAGCCAATAGGCCCTCTTGGAAGAAAGTAGAACCTGGAAAACCTCTATATAGCACATAGGCTTTTAGCGGGTAAAACCGATGTGAGCAGCTAGTTATAACAAAAAATAGACTGATAAATTGTGGACGAGACAAGTACGGTTTTTACCGACTTCAAAAAAGCAGGAAAGTATTCGAATTCGGTAAAAATATTCAATTCTTAGTTTTACCGTGGCGGAGTAACAAACACATACAAACACTACCACCACATAAATATTCATCATCATCATCAGCCATATGACACCCCAACGGCCATCCGCTCTGCATGCTGTGTGGCCTGCCCATTGCCACATCACCGTGCTAATCCGCTGGGCTATATCGGTGACTGTAGCTCGTTATTCCTGATTCGATCGCGTTGAGAAACTCCGATCCATCATCGCATGTACAAAATTAGTGGAATTACACCTTAAGGAAATTTTTAAAATTATTTTAAAAAACATGCATTGTTATTATAAAACCGACCTTGCCGTTATCAAGACAAAGATTATCTGAACTTCTAATATTCGGTTACGTGAAATGTTGTTGAACGATAGTAAAGGAAAGATAAAAATAAAGTGATAAAAATAAGCACTTCCCTACTTTAAGCGTCCGTGGTCCAGTGGTCATACGTCCGGCTTGTAAGCCGGAGGTCCTGGGTTCAAATCTCAGTGTGGCAAAGATTTTCGCCTGGACGCTACCGTGTTTCGGAAGGCACGTAAAACTGTGGGTCCCGGCTGTTTCCTATAAGATATGTAGGAGGCAGTCGTTAGGTCATGTTGCAGGCCCTGTAGTAATCTCGGCGACCTGAAACTGCAACATATAGGTTAGCCACACAACCTATAAATTGTGATTCGACTCTGACAGTGTAAGTAGGGAAACCTGTTCGGTTGGAGTATAAACCCCAATTATTATTATTTATTATTATTATTTAACACTTTGGCTGCGGCGGTTTTCTTGTGAACTATCTCCAGTGACGGAAATTACACACGGTGTGTGTTTTCGCACTGGCATTCAATACAAATTAACACTTCGGCTGCAGCGGCGTTTTTACAAGCTTTTAATTACTTTCACCTGTCTGTTGTCTGTCTGTCTGTAATCAAATCTTGCAAGTTTAATTTGACCCACTTCTCGGTTTCCAATTAAGCTGAAAATTGGAAAATAATTTTCATAACACTACGTTTGTGTGTTTCAGCACTCAGCACACGCGTTTTGACCTCAACACACAGCTGTTTGGGCTTTCCGCTATTACATATAGAATAGAACCCAGAATATTAGGTACATCATTGTAAAATCCTGGGTAGCACTGTGCTAATTTTGGGCATCGTTATCTCTTACCATCAGGACAGCGTCTTGCTCGTCTTCTTCCTTCTTTGTATAAAAAAATAAACTATATCATGCATACAAACCTTCCTCTTGAATCACTCTATCTATTAAAAAAAAACGCTTTTTTTTAAGTAATAGGTGACAAACAAGCAGACGGCCCACCTGATGGTGAGTGGCTACCGTCGCCTATGGATACCTGCAATACCAGGGGTACCGCTGGTACGTTGCCTACCTTTCAAGACTCTATTCACTTGCCTTTTGAAGAGAGCGATCCCATGTTGAAGCTCAACGGAAATACCGCAGGCGGAAGCTCATTCCACATTTATAGATCTAGAATAGAATAGAAAACTCTTACCCCCTACCTCCCCTCTCCCCTCCTCTTACTCCCTCTCTCTTTTTTATGGATCTAAGCATACATAAGGGAGAGATTAGGGACAGACAGCAGGAAGCGACACGTAGTAATGATGATTGTGTTTGTTAATTCTGTATTTTATACTATTATATATATATTTTTAATTTTTATTAATTTTAACTTTTAAAGCCGTATTACTTATTATCTGTTTTATTATTACAATCATTACAAATACGTGGAATGAGTCAATAGTGTATCTTGTGTGCCTATGTATAATTTACTTTTTTCTCGTAACAGACACTTGTAATATTCTACTTCAACTAATATAACTACTAATACTAATTAGTAGATAGTTACTAATTTATTGCATGCGACGACGAACATTAATATTGTATTAATACTACGTAAATTATGTTATCACGTAAGTGGCGAATAGCCTTTGTTGATAATAAAGATCTTTAAACCTTTGTTTCAGGGATGCATTTCTCCCAGTCAGTAGCGATAATACAGAGTCAAGTCGGCACGATAAGGGGAGTTCAAGTACTATATAGCGATCAGGTAAGACAAACAGCCAAATGAAAACATTTTTTAAGTTATTTAAGTATCATCATCATCATCATCATTGGCCTTGAAACATCTATTATAGATGGTGTAAGTAGCGTCAGGTTAATGTGCGGCACTTTTTTGATGGCTGAACAAACCTATTCGAGACTTGCAGCAATGACCGCAAAGGTTACAAATAAAAGTATCATTACTTTACTAATCAGCGAGCGTGTCATCAGCGACGTTCTAGAGTGGAGACCGCGTTTCGGCAAACGTAGTGTAGCGTCCTTGGGCGAGATGGGGCGATGATATCCGGAGGGTCGCTGGTAGTGGTTGGAGGAGAAAGACGGAGGACCGAGTTGAGTGGCGTGCCATGGGGGAGGCCTATGTCCAGCAGTGGACGAACATAGGTTGATGATGATGATGATGATGATGAATCAGCCGGCATCTACCCACTGCTTGGTATAGGCCTCCTCATGATCTGAGGAATAAATAATTTATGATTATGATCATGATCATGCTTTCCAGTTCTGTGCGAGTCTCATTCAGTTCCTTCGGATATACTTGACAATATCGTCTGACCATCGGGTTTTTGAAATGTTTTATAGGTTAGCCTTTAGACTTTAGGGATTTCATCTCGCGTGATGTTAACGATGTGGCGGTAGCCAATGGCAAGAGACGTAACCTAGAAGGCGGTATAAATCCCTCCCTGGCTTCACTGAAAATCGTGCCGGAACACGGTTAAAAATGAAAAAGTTTTTTTTAGTAATAACTGATATTTTTTTTATGTAACAATAATTATAAGAATCTATTCATTTGTCTGCAAAAGACAGGTTTCGGTTGGACAATGCTTTTAATTAAGACATCTTTGTACTTGAAATCTATGAATAAACAATTTGTATTTGTAATGACCGCTTGGAGACTCAGTTGTAACCAGTCACAAAAGCATCAAGATATTTTTGTATTACAAATAATATATTTTTGTATGTTTCAGAATCCTCTAAATGTGGACCTAGTAATAAATATGCCGCAGGACGGCGTCCGGTTAATATTCGACCCGGTCGCACAACGACTCAAGATTATAGAGATATACAATATGAAATTAGTTAAACTTAGGTATAGGTGAGTACACAAATTTTTATTTGTACCTATATATTATACTTACTTATAACTTTTACATATACAGGGTGACTGATGAGTCACTTAGAAGCCTCAAGGATATGATATACTAGCTGTTCCCAACGCTTTTACCCGCTGTTCTATATATATAGCCTATGTGTTATTCCAGGGTCTAAGCTACTTCTATACCAAATTTCAGCTCAATCGGTTCACTCGTTTAGGCGTGAAAGAGTAACAAACACACATCCAGACATCCATTCTTACAAACTTTCACGTTTATAATATTAATAAGAAGTTAGAAAATCATCCGCGTTTTGTAATAACGCAGATTATGTTTAAAATTAACAAACAAAAATAGTAATAATTTAAAAAGACAGTCATGTTTGAACTCATGCGAACTGAAAACGCATGGTCAACCCAAGCCTGGCGAGCAGCTGACGCTCCAGATAAATAAATCTGGATAAAGATTTTACCGTACTGTCGGACTGCAGAGTCTGGTAGGGTGTTAGAGGTCATACGAGCACATATTGAGTACCTACATACTTCACATTAAAATAAAATATTTTTATCAAAATGTAAGTACCTACCTATTTTTATTAACAAGTGAAATTTAAAAAATACTTTTTAAAAACAAGCTTTAATTATTGTTATCATCTTGCATCATAAAGTACTCGTCAAGACGAATCAAATGAGCCCAAACTCGATGGGGTTGCGTTGTTTTATGACAGAGTTCCTTTGGCCACCTTCCAGCTCCATCACCAGATCAGCTCGATGTCATAAAAATATTGCATTGTCATCCGATTTACACACGCATGCAAATTTTCAGCTCAATTGGAAACCGGGAAGTGGGTCAAATTAAACTTGCAAGATTTGATTACAGACAGACAGACAACAGACAGGTGAAAGTAATATAAAGCTTGTAAAATAGAACCTATGCAATTATATGCAGTAACGCACATTACACGGATTATTTGTGCGCCGGCGTCGTGTGCGTTACTGCATATAATTGCATAGGTACTATTTTCACAGACTAAAAAGTGCGTCTTGGATAGTCTGTCGTCTGCGCAGCCCCATAAGCTATATAAAGCAAAAATAATAAAAAGTTCACTTATCGATTTTTTACATTTATTATTCTTAACAGAAGCAATATAAAACATGATGATTTTGTAACTATAATATAGACTTCATAAATATTTTATAAATTTTCATTAATTAAAAGGGCCCATCAGTAGCTACGATTTTAGCACAATTTTCAACGAAAGCAGTAAATTCGTGCGGAACAAATATGGCCCTTGAATGATATTAGTTGCCACTCACGACTCCCACATAGCCCCTAAAAATCAATGTAATATTGAATTACCGGTAACCCTGTATATTATACCATTTAAATAATTATTTTTTATTTACTTTGACATTTAAATTGCATATTAACCTTTGCCATTAAAATATACCTACTTCGACATGTTTTATTTATAAATTTAATTAATGACTACAGACCTGTTGCAATAACAATTACAGGCAGTTTTTTTTAAAATATGCTGGAGGCAGTCAAACTTCAAACTAGGCATCTTTAACTATACAGCAACTATTATATAAAACTCTATATAGACACTAGACACTAGGCTGTATTGTACTCGTAGATGTTGGGACGCGACGTCGGTCACGTAGGCTAAATTTTTTTTAATTGTTATAGGTAAGTTTTTGCCTTTTGCACACATTTTAAAAGTGTTTTCTAGTGTCCGACCGAAATTTCGGTTTCGGTTTCGGTTTCGGCCGAGTTTCGGCCAAAAATCGAGTTTCGGCGAAAGTTTCGGTTTCGGCCAAAATTGGCCGAAACTTTTGCCGAAACCGAAACTCCATTCGGAAGTTGTCGTGCACGCTCGCCTAGCTTCGTTTTTCGCGACAACGCTTTGGCGGACGACTAATAATTGTAATACGAGTATATGTAGGTTTGTTAATTTTAAATGTGTGATTTGATATTATCTTTGTTGAGACTGGAACTAAGCGTGTATTAGCAATTTTAGTAATTATTATTTTATAAAGAAGTACCTAAAAGATATTGATGATTCTTCTAAGTACAAATAGGTACAAACCAAAGTATTAATTAGTAAGATTTCAAAATACAAATACTTAGTATTTTACCCGTATGTCACCGAGCGGCTCAATCGAGCCCCACCTGCGCATGCGAATTTGAACCTTATTTTAAAGAAGCTAGAAATAGATGTCAATTTTGATTTAAACTGGAAGTTTTTCCTGGATCAAGGGGTAAATGAAAGAGTAACAATTAGTGTTTTGTATAATCAAAATTGATAACTGATAAACATTTTGCTATAAGAACTTAATTTAAATAAATAGGCCAAGCGCTATTCAGACTACGCGCAATGTAGGCTTCCGTAGAACTGGCAAATAGTATATCAATATCTACTACCTTAATTTTCATCAACGATATCTTTAAAACTTATAAAACTATCTTAACCGCTATGGTTTTCCTGGAAACTTCATGGTTGAAACTATATTTGTGATTTTTAACAGTGTTTGAAAGCCAGTAGTTTAGATTTTAGAGGGAGGGGACGCCCAAAAAAAATTTAAACTTGAATATCTTTCAAATGGATCATTAAATCGAAACATTTCCTTAGAAATATGTCCTTCATTAAAATACCTATTCAACAATACCCTAAATGATGGGATCAGCGAGAAAAAATATTATCCCTATTTTACAAGTTTGGGAGCTACCCTAAATTAATTGATTTAAATTTATTTATTTTTGTAGCCATTCTCTTACCCTAATCATTGCCCTCCTCTGTGCAAAATTACAGTTTTCTAGGATTTATAGATTCTCCGTAAAGCCGCGGACAGACGGACGGACAGACAAAGCGAAACTATAAGGCTTCCTTGTTGACCACGGAAGCCTAAAAAAATTAAAAATATTGATATATTTTTTATATTACAACTGATACAACAAAGTTAATATTATGCTGTGCTTTCATTTCATGTCCTAATTAATGCAGAATAATGGGTAAAATGCACCAAATTTCAGTATTTTAAAGATTTTTTTACTTGACCACGTGAGTTTCGGTTTCGGTTTCGGCCGAAACTAAAGCCCCGGCCGAACATTCGGTTTCGGTTTCGGTTTCGGCCGTAAAACTAGTTTCGGTCGGACTCTAGTGTTTTCAGTTTGATATATAAAAAAATGGGATGTGGAGAAATATTGAAAAAAAATTTTTTTTCCAAAAATCTTTTTATTCCATTTTTTAATATCTCTCAATGAAAGCACTTCTAAAATATATGCAATAATATTATGCAGGGCTGGTATAGAGGAATTTTCAATAAATTAATTCCATGAATTTATATTTCTAAATTCGTCAAATTGTGCGAGCGAGAGAGCGTCACTCGATATATACGCTCTTAAGCTGCGATGCGGCCGTAGATGGTAGGTGGGATAAGGGCAGGAAGATAATGATTTGATAATTTGATCTTTTGTTTGATGATTCAAATACATACGTTTGTTTTAATTCCAATGGCATGTGCTTCAATTCACCCGAAATAACGCCATCATTGACGACCTCTGTGGCGCGGTGGGCTAATACCCGCCTGCAACGCAGAAGGTTGCGGGTTCGATTCCCGCATGGGACAAATGTTTGTGTGATCCACAGACATTTGTTTCTGGTCTGAGTGGTTTCAATATCTATTATAAGTATGCATTTACAAAACAAAAGTATATAAGTATTATATCTAACGGATATAATAACCTAACCACCATAATACAAGCATTAAGTTGGTTAGTATGGGGTTAGGTGGCGCTGTGTGAAATGTCCTGAAATATTTATATTATTATTTATCTATCGAGCAAATTGAGCACTGCTTCGAAAAAGGTTTGGATAATCTGTGTGAAAGAGGATATGCGTGCTACCTGGAGTAGATAGAGCAGAATGGAGGAGAAAAACTTGTTGTGCCGACCCTTTCTAGTGTGGGATAAGGACAGGAAGATGATGATTTGATTATTTAATCTTTTGTTGATTCAAGATTTGTTTTATTTCCAGTGGCATGTGCTTCAATTCACCCGAAATAACGCCATCTATCGAGCAAATTGAGCACTGTTTCGGCGCGACTCACCCCGGCCTCTACGACTCGCAGAGACATTTGTTCGCGCTCAACTTCAGGGGGCTCTCGTTTTATTTCCCTGTTGATAGCAAATTTGAGGTAAATATACTCCTTTTATTTTATAAAGTAGCTTATATTCGTTTTGAACACATTGAAAAATTCTTTGCCGAATTTCAACTAATCCTTTCAGCGGTTCTGATATTGTTGATAGATCAGTCAAGTCACGCTCTATTTTTATATATTAAGTTTATTTAGTCATTTTCATAGTATGTCCATGTCGTTTCATGTTGTAGTTTCGTAGTATTCAATAGTTGCAAAACACGCCATCTATCGGACAAATCGCGGAACCTTCGATATTTTTCCCTGTTTACAGCATTAGAGACACAATTCCAGGGTTTTATTGTCTTAGTGCTAATGGGCTTACACCAGCATTTTATAATCGGACTAAAGAGAACTTATTTTCTTTAATTATAAAATTACTTTTTGCAGATCATTGTATTTGTACTAGACTTTGACCAAAGGATGGCGTTGTAAAACAATTTTTAAATGGAATTTAACATCGTTTTCAGTTGAAATACTTATCAAATGATTTCTATAATACAATATTTATTACCATTATTGATAATGATTCATGTTAATTCTCGAATTTGACCAAGAGATGGCGCTGTAACACAAAGTTTAAATGGAAGTTTGCGTTGTTTTCAGATGAAATACTTATAAAATGTTTTTGTCATTAATTACTTATAACTTTTATTTATAATAAATTATATTAGTACTAGATTTTGACCAAGAGATGGCGCTGTAACACAATGCTTTAATGTAAGTGTACTTTATTTCCAGCCTGGCTACGCCCACGGGTTGGGCTCGCTTCAGTTCCCCAACGGAGGCTCGCCGATCGTCTCCAGAACTACCATCTACTATGGATCTCAACATCAGGTACTGTCCGACTGAATGATATTTGAAATTAATTATCACTTAGCGCATCCTTACCCAAAAACTTTATATTTCAATATTTTTTGATGACATACTAGTTGCTTTCTGCGGTTTCACCTGCTGCACAGTATATTATGTGTTATTCAAAGACCTAAGCTTCCTACATTCCGAATTTCAGCTCAATCTGTCCACACGTTTAGACCTGAAAAGATAACAAACATAAAAACTTTGGCATTCTTACTATGATTTAAAAACAAAAAATTAAAATTTGTACGCTATAACAAAGGGACTAAATAGACTTAGCCTATAATGTATGTAATATTATATCGTACTGATTCAGGTAAACACAAGCGGTCGACCAACAACAGCGCCGTTGGCCGCCCTCCCGCTGTCGTGTCACCGGCAACAGTTGCACTTGCGACGTTGCGTCGTGTTGCGGCAACATTCCACCACTAAGGGACTGCGGTTGCATTGTTTCACTGAGGGTAAGCCTATTATTGTTGTTGCTAGAGCTGTTGATAAATGTTTTTGATATGTTGCGTCGTATTGCGGCAACATTCCACCACTAAGGGACTGCGACTGCATTGTTTTACTGAGGGTAAGCATATTATAGTTGTTGATAGTTGTTGTAAAGCTGTTGATGAATGTTGTCTTATGTTGTTGCGACGTTGCGTCGTGTTGCGGCAACATTCCACCACTAAGGGACTGCGGCTGCATTGTTTCACTGAGGGTAAGCATATTATAGTAGTTGTAAAGCTGTTGGTGAATGTTGTCTTATGTTGTTGCGACGTTGCGTCGTGTTGCGGCAACATTCCACCACTAAGGGACTGCGGTTGCATTGTTTTACTGAGGGTAAGCATATTAAAGTTGTTGCTAAAGCTGTTGATGAATGTTGTTGATATGTTGCGTCGTGTTGCGGGAACATTCCACCACTAAAGGACTGCGACTGGATTGTTTCACCGAGAGTTAGCATATTATAGTAGTTGTAAAGCTGTTGATGAATGTTGTCTTATATTGTTGCGACGTTGCGTCGTGTTGCGGCAACATTCCACCACTAAGGGACTGCGGCTGCATTGTTTCACTGAGGGTAAGCATAGAATTGTTACTAGAATGTTGCTACTGATGTTACTAGATTGTTGTTACTGTTGATGTCATATTGAATGATGTTGCGGCAACATTCCACCACTAAGGGACTGCGGCTGCATTGTTTCACCGAGGGTAAGCATAATATAGTTGTTGCTAGAATCATGTATGTTGTTATGAGAATGTCGCATAATTATAATTGATGCCATGTTACATAATATTGCGGCAACATTTCACCACTGAAAGACCGTGGATTACTATTGCTTAAACTTAACTAATTGGCACACAATGGGCGGCATTATCGTTCAAACGATCTCTTCAAACTTCAAAGCTACCAATTGTTGATAAAATAGGAACATTTTATGTATTTTTGGACATTTTTTTTTCTTTCCAGGCACAAGCCGAGCCCTAGAGCCGGTACAGATATCGATATGTCGCGTGGTACGTTTCGGGGACTCCAGCCAATACGTCGCACGGGCTTTGGGCGCGCCAGCCCGCTTGTATTACAAGAGCGACGACAAGATGCGCATCCACCGGCCGACCGCGCGCCGCCGCCCGCCGCCCGCTTCCGACTACTTCTTTAACTATTTTACACTTGGCCTGGTGAGTTAAGATACTATTTTTTTATTAATTTAGAGACAGATGCATAAGTAGATACTAACTCCATTGAATATAACCTTCTAGGCCACATTTTTAGACACATTTTTAAAAAAATAGTGATAGATTCAACAAGCGGCATTTTTGATGGTCAGTTGTTACCGTCGCCTATATATATCTCGGAAATCTAAAAATATTATAAAAACATACATGGCATCAATGTCATATATCGATATGCCGTGTGGTACGTTTCGGCGACTCCAGCCAATACGTCGCACGGGCTCTGGGCGCGCCAGCCCGCTTGTATTACCATGCGCATCCACCGGCCGACCGCGCGCCGCCGCCCGCCGCCCGCTTCCGACTACTTCTTTAACTATTTTACACTTGGCCTGGTGAGTTAGAGACTAGTTTTTTTTTATTTAGATACAGATGCCTAAACAGAAAGGTTGCTTGATAGTAGCGGTTACAATGACCTATATAATATAAGCGTTATCTAATATATAAAATTCTCGTGTCACAGTTTTTGTTGCCATACTCCTCCGAAACGGCTAGACCGATTTTGATGAAATTTTTTGTGCTTATCCGGTATCTATGAGAATCGGCCAACATCTATTTTTCATCCCCCTGAATGTTAGGGGTAGTCCACCCCTAAATTTTTTTTTTTAATTTTTAAGCAAAATTTTTAATTTCTATTTTTTTATGATACAACATACAAAAATACATACAATCTTTAATTTTCACCCTTCTACGATTAACCCTTATTTTTTAATAGCCATTTTAGTAATTTAATCATTTTTCCTCTCCGGTCGAAAACTGATCAAATAATTAGTTATCCCCGCCAGATGTCTACAGGTGTCACTTCTGACCCAGTAAACAGCACGGAGTAGGGATGAGAACGAAGCCGGTCTCCTTTCTTTCTCACTCCCTACATAGTTGTCGGCCATCATTATTGTTTATGCATCAAGTGTAGTAGTAACGTTGACAATTATTATTTTGCTATCTCAGTGTAACTCTCATATTAACTTTTAATCATTCCTATTAATTATATGGCAAAACAACGTTTGCCGGGTAAGCTAGTCTATCTATATAAATAGACTTCAACTTCATCGAAATCTAAAAATATTAAATTAGTAAAAAAGTAAACAATAATTCAATATTCAAATTAAATCAATCATTACATGATTACTAATTAAAATATAATTATTTCTTAAAATCTTATGAACTATGAGAAATACAAATTATGTAAGTACGAGGATACAAAAAAGCTGTTGGCCTAAAAACTGTAAGTATATAATTTACTAGCTGCGTACGTACCCGCTTTTCTATAGCCTATGTGTTATTCTAGAGTCTAAGCTATCTGTATACTAAATTTCAGCTCAATCGGTCCACCCGTTTAGGCGTGAAATATTAGTAAGATTTAATGTATGTTTGTTCCAGGATATATTGTTCGACGCGCGCACGCACCAAGTGAAGAAGTTTGTGCTCCACACCAACTATCCGGGACACTACAACTTCAACATGTACCACCGCTGTGAGTTCGAACTCACCGTGCAGCCCGACAAGTAACAACTATTTATATTAATTAATTATACATGTGGCTAAAAAGTATTATACCTATTACTAGCTTATAACCGCCCCTAAAAGAATTATTATTATTACTAGCCTTGGTCGTCTTACTGCAGGACAAAGGCCTCGCTATCTTTCTTCCAATTTTACCGGTCTTGAGATATTTCTGACCAGTTTTTGCGAAAAGATTCTAATCTCATCCTAGTATCTCCGTCTAGCCCTTTTTTAACCAGGAAAAATGCGTTACGCATTATCACCGGTGGTATGTGAGTCTCCCCCGCCGAAGTTGGGCGCGGCGGGGATCCCCGGGGTTTGCTCCATGTCCACCGGGGGTAGACTTCCTTTGCAGGAGGTGGACTACATGGGTACCCTAACAGTGCCAGTTATTCTACCGTCTAAGCAGTGATGTACAAACATTACTGTGCACAGGTAGGAGGGCACTGTAGCTAGTGGAATTACTGGGCTGAAGAGTCTTAATATCTTATGACTCTCAAGTAAGAAGCATTGGCGCAGTGTACTGGGTAGCCCTGTATTATGGGCAGCGTTATCTTTTACCATCAGGAGAACGTCTTGCTCGTCTTCTTACTTCGTAGTATAAAAAAAAATTGCGTACAGCAAGTGGGAGGGGGTTGCGAGGGGGCTGCGTGTATTGTAGCGTCCACTAATGATATAACACTATTACAATACATACATGTGGCTGTATGTGACAGATGCGAGCCCTCCTCGCTGGTGGAGAGTCGCGGGGTTTGCTCCATGTCTGCGTACAGCAAGTGGGAGGGGGTTGCGAGGGGGCTGCGTGTATTGTAGCGTCCACTAATAATATAACACTATTACAATACATACATGTGGGTGTATGTGACAGATGCGAGCCCTCCTCGCTGGTGGAGAGTCGCGGGGTTTGCTCCATGTCTGCGTACAGCAAGTGGGAGGGGGTTGCGAGGGGGCTGCGTGTATTGTAGCGTCCACTAATAATATAACACTATTACAATACATACATGTGGCTGTATGTGACAGATGCGAGCCCTCCTCGCTGGTGGAGAGTCGCGGGGTTTGCTCCATGTCTGCGTACAGCAAGTGGGAGGGGGTTGCGAGGGGGCTGCGTGTATTGTAGCGTCCACTAATGATATAACACTATTACAATACATACATGTGGCTGTATGTGACAGATGCGAGCCCTCCTCGCTGGTGGAGAGTCGCGGGGTTTGCTCCATGTCTGCGTACAGCAAGTGGGAGGGGGTTGCGAGGGGGCTGCGTGTATTGTAGCGTCCACTAATAATATAACACTATTACAATACATACATGTGGCTGTATGTGACAGATGCGAGCCCTCCTGGCTGGTGGAGAGTCGCGGGGTTTGCTCCATGTCTGCGTACAGCAAGTGGGAGGGGGTTGCGAGGGGGCTGCGTGTATTGTAGCGTCCACTAATAATATAACACTATTACAATACATACATGTGGCTGTATGTGACAGATGCGAGCCCTCCTCGCTGGTGGAGAGTCGCGGGGTTTGCTCCATGTCTGCGAACAGCAAGTGGGAGGGGGTTGCGAGGGGGCTGCGTGTATTGTAGCGTCCACTAATAATATAACACTATTACAATACATACATGTGGCTGTATGTGACAGATGCGAGCCCTCCTCGCTGGTGGAGAGTCGCGGGGTTTGCTCCATGTCTGCGTACAGCAAGTGGGAGGGGGTTGCGAGGGGGCTGCGTGTATTGTAGCGTCCACTAATGATATAACACTATTACAATACATACATGTGGCTGTATGTGACAGATGCGAGCCCTCCTCGCTGGTGGAGAGTCGCGGGGTTTGCTCCATGTCTGCGTACAGCAAGTGGGAGGGGGTTGCGAGGGGGCTGCGTGTATTGTAGCGTCCACTAATAATATAACACTATTACAATACATACATGTGGCTGTATGTGACAGATGCGAGCCCTCCTCGCTGGTGGAGAGTCGCGGGGTTTGCTCCATGTCTGCGTACAGCAAGTGGGAGGGGGTTGCGAGGGGGCTGCGTGTATTGTAGCGTCCACTAATGATATAACACTATTACAATACATACATGTGGCTGTATGTGACAGATGCGAGCCCTCCTCGCTGGTGGAGAGTCGCGGGGTTTGCTCCATGTCTGCGTACAGCAAGTGGGAGGGGGTTGCGAGGGGGCTGCGTGTATTGTAGCGTCCACTAATGATATAACACTATTACAATACATACATGTGGCTGTATGTGACAGATGCGAGCCCTCCTCGCTGGTGGAGAGTCGCGGGGTTTGCTCCATGTCTGCGTACAGCAAGTGGGAGGGGGTTGCGAGGGGGTTGCGAGGGGGCTGCGTGTATTGTAGCGTCCACTAATAACATAACACTATTACAATACATACATGTGGCTGTATGTGACAGATGCGAGCCCTCCTCGCTGGTGGAGAGTCGCGGGGTTTGCTCCATGTCTGCGTACAGCAAGTGGGAGGAGGTTGCGAGGGGGCTGCGTGTATTGTAGCGTCCACTAATGATATAACACTATTACAATACATACATGTGGCTGTATGTGACAGATGCGAGCCCTCCTCGCTGGTGGAGAGTCGCGGGGTTTGCTCCATGTCTGCGTACAGCAAGTGGGAGGGGGTTGCGAGGGGGCTGCGTGTATTGTAGCGTCCACTAATGATATAACACTATTACAATACATACATGTGGCTGTATGTGACAGATGCGAGCCCTCCTCGCTGGTGGAGAGTCGCGGGGTTTGCTCCATGTCTGCGTACAGCAAGTGGGAGGGGGTTGCGAGGGGGCTGCGTGTATTGTAGCGTCCACTAATGATATAACACTATTACAATACATACATGTGGCTGTATGTGACAGATGCGAGCCCTCCTCGCTGGTGGAGAGTCGCGGGGTTTGCTCCATGTCTGCGTACAGCAAGTGGGAGGGGGTTGCGAGGGGGCTGCGTGTATTGTAGCGTCCACTAATAACATAACACTATTACAATACATACATGTGGCTGTATGTGACAGATGCGAGCCCTCCTCGCTGGTGGAGAGTCGCGGGGTTTGCTCCATGTCTGCGTACAGCAAGTGGGAGGAGGTTGCGAGGGGGCTGCGTGTATTGTAGCGTCCACTAATGATATAACACTATTACAATACATACATGTGGCTGTATGTGACAGATGCGAGCCCTCCTCGCTGGTGGAGAGTCGCGGGGTTTGCTCCATGTCTGCGTACAGCAAGTGGGAGGGGGTTGCGAGGGGGCTGCGTGTATTGTAGCGTCCACTAATGATATAACACTATTACAATACATACATGTGGCTGTATGTGACAGATGCGAGCCCTCCTCGCTGGTGGAGAGTCGCGGGGTTTGCTCCATGTCTGCGTACAGCAAGTGGGAGGGGGTTGCGAGGGGGCTGCGTGTATTGTAGCGTCCACTAATAATATAACACTATTACAATACATACATGTGGCTGTATGTGACAGATGCGAGCCCTCCTCGCTGGTGGAGAGTCGCGGGGTTTGCTCCATGTCTGCGTACAGCAAGTGGGAGGGGGTTGCGAGGGGGCTGCGTGTATTGTAGCGTCCACTAATAATATAACACTATTACAATACATACATGTGGCTGTATGTGACAGATGCGAGCCCTCCTCGCTGGTGGAGAGTCGCGGGGTTTGCTCCATGTCTGCGTACAGCAAGTGGGAGGGGGTTGCGAGGGGGCTGCGTGTATTGTAGCGTCCACTAATAATATAACACTATTACAATACATACATGTGGCTGTATGTGACAGATGCGAGCCCTCCTCGCTGGTGGAGAGTCGCGGGGTTTGCTCCATGTCTGCGAACAGCAAGTGGGAGGGGGTTGCGAGGGGGCTGCGTGTATTGTAGCGTCCACTAATGATATAACACTATTACAATACATACATGTGGCTGTATGTGACAGATGCGAGCCCTCCTCATTGGTGGAGAGTCGCGGGGTTTGCTCCATGTCTGCGTACAGCAAGTGGGAGGGGGTTGCGAGGGGGCTGCGTGTATTGTAGCGTCCACTAATAATATAACACTATTACAATACATACATGTGTCTGTATGTGACAGATGCGAGCCCTCCTCGCTGGTGGAGAGTCGCGGGGTTTGCTCCATGTCTGCGTACAGCAAGTGGGAGGGGGTTGCGAGGGGGCTGCGTGTATTGTAGCGTCCACTAATAATATAACACTATTACAATACATACATGTGGCTGTATGTGACAGATGCGAGCCCTCCTCGCTGGTGGAGAGTCGCGGGGTTTGCTCCATGTCTGCGTACAGCAAGTGGGAGGGGGTTGCGAGGGGGCTGCGTGTATTGTAGCGTCCACTAATGATATAACACTATTACAATACATACATGTGGCTGTATGTGACAGATGCGAGCCCTCCTCGCTGGTGGAGAGTCGCGGGGTTTGCTCCATGTCTGCGTACAGCAAGTGGGAGGGGGTTGCGAGGGGGCTGCGTGTATTGTAGCGTCCACTAATAATATAACACTATTACAATACATACATGTGGCTGTATGTGACAGATGCGAGCCCTCCTCGCTGGTGGAGAGTCGCGGGGTTTGCTCCATGTCTGCGTACAGCAAGTGGGAGGGGGTTGCGAGGGGGCTGCGTGTATTGTAGCGTCCACTAATGATATAACACTATTACAATACATACATGTGGCTGTATGTGACAGATGCGAGCCCTCCTCGCTGGTGGAGAGTCGCGGGGTTTGCTCCATGTCTGCGTACAGCAAGTGGGAGGGGGTTGCGAGGGGGCTGCGTGTATTGTAGCGTCCACTAATAATATAACACTATTACAATACATACATGTGGCTGTATGTGACAGATGCGAGCCCTCCTCGCTGGTGGAGAGTCGCGGGGTTTGCTCCATGTCTGCGTACAGCAAGTGGGAGGGGGTTGCGAGGGGGCTGCGTGTATTGTAGCGTCCACTAATAATATAACACTATTACAATACATACATGTGGGTGTATGTGACAGATGCGAGCCCTCCTCGCTGGTGGAGAGTCGCGGGGTTTGCTCCATGTCTGCGTACAGCAAGTGGGAGGGGGTTGCGAGGGGGCTGCGTGTATTGTAGCGTCCACTAATAATATAACACTATTACAATACATACATGTGGGTGTATGTGACAGATGCGAGCCCTCCTCGCTGGTGGAGAGTCGCGGGGTTTGCTCCATGTCTGCGTACAGCAAGTGGGAGGGGGTTGCGAGGGGGCTGCGTGTATTGTAGCGTCCACTAATAATATAACACTATTACAATACATACATGTGGGTGTATGTGACAGATGCGAGCCCTCCTCGCTGGTGGAGAGTCGCGGGGTTTGCTCCATGTCTGCGTACAGCAAGTGGGAGGGGGTTGCGAGGGGGCTGCGTGTATTGTAGCGTCCACTAATAATATAACACTATTACAATACATACATGTGGGTGTATGTGACAGATGCGAGCCCTCCTCGCTGGTGGAGAGTCGCGGGGTTTGCTCCATGTCTGCGTACAGCAAGTGGGAGGGGGTTGCGAGGGGGCTGCGTGTATTGTAGCGTCCACTAATAATATAACACTATTACAATACATACATGTGGGTGTATGTGACAGATGCGAGCCCTCCTCGCTGGTGGAGAGTCGCGGGGTTTGCTCCATGTCTGCGTACAGCAAGTGGGAGGGGGTTGCGAGGGGGCTGCGTGTATTGTAGCGTCCACTAATAATATAACACTATTACAATACATACATGTGGGTGTATGTGACAGATGCGAGCCCTCCTCGCTGGTGGAGAGTCGCGGGGTTTGCTCCATGTCTGCGTACAGCAAGTGGGAGGGGGTTGCGAGGGGGCTGCGTGTATTGTAGCGTCCACTAATAATATAACACTATTACAATACATACATGTGGGTGTATGTGACAGATGCGAGCCCTCCTCGCTGGTGGAGAGTCGCGGGGTTTGCTCCATGTCTGCGTACAGCAAGTGGGAGGGGGTTGCGCGTGCGCTGCGTGTGTGCGAGCGTCCTGTCGTGCTCAACCGGGCTTCCTCTACCAACACCACCAACCCCTTCGGGTCTACCTTCTGCTATGGATACCAGGATATCATCTTCGAGGTGAGTTTTCAATTCAATTGATTTACATGAGAAAAAATACAAATAAATAAGTAAAAATACAAAAAATATATAAGTTTTTTTTTGTTTTTTAGTTTAAATTTTAGAGCTTATAGTGCTTATTATGCCTACACTTAACGATTTACGTAAATTAAATTTTCTAAAATTAAAAGGCATTATTAAAGTAAGTTTACTCAACATAATATGTTTAAACCTTTTTTTAGCGGTGGTCTGCATCATAAACTTCTCTTGGACTCTGCGTTGATGGATTAGTCAGATCACTGTTTCTTACTATTTAGATGAACCACCACATTTATTAAAATACAAAAAATAATTTTGACAAAAATGATAACCAAATAAAGTAATCATCTTCATATTAGCGTAAAATTAGAATCAAAAGTTTTACAACTTGCGATCCACATTATGATAGTTTTAATGTAAAAATAGTTTATGACCAGCGTTTTCTACATACTTTATATAATTCTGGCGCTTTGCCCGGCGCTGACGCGGGGCATTTCTATAGGTGAAATGCACAACGCACTTGTGGACCTAAATATAATTTAAAATTAAAAAAAGAACATTGTTTTCTGTTGTGTCTGATAAATTATGATAAAATTTAGTTTATTTATTATGTACTATTATTTTGCAGGTGATGTCTAACAACTACATAGCGTCTATAACGCTGTACCAGCCGGAAGGCACGCGACCAAACTTCGCTGTCAACTCGATCGCGTGACATCATCAGGTACAAATTTACAACTATTTTTGTTCGCCCCGATAAAAAATTCGGAGCCCCTGGGTTCAAATCTAATCTGAAACTGCAACATATAGGCTGGGCACATAACCTATAATTGTGATTTGACTCTGACAGTGTAAGTAGTGTAACCTGTTCTGTCGGAGTATAACACCCGTTTTTTTTACCCACATTTATTATCATAAAAAACAATATATCTACTCGATATTTGTACGCTTTCTAAGTCAGAATTTTGATGGAACCTATTAAACAGTAAGAATAAATAAATAAATATTTCAGGACGTTTCACACAGCGCCACCTAACCCCAAACTAAGCAACTTAATGCT
This sequence comes from Hemithea aestivaria, assembly GCA_947507615.1. NCBI lineage: Eukaryota > Metazoa > Arthropoda > Insecta > Lepidoptera > Geometridae > Hemithea > Hemithea aestivaria. The sequence continues at coordinate 3,981,199 of OX382347.1, read as the reverse complement.
TGTAATATGGTGGTTAGGATAACGAATATAATACTTATATACTTTTCTTTTGTAAATACATACTTATAATAGATATTGAAACCATCCAGACCAGAAACAAAAATACCTGTGGATCACACAAACATTTGTCCCATGCGGGAATCGAACCCGCAACCTTCTGCGTTGCAGGCGGGTATTAGCCCACCGCACCACAAAGGTCGTCAATACTGAACCAATTCCTCCAAAATGTCCGAGATGCTGACATACACGTTGACAACATTGCCACATTGCATAAGCGTCTCTGCCATTATTTGTGCAATGTCTGTACATTGTAATTGTAATATTTGTGTCTAAGTGTATTTGTGTTGTCATACTTAATTTAAGTTATGAGTGCTTTGAAGTATATCTATTAGCTCATAATGTTCCTACTGAATAAATAAATAAATAGATTAGTTTTAAGATTTTATTTATTGTACCCAAAATTCTGACTAATAAATTATCTTTTTTTCAGGAAGCTTCGAGCTAAGACCTGCACGCCCTAAATTTCGGTTGACCACCACTTTTTTTAAACTAAAACCTCCACTTCTGTGTGATACACTCAATAAATAAACTATTTGTACTATCCTAGTACTAATTCTAGCATGGTACTAATACTGGCATAGTAAAAATCGTCTTATATTTAAATTCACCTCTTCGCTATAAAAACGTTTCTGACGTGTGGTGTAAGAGCAATTAAAAATGGACGGTTATTACTACTAGTACTAGAATTCTAGTTGCAATTGATTTCACAGTCTTTGTCATACATGTATTTTGGTCATAAAAAGTCTTTAACTTTCGCGATTTAAACTAATGTAAATTTAATTTTAGTAATAACTACGTATGGTTTTTGAAAGCACCTACCCACATAATATTTTGGCATGAAAACAGATTTTTCGAATGTAAAATACTGTAATTATGGCAAAATATTCGAATATTTTATGTGAAGACAAGTGCGTGAGTCAATTGCAACATTGTTAATGCAAGCATGGTACTAATACTGGCATTGTACTAATTCTAGCAAAATGCTGATGCTAACTTAGTACTAAAGCTAGCATAGTACTAATGCAATTACAGTACTAATTCTAGCAAAGTTCTCGTGTTAACTTGGTACTAATACTAGAATAGTACTATTAGTACTACATATCCCCGCACCTAAAAGGAATCCAGTATTTAAAAAAAATGTGATATATAAAAAAATACTTTAAAAAAAAAAGTGAGTGACAGATCTCAAGGTGTTTAAATTTAATTTATAACTAGATCGAATGGATAATGTTAGTTTAATAATAATTATTATTATTTTACTTAATTGTTAAGAATAATGGACAGTTTTCAATAATTATTGTAATAATAATGTTAGTCAATTGTGTTCTTTATGTTATTAATTGTATTGTCGTGCAAAAAGTGATTTGTGATTTGTCCGTTGGCAGGATTTGAACCCGCGACCTTTCAATTTGTGGAAAAAATCAAAATTGTAAAAATTATAACCTGTGACAAGATTTAAAATTGTTTTTTTTTAATAGACGTCGGTTCGTGTTTTTTGAAGTTTTAATAAAATTCTGCCGCTTTTTGTGTAAAAATCATATTTTTGCACGACAACTTTTTAATCATGACCGAAGTTAAAATAATAAAAAAAACTGCAAGAAATTAGAAGAAATAGACTGTTGTAAATATTTGAATGGAGAATAATTGTATTATAATATCAAATTAATGTATTTTTTCTAAAAATCATGTTTGTGTGTAGGTTTAAAAAAAACCGTAGGTCGTACGCGTTATGTGCCGATTTTTTTATTTATAAAAAGCACTTTAATGCGGACTTTTTAATTAATTTTTAAATCAGCGTTTAATTTTTTTTTTTTAATTTTGACGAAACTTATTTAATACATGATAAAAAAATAAGTTTTTTTATCATGTATTACTTATAAAAAGTTAAATAAATCACTCGTGTGGTGAAACATTCGGATATTAATAATTTATTTATAAATGTTTTTTTTATATTAATAAATATTAGCTCAGAAAATAATGTGCTTGTACCGACGAAAGCCCCCTACCAAAATTAAAACAGTCACAAAAATGCGTAGACAAAGAAAATTATAGACAAGTTGCATTTTGTTATTACAGTTGTCAAAATTGCGATAAAATAATCTCAATTCTATCGCAATTTCAAAAGATTCTTGAGACGTACGTGATAGACTAATTAATTCCATAACCATGGTTCGGATTAGAAAAATACAATTATGTATATAACTTACCTCACAAATATTCACTAAAACAAAGTCCACCGCCCCTATGGTAAAATTTGATTTCAAAATTTCATAAAAAAATAAATATTTACATATATTACACAGTTTTAATAATAAGTTAAATAATAATAATATAAAGAGCAAGACGCTCTCCTAATGGTAAGAGATAACGCTGCCCATAATTAGTACAGTGCTACCCAGGTTTTTACATAGGTAAAATTCTAGGTGCACCGCGCTAACGCTACTTACTTTTGAGTCATATGATATTAAGACTCTTTAGCCCTAGTAATTTCACTAGCTACACTGCTCTCCTACCGAAGCACAGTAATGTTTGCACATTACTGCTCAGGCGGTAGAATAACTGGCACTGTTGGGGTACCCACCTAGTCGACCTCCTGCAAAGGAAGTCTACCCCACTTGTCTATAATTTTATCTGTCTACGATTCATGACTTGTTTCCTACTATTTTAATGCCTCAGCTACACTACACTGTCATAGTGTCAAGTACTTCTTAGATACAGTGATTTTGACACTGTTTTGTTGAGAATGACCCTGTGACACTCAGTGTAAATCAGGCTTAAAGAAAGCAGAAAGTGGCAAACAAAAAATTAAATTTTGACCAAAAACTTTTAAAAAATCTATAGTATTCTATCGACTTATCAGACCCTTTTTGGAATTTTGAACTCTTTTATCAAAGTGATAAGTGAAATATTCGGGTAAAAGCTTCAACTTTGCCATGTTAGGCAGTGGTTGTGAATTAAATCAGCTGGTAAGGGAATATCACACCTAAAGCTTACGTGGTACGTACTTTATTGGCTTGGATTTTGATACTGTTGAAAATTTATATTGGTGAATGCATAAATCGTGTGTAAGTAGTAAAAAAAGAATGAGACTTTTTTATATTATGGCAACATAAGATAGTTTGTGTATATGCCAGTTTCTAATAAAAATGGGGTTTTTATTGTTAAACTAATATTTTTATTGGGTACCTTACAAAATTTATGTAATTCAACATTTTCTGAAAAAAAAAAAACTTTTACGAAATATGTATATTTTAGGTGCCGTTTTACCCGCTGAAACTTATATGTATAGTCGAAGCTACATACAAACCAAATTCAAGCTTTTATTTTATCGTGGCTAATGCCTTTATTGAGAAAAACTAACAATACTACAGCTACTACAGCAGTAAAGAACACTTTTATTAACCACAGATCGGCCACAAGCCGATCTACAGAAAATCCAAGTGCTCCAAACCACTGTCAGTTGGCAGAGTGCCCAGAATGCTGGCAGCATGTTATAAACATTTTCAACTTCTTATTTTAGTGACTAAATTTCGTCATTCGTATCATAGATTTTTTTTGCTGCAACGCAAATCTTAATATCCATTTTTTTTAACTGCAACACTAATATCTGCCCGTTTGGTACTGGCAACATTCAAATGTTTTTTTTTGTATAGCGCCGCATGATTTATGCATTTGCCATGATAAATTTAAACAGTTCAAAAGATTAAAAATAAAGCACAATACACATGTGTGGTTGACGTGTTATAAAATGGCCGGTGCCATATAACGAAAAAAAAAGTGAAAAAATTCGACAAATAAAATAAAAAAGTATTAAATTTAAGATAGCGTAAAGCTGCGTAGAGTTGTGGGTGCAAATATAAAAAAAATATTTGAAAATAATCACACTTATTATTTTATTGTATTTTCACTTAATTATTATAATATCTAATGTTTTTCTCAAAATGCAAGGATAATACAATTGATTACTTAATTAATGGAATTAGTCGTTGCCTTGCGGAAATTCACGATAATTAGAGCGGAATTATTATTATAATTAATAATTATCATCATTGTGCTCTTAATTTAGCGGAATTAACACGATATATCCCATTTATATTTAATTAATATCAGGAATAATATGTTATACTTAATTGTATAGGTAAACCCGGCGATTTCACCCGCGAAAAATACTTAAGGCTACTTAGTCCGCGTGACGCTCTCTCGCTCGCACCATTTTGAAAGTGTTTTCAGTCTTAATATATCAAAAAATGGCATGAGAAGCAATTTTGAAAAAAAAAAATTTTTTTCAAAAATTTTCATCGTGCCATATTTTAACATATCACACTGAGATCACTTTTAAAATGAGTGCAATAATGTTATGTAGCGACCCTCTTGAGGAATTTTCAAAAAGTTAATTCCATGAATTTATATTGGTCCCACCAAGCTTCGGCGTACCCGCTGTCCCGGCATTATGGCGTCCCGCAGGAACACCCCCAGATATTTTGGTGGGTATCCCCGCCGCACCCATCTTCGCGGGGGAGTCCCACATACCGCCCCGCGCCCCCCCCCTCGTGGGGTGATGATGCGTAATTTTTTCGTGTGTAAAAAGAAAGAGACTATTTCCCTCCACTTTGTACGATCCTGACTCTGACACACCTGAGTTTGGTGTACAATAAAGGATTAGTGACGCTCTTTCGCTCGCACTATTTGACAAATATTGTAATATAAATTCATAGAATTAATTTATTAAAAATTCCTTAAGACCAGCCCTGCATAATATTATTGCACACATTTTAGGGTCTATCTATTTATAGACTAGTAATTCAATATTTGCACCCACAATTTGTAATTTTTTTTATAATGGTTAGAACACACTGCTCTATAAACGTCGCGGTGTTTATCACTTCATTTAACAATTGTATGTTTGTATGTCAGCCTTTACATAATATAAACAATGAGGGTTTTCTGAACAAAAAACATCCACTAGGAGGCAGCACTGAGACATCAGGTCCTGGCAAAAATGTCAGATTACAACCTCGTTTGTCCATATTCACGTGAACAAGAAGTTTTTATTCAAGAATTATTTATTTTTAATTGATAACATTCATAGACAAACACCGACAATTATCTGTATCATAGATTAGGATGGACCTCTTGTCACAGTGGCGCCAACTGGCGGATTAACCCTTTCAGACCTGAATTATTTTTTTCACCCTGTGGTATTGGTAAATTCCGTGTGTCTAAAGTATAGTAAGGAGACTATTAAAAAAAAAAATAAAAAAAAATTTAGTCATCAACATTTCGGAAAATCTAGTTTTTCTTAATGTGCATAAATGTGGACTCCTGTTCTGCTTAGTATTATGATTTAGGTATGCAATTTTTTTCATTGTATTTTATGTCTACAATTGTGCACGCCAGTTCTGAAAGGGTTAAATTTTCGTGAAAACCCTCATTCATATTATTTAACTTTAACATATAGGTTGGCCACACAACCTATAAATTGTGATTTGGACTCTGACAGTGTAAGTAGGGGTAACCTGTTGGAGTATAAACCTTAACTATTATTTTTTGACTTTGATGATTCGTGTTACCAAAACACAAGTATTAAATTAGTTTTGTCTAAATGTATATAAAGAAAGTGACTGACTGATCTAGCAACGCCTAAACTGCTGAACGAATTGTGTTGAAATTTGGAACACAAATAGGTTTTATAACGTTGGTTGACGTCCGCTGAGAAGGATTTCTCCGAGCCGCGAGCGTAAGCTGGTTTATTATATTTTAAACATATTTTTTCATTTGAACAAAAAAAAAATGCCCATACTAAATGATTGTTTTGTCTTAATTTGACCATTGTTTGCGTAAAATTATATCATAAATCATCATCATAAATATTATCGATCTAAAATAAGTCAGAAAATTATGTGTTTGTATCTATAAAAAATGTTACGAAAATCGATAAGGTGTTGTACATTTCTCATGTAATATCTACCTATTCCGTGTGGAAGGACGGATCCAGGAATTTTCTGGGGGGGGGGGGGGGGGGGGGTTGCAAGGTGCAGACGGGCAAAAATGTTATAATTTTTACTAAGAAAAGTGTGTTTAGCTCACTCTGAACAGGTAAAAATTCAAATATCCTTAATTATAAAAGAAAAAATTATACTCTTGACGGCCCCCTGCCCTCCCTTCTAAATGAGATTTTTGTTTAGATTTGGAAAAAACTTTTTATTTAAGAACTTTTCCTTCAGTAGAAATAGTTTTTTTCCTTTATATGTATAAAGGCTGACATATAATAAAAATGATATATAACTATATGTATATTATACGAGTAGTGTTATATGCATTTAGGTACATAACAATTATTATGATAGTGATTTTCTTAGAGGCCGGAGACGGTCGAAAATGTACTTTAAAATAAGGCCGGTTCACATTAAGTGCAAAAATAGGAATACTAATTAACGAAATTAAATAAATAAAATGCAATTTATTGACAGTAAAAAACAGAAAAGATACACACGAAAAAAGTATACAACAGGGATGTTGAAGATCAAAAATTTTAAAATACAATTAGTCCGTAATTTTAATAATAAAAAAATACTCGATTCGTATTTTTTTTCTTGCAAATAAAATAAAAAATGGCTGAGATATAACGTTTATAAGATTCTGTGTTGGGACGCGTGACGTCACACCACTAAACAAGGGTACTAGATTTAGTGGTGTGACGTCAAGATTAAGCAACTTTAGTGCGTTGTATCTCCCACATTTTTTATCAGATTTACAAATAAAAAAATACGTGTGTAATATTTTTCAATAATCTACATTATGGATAATAATATTTTTTTTAGTCAACATCCCTATTTGAACAATTATATTGCCAAATGGGATAGACTCAGCTTTGTGCGGTACAGGGAGAAACCACTGCGCAGCGCTGGTTTTCAGTCTATCCCATAATCGAGCATTAGAGGTTATTTGCGGAAAACTATGATAAATATTAGATAATCAATTATATTTTGTGTTAATTCCGCTCGAAAGCAGTGTTAACATTGAATATTAATATTGAACTAATATTTAATTGGAATGTTGATATAGACAAAAAAAATGTAATTAGTCCGTCATTTAAGTAATAAAAAAATATTCGATATGTATTTTTTGGTTTGTGAATTTAATAAAGAAAATGTCTGTAGTACATTTGTAAGTTTTTGGGTGGGGACGCGCTACGTCACATCTGTTGCATGCTGTGACGTCATGCCCTCCATGCAACTTTATTGTGTTGTATATCTCAGCCGTTTCTTATCGAATCGAATTTACAAAGCAAACAATAAGTCCAATATTTTTTAATGGCTTACTTGATTGGCAAACTTATTTTTCTGGATATATCCCTTTAATTTCAAATAATTATTATTTGATTAAAAACACCATTTTTAACAACTTTTGTAAGAACTGTCTTATCTTTAAGTAGATTTAAGTTTTATTTTGACAACAATATCTATTTAAATTTTTAATTAATATAACTCTATTTATCAGTAGGGTAACAAGCAAAAGTTGGTGTATTGTACCGACTATTTATCAGTAAAAAGCTACAAGTAAATGTTGGTGCATTGCGCCGATATCAATGTATGTACACCTTATGTCACACACACTTACACACATTTAGTGTACTTTTCTGTCTTTCCTTTGCCTGCTTGGTTGTCTGGAAGAGATCGCTAGGTACTTATTTAATATTTATTGTTGTTAAAATAAAACATTTCTTTATTAAAATATTTTAAGTAGTAACAATTATAATGAGGCATAATAAAATTTAAAAAATCAACACAAAAAATATTTTTTATATTACTGGCTGTATATACCTACCATTACAAAATTTGGTAGATTTAAGATTGGTAATGTTACCAAAAAATGCAATTTTAAATCAATGTGGTATCTATAAAAATGTGAAATAATAAAAATATTCGATTTTTTCGCATATTATTAAGAATTTCTGGATGGACCTTGAAATCCAAATCTAATTTTATTTATATGTGAAAAAACTCAAATTCTACATAATTTATAAAAAAATTAATCGACCGTTCTTATTTGAAAATACAAATATAGCCGATATCAATAAAACATTATCAAATAGTAAAAATACCAAACAAAGTGTTTATTTTCAATTTGGCCGCATAATACTACACGACAAAATTAAGAAACTCCTTTTAACGTTACGGTTCTATGTTTTTATCAAAATTTTCTTTTTATCGGCTTATAATGTTGCTAGCTACTAGACTTTCAGTCTTCAAGTATTTAATTTATTTGAAAAATAAAAAAAATATATCAAATTCTGATATGTTATTTGAAGTAAATAATATTCAGTAATAATAAATATTTCATTATTATTATATCACATTTTTTTAGCACGCTATAGCTTAATTTTGTTATAAATCAGAAAAAATAGAAAACATTTGTGAATTCATTTCTACATAATATTGGCTTGAAAAGTATACCAAATAAATTTGACTGTTACCACGGCACGCTTTTTATTTATGAACGAAAATTACAAAAATAAATACTTAAATAAGCTATGTATTATTTTGGTATAGTTCTTTTAAAAATGGGCATCGACAAAAAATATGATTTCCATGAAATAGAAATTTAGTTATTTAAGACTCGAAACTAAACCACACCCAATCCCATCTAACAAACGAAAACTCCATCGAAACTTTGCACAGCCTAGCCATAACGTCTAAGGCCTAAGGCGATTTACAGATTGGGCAAGTATTGCAACAACTGGGACTAGCAACTAGCCGTTTCATATTATGTTTATGACCGCTTACGAACTTTAATTTTTGCAGCCTGGCAATACAAGGCCTGTTCAACTGCTATCGCTATTGCATTAAGATATTATATGGGACACCTGCTCTGTCTGTAAGGCGCCTGAAAATTTTCAACGACTGTGGTAAAATAAACACTATGTTTATACTATTCACACACAGCAGTGATGTAAAGAGTCATAATGATTAGATTTGATAACTTTTGATTGAACATTATTACAAAAACAGTTTGTGGCCCTAGCTTCACACACACCAAAGAAGTTTAAAAAAAGAACCACAGTAGTGTGGTTCTTTTTTTAACTCGCAAGGGCGGGTACGCAGCGGGGATATCCAATGAAAACCTGGGGGTGTTCCTGCGGGACACCATTATGCCGGGGCAGCGGGTACGCCGAGGCACTCGTCCGCGGCTCCGACGCGACGGTCAGTAGTGTGGCCCTAGATTTATCTCGTTACGACATAATAATCGAGGGCGTAGTTATATTTTAAAATGACACTTGCATTGAAAGGAAAACAGAGAGACTAATAAGTACGAGGTAAGGGAATCTCGATGCGCATTTTTGTAAAGTGCTCTACCGATTTTGATCTCGGTTTTGGAAAACGGTCTGGTAGTTCAATAAAATAAGTCAATAAGTGTCAAAATTATTTTTGTACTTCAACTTTTAAAAGAGCTAAAAAGTGAATAAGTAATACGCGTAATACTTAAGAGTAAAAATCATTAATTTACGAAAACTATTTGATGTTCAGATTCAAATTTTCTTTCTGGTAATTTGAAATTCTTTTTACCAGTTTTTCTTGACAGTGGATTAAATAATGTATGACTAAAGGTGATGCCACAAAGACGTGGGATCGCGCGGGAAAGCGGGACGAATTTTTTGTAATGTGCACATGCGCCTTTTCACACACGCGACCGCTTTTCCGCACGGTCCTGCGTCTGTGTGGCATCACCTTTAGTTATAAATTATTAATCCACTGTCAAGAAAAACTGGTAAAAGGAATTTCAAATTACCAGAAAGAAAATTTTTACATTTTGAAAAATAGTAATACAGTAGGAGTGCCATTAATGCTGTAAATAGGTACCTACTGGTAGAAATAAAAATATGAACATAATTAGAAATCAAATAAAAGAAAAACCTATTAAATCGTACAAGTTTCACCGGAATCTATTTTGGCAATACTATTTTAAACTAAATTACCTGGTATTCTGGTATCCACGCTATTTATAAGGTAAATTACATGGTACATACTGACTTTCCAAAACCTAATTGTTAATTGAGAATAAGGAAAACCGCAGGCTGACCACTGACCACGCGATAATGTCGTCGGGCACACGCTCGAAACTCGCGCACGCCCATTGTGGGATCAGACTAAAGGTAAATAAATTTAGCCTCATAATTATTACTACACAAAGTTGTAGGACACAAGCTTTCGTGTGTAAACTCCGAAATGTGTTCATAGTTTTCAACTTTAGGCAATACCTAGACAATTTTGTTAATTCTTACAAACATATTTACTTGATCTGAGTGATGAGTGCATATTTGCTATGACGACTGGCCGACAAAAATAATTTTTTTTTAAAGACAGAGCGGTAAAGTTAAAAATGTATTTTTTAACTTTGTCACGTAAACCACTAGCACGTTACATATCCGACAAATTTAGAGCCGGTACACATTGGGCGCTTTCAAACGCGTGGTTCTCAAGACGCACGTTCGCAAAACGCGCGTTTTGAAAGCGCCCAATGTGGACCTAACTCTAAAAACATTTTATTTTGTCGATTAATAGTGATAATAAAGTCTTTGTTTTAATGTGAATTGTTTCTGTAAACATGCTATTTCTGCAACTACATAGGTATAATATGTTATTTATTGTTCTGCCGTTGCGTTGGCCGTTGATATATTATAGGTATAGTTATTGCAATCGATTACGCATTTGCAATGGTGGTCACTGAGTCACTGGTCACTATAAACCGACTAAAATTAAATTAAACCGACTAAAATTAAATGTTGTTAAACAGAACCTAAACGTAACGTATTCTAAAACATATAGGTATATTTTTCCTTTCCTGCTTAGTTGTCTGGAAGAGATCGCTATATGCTATAAGACCGCCAATTGTAAAACTATTTAATTTGAAATGTATTTAATGCTGCATATTGAGTGTTTTGTAATTTTTGTGTGCTAAAAAGAGTCTATTATATCTATGTAAACTAAACGGTGTTGTTGGGTTATGCGACAAAGTTAAGAAATGTCTATTATGTTAACCGTTCTATGTCTATGACAACATTTATTTTTTTGTCGTTTTATAGTGATTGCCACCAGTCCACTAGTGTAAATTAACTAATACAACCAGTGGCGGCGCTAGACCAAGCGTGGGCGTCGGCGAAATTAGGTTCGCGAGGCCCCCCTTTTTCGGCTAGCATTTTTTTCAAACTGAGAAGGGACACATTTAAGCGTAGTCATACAATTTTGAATACTTTACACCTTTTTTACACTAAACGACGCGTTAAATTCATCTTTGTAAATTAACGGCATAAACTCACTTGTATTTACTTCATCTTCGTGCCTTACGCCTCACTTCGAGCGATGATATATTTTTTTAAATTCTGTCTAAGTGAGTATGAAAGGTATGCGTTTATCTCACTCCGAGTGGTAACAAAAGCATTATTATCTGTAGGAGCGCGAGCAGTTCGCTGCGAGTGCCGAGAAATTCTAGCATTTTTCAGTACGAATGCTGAACGTTTAGCTAGCTCTGAGTGGCAAGGAAACTAAATATTATATTCTTATGTATAAAAGCGCGAGCAGCTCGTTGCTAGCCCCGAGAAAATTTCAAATTTTTCAGCACGAATAATGTACGCTTTGCTTGGTCCGAGTGGCTAGGAATCTCAATATATTCTTATGTATAAAAGCGCGAGCAGCTCGTTGCGAGCGCCAAGAATATTTTGAATTTTTCTGCACGAATTATGTGCATTTGCTTGCTTCGAGTGGCAAGGAAATTGAATTAAAATTAAATATTCTATCTAGTAAGAGCCCAAACAGAGAAAAGTTTGTATTTTTGAATGCGAAAGTTGTACGTTTAACTCGTTCTAAGAGTCACGAGATTACAATAATTTTCCTAATTAGAGAGCAAGCAGTTAGCTGATTAGACAAGAAAAAAAATTAAGCCACATTAAATTACTTAATTTTCATGGCCCCCATGCCCGCGGGGGATATTAACATGGAGTTAGTAGTACCTTTATATAGTTTGAAAGGCTGTATGTCGCTGTTTTTGCTTTCCTGAAATATAAGTCCTACCTAAATCATTATAATACTTGTAAAGGTCTTCTTTTGATGTATTTTGATGAATGGCCTTAAGTACTTTACAATCACTTAACTCGCGAATATGTTAAAAAAAAAAATTAAAAATTTTGCGAGGCCCCCTCAAGCGCGAGGCCGTCGGCGGTCGCCGACGTCGCTGACGCCTAGCGCCGCTACTGAATACAACCTCTGGGCATGCCTTTACGGCGTCGTCTTTCCTTTGAAATTCATTCTGAGGGGCTATTGGCTAATTCTCATCCACTACGATTGATGGCAACTTCAATGTACATTGCTGCTTTTGTTACTTTACTTATATAAATAAGGAGGTTTAAGCAAGTAATGTACGCGAAATTGTCTATGGATTCTAGTGTTTTACATGTCGTTTGACGATAGCCAATAGGCCCTCTGATCTTTGCCCATTGGTTATGTATTTATATTATTACATATTTATTTATATATAAAACACTGCAATGTCGCCTGTTAATTTTCATTTCGAGTGGGTACAAAAAGATGTCTCAAAAAATACCAAAAAATCAAATAAAGGATTACGTACCGATATGTTTGTTTTATTTTTCATAAGTTTTTCCTTATTTTAGTGTGCCTATTAGTGCGTATTCACACGTACCTACGCTGATACGTAAAGCTAGAGTCACACTATTGGGATTAGGGATTGCAATCCGGAAAACCGGATTCGGTAATCCGGCGGATCCGGCGTCATTTAGCGGTTACCGGATCCGGTAAAAATATACCGGATCCGGAGACCGGATCCGGTGCTAGCAGTTTGTGGTAAAATAATATTGCTGTTGCATGCGTAGGTACTTTTAATGCGTTGCGCGTGGTATTCATGCCTGCAAGTCGTTCGTCGCCTTTTTTTTTCTTACAAATAAAATAAAAATGGCTGAGAAATAACTCTTATTTATTTGTGGTTCTTTTTTATTTGTAAATCTGATAAAAACTCCCGCGTTTTTACAACGCATTATAGTTGTTTGATCGTGACGTCACACTACTAATACATTTTTGTTTAGTGGTTTGACGTCACACGTTCCTACACAGAATCTTATATCTCAGCCATTTATATTTTATTTGCAAGAAAAAAAATACGTACCGAATATTTTTACAAGCTTTATATTACTTTCACCTGTCTGTTGTCTGTCTGTCTGTCTGTCTGTCTGTAATCAAATCTTGCAAGTTTGATTTGACCCACTTCCCGGTTTCCAATTGAGCTGAAAATTTGCATGCGTGTGTGAATCGGATGACAATGCAATATTATTATGACATGGAGCTGATCTGATGATGGAGCTGGAGGGTGGCTATAGGAACTCTGTCATTAAACAACGTAACCCCATCGAGTTTGGGCTCATTTGATTCGTCTTGACGAGTACTATATGATGCAAGATGGTAATGATAATTAAAGCTTGTTTTTTTTAAAAGTTTTTTTTAAATTTCACTTGTTTTATTATTAAAATTACGGACTAATTGTATTTTAAAAATGTTGACCTTGTCAACATCCCTATAGCGGAGAATGAGAGATACTGCGTGTCGCCATAAGTACGTATGAAAGAGCGCTAGGTGCGGCAATATTATGTAGTGTTTCGTAAATTTTAGTTCATAAATGGGGCTACCTTGAGAGAGCGCCGCGATAACAATCAAGAAAATTAGTACCTTGAAATACAAACAAATGGACAAGATAATAATCCGGCCAAGCAGACTATTGTATTTAATATGTATTATGAAGGGTTCCGTATCGTAATTACAGGGTTTTTTTTATATTTATAAGACACAAATACATAGAATAATTCTTAATTAAATTGTAATTTCTACATATTTATAAGTAATTTTTCTTTTTAAATTTTCTTTTCGATATTATAAATTGATTTTTATCTGATTTTAAATTAAGTACTCGACATTGTGGAAAAAATATTATTTTATATTATTCAGTTAAGTAAATAGGTGCCTACTTGTAATCATTATTATATTTATTTTAGGTTACCTACCTACTATGTACTTACTACCTACCTAATAATAATTGTAACTTTTCGCGTTGTCTTTATTTTTGTAAGTTTTGCATTAGGAATTAGGACTTAACCATAAAAAATCATCTGTTTTTTATTTGTTATGTTTTTTGTTCTGTTAAAAATATATATTATACTAAGCACTGGCGGATCCAGGATTTGGTTCTGGGGGGGGGGCCAAGATGCAGACGGGCAAAAATATTATAATTTTTACTCCAAAAAGTGTGTGTTTAGCTCGCTCTGAACAGTTAGAAAGTTCAAATACCCTTAATAATAAGTGGGCGAGCAACTTGCTGCGAGCGCTGAGAAAAAAAAATCATCTTGACCATGAAATGTGTTCAAAATTCGTAACTCCACAATGCTTCTGGGTAGGGCCTTGGCCCCCTGGCCCACCCCCTAAATCCGCCTATGATACTAAGTATACAAAAATTGTTCAATTGGGTACGATATATGGAACCCTAAAAATGATTGTGAAATCATAAACACGATAATATTTTTATCAGCTAAGTCAAACTCAGCGGTTACTGAAGACGCACCCTTTTAAGAATTTTCTGGCAGATATTCTTCTTAAATAAAGATAAAAAAAATATTATCAGTAAAGTACCTACATACATCTAAATATATAAAAGGAAAGAGTGACTGATTGACTGACTGATCTATCAACCTACAGCCCAAACCACTGAACGGATTGGGTTGAAATTTGAAACACAGATAGGTTTTATGATGTGGACCTCCGCTAAGAAAGCATTTCACCACGCGCGCAAAGCTGCGAGCGTAAGCTAGTAAAAAATATACATAAATATAGTGAGTATGAACAGAAGATAATAAAACAACATTAAAAATTGATAAATGGAATAGGTTCAGCATAATGCTGTGCAGCGGGTAGGTCCTGCGCGCAGCGCTGATTTTCAGCCTACCTCGTGCTCAACAAATAATAAATTTACTTCTGTAATAAATGTAGAGACTGACAAAATAAATTGCATTAAATTGTTTATAAAAAAATAAGAAAGAAATACAGGTTGTATACCTCTATAAAAACAGAACTTGAGAATACATACATTGCATAATATATATAAGACAAGTCGTCCAGTTTTGGCCACATTAAAGGCAGTCAAAGGGTTAATAACCTACTGCAGTAGTTCAGTCGATTGAACTTATGAATTGTATAGGGCTCATTCTCATGGAATCGATTCTCATCGTCACCTTCATGGCAATTCTTATTTATTGTTTATTTGTAATGTTTATGTATAATATTGTGTAGAACTGGATAACACGAGTAAACTTTTATATAAATAATTTAAATCGTACGTTTCATTTCGAAGAAAAACAGTTTTGAAATTTTCGACGCCACGAAAGTGATTCAGTCATTATTTTTGCACAACTTTTTCAAGTAAACCCCTTTTTAAAGACTAAATCTACCAAAAATGAGCAATAAAACGACATTCTACGTAACAACAAACATCACTACAGAAGAAAATATGCGTAATTTGAGATATTACTTTACCTTTCACTTTACTTTTTTATTAGTCAGAAATTTGGTATGTATGTATTAAAACCCTAACGTAACAGGTAAAGTACTTTTTAGTTGGTAAAAAGGCCCTTTCTAAACAAAACAATACAAATAAAATCACTATCGTGGCTTAAAAATCACCTTCATGGTAAAAAACGCTATGAAGGTGATGCCACGCTGGTGACGAAAATGTACCTTTTTAGTGAAATTCTGGAAAGTTTTGGTATAATGTATAAAATTAAATACTACATCTTTATCTCGCACATTTTAGCATTTCGAAAAGCTAGCTTTGATTTAAATAACTGAAATACAATGCATAAAAATGTTGTCCATGCAAGTGATCGGTACACCCGTGAATAAATTGAAACTTAGCAATTATATTTTTTCCACGGCTCGATAAGTCCTAGATCCTACTTCTACGATTGCAGAACATGGCCATCATTGAAATGAATCAAACTCTGTATTGGATTGTTGATGTTGTGTTAAAGACAGAGCGGTAAAGTTAAAAATGTATTTTTTAACTTTGTCACGTAAACCACTAGCACGTTACATATCCGACAAATTTAGAGCCGGTACACATTGGGCGCTTTCAAACGCGTGGTTCTCAAGACGCACGTTCGCAAAACGCGCGTTTTGAAAGCGCCCAATGTGGACCTAACTCTAAAAACATTTTATTTTGTCGATTAATAGTGATAATAAAGTCTTTGTTTTAATGTGAATTGTTTCTGTAAACATGCTATTTCTGCAACTACATAGGTATAATATGTTATTTATTGTTCTGCCGTTGCGTTGGCCGTTGATATATTATAGGTATAGTTATTGCAATCGATTACGCATTTGCAATGGTGGTCACTGAGTCACTGGTCACTATAAACCGACTAAAATTAAATTAAACCGACTAAAATTAAATGTTGTTAAACAGAACCTAAACGTAACGTATTCTAAAACATATAGGTATATTTTTCCTTTCCTGCTTAGTTGTCTGGAAGAGATCGCTATATGCTATAAGACCGCCAATTGTAAAACTATTTAATTTGAAATGTATTTAATGCTGCATATTGAGTGTTTTGTAATTTTTGTGTGCTAAAAAGAGTCTATTATATCTATGTAAACTAAACGGTGTTGTTGGGTTATGCGACAAAGTTAAGAAATGTCTATTATGTTAACCGTTCTATGTCTATGACAACATTTATTTTTTTGTCGTTTTATAGTGATTGCCACCAGTCCACTAGTGTAAATTAACTAATACAACCAGTGGCGGCGCTAGACCAAGCGTGGGCGTCGGCGAAATTAGGTTCGCGAGGCCCCCCTTTTTCGGCTAGCATTTTTTTCAAACTGAGAAGGGACACATTTAAGCGTAGTCATACAATTTTGAATACTTTACACCTTTTTTACACTAAACGACGCGTTAAATTCATCTTTGTAAATTAACGGCATAAACTCACTTGTATTTACTTCATCTTCGTGCCTTACGCCTCACTTCGAGCGATGATATATTTTTTTAAATTCTGTCTAAGTGAGTATGAAAGGTATGCGTTTATCTCACTCCGAGTGGTAACAAAAGCATTATTATCTGTAGGAGCGCGAGCAGTTCGCTGCGAGTGCCGAGAAATTCTAGCATTTTTCAGTACGAATGCTGAACGTTTAGCTAGCTCTGAGTGGCAAGGAAACTAAATATTATATTCTTATGTATAAAAGCGCGAGCAGCTCGTTGCTAGCCCCGAGAAAATTTCAAATTTTTCAGCACGAATAATGTACGCTTTGCTTGGTCCGAGTGGCTAGGAATCTCAATATATTCTTATGTATAAAAGCGCGAGCAGCTCGTTGCGAGCGCCAAGAATATTTTGAATTTTTCTGCACGAATTATGTGCATTTGCTTGCTTCGAGTGGCAAGGAAATTGAATTAAAATTAAATATTCTATCTAGTAAGAGCCCAAACAGAGAAAAGTTTGTATTTTTGAATGCGAAAGTTGTACGTTTAACTCGTTCTAAGAGTCACGAGATTACAATAATTTTCCTAATTAGAGAGCAAGCAGTTAGCTGATTAGACAAGAAAAAAAATTAAGCCACATTAAATTACTTAATTTTCATGGCCCCCATGCCCGCGGGGGATATTAACATGGAGTTAGTAGTACCTTTATATAGTTTGAAAGGCTGTATGTCGCTGTTTTTGCTTTCCTGAAATATAAGTCCTACCTAAATCATTATAATACTTGTAAAGGTCTTCTTTTGATGTATTTTGATGAATGGCCTTAAGTACTTTACAATCACTTAACTCGCGAATATGTTAAAAAAAAAAATTAAAAATTTTGCGAGGCCCCCTCAAGCGCGAGGCCGTCGGCGGTCGCCGACGTCGCTGACGCCTAGCGCCGCTACTGAATACAACCTCTGGGCATGCCTTTACGGCGTCGTCTTTCCTTTGAAATTCATTCTGAGGGGCTATTGGCTAATTCTCATCCACTACGATTGATGGCAACTTCAATGTACATTGCTGCTTTTGTTACTTTACTTATATAAATAAGGAGGTTTAAGCAAGTAATGTACGCGAAATTGTCTATGGATTCTAGTGTTTTACATGTCGTTTGACGATAGCCAATAGGCCCTCTGATCTTTGCCCATTGGTTATGTATTTATATTATTACATATTTATTTATATATAAAACACTGCAATGTCGCCTGTTAATTTTCATTTCGAGTGGGTACAAAAAGATGTCTCAAAAAATACCAAAAAATCAAATAAAGGATTACGTACCGATATGTTTGTTTTATTTTTCATAAGTTTTTCCTTATTTTAGTGTGCCTATTAGTGCGTATTCACACGTACCTACGCTGATACGTAAAGCTAGAGTCACACTATTGGGATTAGGGATTGCAATCCGGAAAACCGGATTCGGTAATCCGGCGGATCCGGCGTCATTTAGCGGTTACCGGATCCGGTAAAAATATACCGGATCCGGAGACCGGATCCGGTGCTAGCAGTTTGTGGTAAAATAATATTGCTGTTGCATGCGTAGGTACTTTTAATGCGTTGCGCGTGGTATTCATGCCTGCAAGTCGTTCGTCGCCTTTTTTTTTCTTACAAATAAAATAAAAATGGCTGAGAAATAACTCTTATTTATTTGTGGTTCTTTTTTATTTGTAAATCTGATAAAAACTCCCGCGTTTTTACAACGCATTATAGTTGTTTGATCGTGACGTCACACTACTAATACATTTTTGTTTAGTGGTTTGACGTCACACGTTCCTACACAGAATCTTATATCTCAGCCATTTATATTTTATTTGCAAGAAAAAAAATACGTACCGAATATTTTTACAAGCTTTATATTACTTTCACCTGTCTGTTGTCTGTCTGTCTGTCTGTCTGTCTGTAATCAAATCTTGCAAGTTTGATTTGACCCACTTCCCGGTTTCCAATTGAGCTGAAAATTTGCATGCGTGTGTGAATCGGATGACAATGCAATATTATTATGACATGGAGCTGATCTGATGATGGAGCTGGAGGGTGGCTATAGGAACTCTGTCATTAAACAACGTAACCCCATCGAGTTTGGGCTCATTTGATTCGTCTTGACGAGTACTATATGATGCAAGATGGTAATGATAATTAAAGCTTGTTTTTTTTAAAAGTTTTTTTTAAATTTCACTTGTTTTATTATTAAAATTACGGACTAATTGTATTTTAAAAATGTTGACCTTGTCAACATCCCTATAGCGGAGAATGAGAGATACTGCGTGTCGCCATAAGTACGTATGAAAGAGCGCTAGGTGCGGCAATATTATGTAGTGTTTCGTAAATTTTAGTTCATAAATGGGGCTACCTTGAGAGAGCGCCGCGATAACAATCAAGAAAATTAGTACCTTGAAATACAAACAAATGGACAAGATAATAATCCGGCCAAGCAGACTATTGTATTTAATATGTATTATGAAGGGTTCCGTATCGTAATTACAGGGTTTTTTTTATATTTATAAGACACAAATACATAGAATAATTCTTAATTAAATTGTAATTTCTACATATTTATAAGTAATTTTTCTTTTTAAATTTTCTTTTCGATATTATAAATTGATTTTTATCTGATTTTAAATTAAGTACTCGACATTGTGGAAAAAATATTATTTTATATTATTCAGTTAAGTAAATAGGTGCCTACTTGTAATCATTATTATATTTATTTTAGGTTACCTACCTACTATGTACTTACTACCTACCTAATAATAATTGTAACTTTTCGCGTTGTCTTTATTTTTGTAAGTTTTGCATTAGGAATTAGGACTTAACCATAAAAAATCATCTGTTTTTTATTTGTTATGTTTTTTGTTCTGTTAAAAATATATATTATACTAAGCACTGGCGGATCCAGGATTTGGTTCTGGGGGGGGGGCCAAGATGCAGACGGGCAAAAATATTATAATTTTTACTCCAAAAAGTGTGTGTTTAGCTCGCTCTGAACAGTTAGAAAGTTCAAATACCCTTAATAATAAGTGGGCGAGCAACTTGCTGCGAGCGCTGAGAAAAAAAAATCATCTTGACCATGAAATGTGTTCAAAATTCGTAACTCCACAATGCTTCTGGGTAGGGCCTTGGCCCCCTGGCCCACCCCCTAAATCCGCCTATGATACTAAGTATACAAAAATTGTTCAATTGGGTACGATATATGGAACCCTAAAAATGATTGTGAAATCATAAACACGATAATATTTTTATCAGCTAAGTCAAACTCAGCGGTTACTGAAGACGCACCCTTTTAAGAATTTTCTGGCAGATATTCTTCTTAAATAAAGATAAAAAAAATATTATCAGTAAAGTACCTACATACATCTAAATATATAAAAGGAAAGAGTGACTGATTGACTGACTGATCTATCAACCTACAGCCCAAACCACTGAACGGATTGGGTTGAAATTTGAAACACAGATAGGTTTTATGATGTGGACCTCCGCTAAGAAAGCATTTCACCACGCGCGCAAAGCTGCGAGCGTAAGCTAGTAAAAAATATACATAAATATAGTGAGTATGAACAGAAGATAATAAAACAACATTAAAAATTGATAAATGGAATAGGTTCAGCATAATGCTGTGCAGCGGGTAGGTCCTGCGCGCAGCGCTGATTTTCAGCCTACCTCGTGCTCAACAAATAATAAATTTACTTCTGTAATAAATGTAGAGACTGACAAAATAAATTGCATTAAATTGTTTATAAAAAAATAAGAAAGAAATACAGGTTGTATACCTCTATAAAAACAGAACTTGAGAATACATACATTGCATAATATATATAAGACAAGTCGTCCAGTTTTGGCCACATTAAAGGCAGTCAAAGGGTTAATAACCTACTGCAGTAGTTCAGTCGATTGAACTTATGAATTGTATAGGGCTCATTCTCATGGAATCGATTCTCATCGTCACCTTCATGGCAATTCTTATTTATTGTTTATTTGTAATGTTTATGTATAATATTGTGTAGAACTGGATAACACGAGTAAACTTTTATATAAATAATTTAAATCGTACGTTTCATTTCGAAGAAAAACAGTTTTGAAATTTTCGACGCCACGAAAGTGATTCAGTCATTATTTTTGCACAACTTTTTCAAGTAAACCCCTTTTTAAAGACTAAATCTACCAAAAATGAGCAATAAAACGACATTCTACGTAACAACAAACATCACTACAGAAGAAAATATGCGTAATTTGAGATATTACTTTACCTTTCACTTTACTTTTTTATTAGTCAGAAATTTGGTATGTATGTATTAAAACCCTAACGTAACAGGTAAAGTACTTTTTAGTTGGTAAAAAGGCCCTTTCTAAACAAAACAATACAAATAAAATCACTATCGTGGCTTAAAAATCACCTTCATGGTAAAAAACGCTATGAAGGTGATGCCACGCTGGTGACGAAAATGTACCTTTTTAGTGAAATTCTGGAAAGTTTTGGTATAATGTATAAAATTAAATACTACATCTTTATCTCGCACATTTTAGCATTTCGAAAAGCTAGCTTTGATTTAAATAACTGAAATACAATGCATAAAAATGTTGTCCATGCAAGTGATCGGTACACCCGTGAATAAATTGAAACTTAGCAATTATATTTTTTCCACGGCTCGATAAGTCCTAGATCCTACTTCTACGATTGCAGAACATGGCCATCATTGAAATGAATCAAACTCTGTATTGGATTGTTGATGTTGTGTTTAACAGCAGCCGTTAAACTACGCAAATTTAAAACACCTAAAATCGTGTGACCGCCGCATTATATCATTTTAAATTTAAAATAATAATGAAAGGCTTTTTTGAGACTGTATACCATAAAGTGTATTTGATTGCAAAAATGTTGGTATATGGTGTATACAGATACACCCAAATTTGTTAAAGTAGTGCCCAAATGTTTCTCTGCAACGGAAAGTGTGACACCATGAGAATACGGAAAATGGCCCCGTTTTTGACCTTTCATGTTAAATTTTAGTATTATTTCTTGCGTCTATTATGACAATCTTTATTTATTTTGTAGCTTAATATATGTTTTATCCACCTATCTAAAATTCATGTCTCTTTCTTTAACCGTTTAGGAAATATAACCGTGTGACCATCAAATTTGAGCTAAAATGAGAATGAGCCATAGAGTACCTATAGGCAAATAGGCTCATAATAAAAACATGGTACCAAAAAAACATTAACATAATAATTAGTGTACTTTTTAATGGACCAAAATTATAATCTCCCTTTGGGTACATTTAAAAAAATACAGTACCGATTAGAAGGCATTTTAACCAACCTTTTACACCAAACCATACGTGCCTTTTCCCCTGGAAAAATGTGTTACGCATCGTCACTCTGCGCCGGGGGGCGCAGTGCGGTCTGTGGGACTCCCTCGCCGAAGATGAGCGTGGCGGGGATACCCACTAAAAACCTAGGGGTGTTCCTGCGGGACGCCATTTTGCCGGGGCTGCGGTTACGCCGAAGCACTCTTCCGTGACCCCGACGGCACGGCAAACCACACGTACTTACGCTATGTAACAAAGCAAACAAGTTCATAGATCATATCCTACGCCGAAATCTCACGAGCCTTCTAAGTGAATTAGCCCATTTGACCCTACTGGTACTAGACGTGTGCGCCGCGCCGCCGCGCCGCCGCCGCCGGTCATTTTGGCCACGCCGCCGCCGCCGATCATATTATCGGCGTGAAATCGGCGTGAAAAAAATTATTTACTTAATTATAATATTTTAATCATCAATTGTTATCCAAATAAAATAATAGAAGACACAAGAAATGTCTTACATAAATTTAAACGTTTTGAAAGGGGTAGAAATAATAAAACTATTCGGCGGGTCGACACGCGACTGCCTCTACCTGTTGCTTTTATTACCCGTGATGTACTAATATTTTGAGAAATTAAAAGCATGATATTTGTATGGAGGTATGATTTTCACTTTCCACCATTTTGTTCCACACCAAACAAGCGAATGCCAACGATAGGATTCGTTAACGCCGGGGTCACATAACGGGACGGGGTAACATCGCGGTCGAGCCCTCAATGAAATATCATGGACTCGTCCTCGACGGGCGGTGGAATTTCTGCGAGCACTTTCCCCACATGATCCGTCCGCTACTTCAGCAGTAGACGGACAGAGAGCACGAGTCTCTGACCTTCCGGCTCGTGCAGGTGTTTTCCGGGTACGGATGCTTCAGAAATTACTTGCATGCACCACGTAGCCGGTAGAGAACAGATCCCTAGTTGCCACTTCTGTGGTTGCGAAGTAGATACGCGCGCCTAGCATGGGTCAGTAAGCACCGTACCCTCATCGCATTTATGGGGGAGGAACTCTTACTATCAAACATGGAAAGAGCCATGGTTGCAAGTTGCAAGCGAGGAATCGTAGCAGGCTGCGTCTCATTCTGCGAGAGGATACTCTCACAGAAGGAGATCGGGAGAACGGAAGTTCACCACCGACCTCCTGATGCGTGCCCGGAGAAGGAGATATCGGAGGCGCATCCTACACGCCCTTTTCCTGGGTCTAGACGAAGTACAGAGCTACTCACCGACAAACAGATCCACGAGGTGGTGGGCTTTGGAGAATGAAGTTAAACTCCTTTCACTCCACTGAGGTGGGGTACTCCTGTCAAATAGGACCAATCGCCATCGGGGCTGCGGATGATGTGCTTCGGCTTTCCCCTGCCCCGGCACTGTGGCGTCCGCAGGAACACCCCCGGTTTTTTTGTGGGTTTCCACGCCACGCCCTTCATTAACAAGGGAGACCCACATACCCGAAGAAAAAAAAACCAACATAACGACGACCGCTGAACAGCCCGGAATGACCCCTCCACGAACACGGATTTTATATTCCGCTTTTTTTTAAAACCTCCTCCCCATATTACAACAACAACAACGACCGGTCGGTGAGTCAAGTCCTCAGAGATGCCTCGTGTAGAAGCAAAAAAACATGTCAACTCTCTCGATGTATACTATTTCTAACGAAGCAACACCAGGCGCGGATCCAGACCATAATTTTGGGGGGGGTCATCGGCTTGAATTTTTTTCAAACTAAGAATTTTTTTGGAGACTCGTTACAGCGTAGTCTTGAAAATCTTACATTTTTCAGTGCGCGTTTTGATTGCTCCGACTAGCAAGGAAACTAAATATTCTTACTTATAAAAGCGCGAGCAGCTCGCTGCGAGCGCCGAGAAAATTTTGAATTTTTCAGCACGAATGATGTGCGTTTAGTGTTTAGCTTGCTGCGAGTGGCATGGAAACTAAATATTCTTATTTATAAAAGCGCGAGCAGCTCGCTGCGAGTGCCGAGAAAATTTGGAATTTTTCAGCACGAATGATGTGCATTTAACTTGCTCCAAGTGGTAAAGAAACTAAATACACATAATTGTGAAATCCTAGGTAACACTGTACTGATTATGGGCAGCCGTTATCTCTTAACATCAGGGGAGCGTCTTGCTCGTCTTCTACTTCATCACATAAAAAAAAAAAAAAAAATCTTATTTGTAGAGCGCGAGCAGCTCGCTGCGAGCGCCGAGAAAATTTGGGATTTTTCAGCACGTAGGTATGACGTGCGTTTTAGCTTGCTCCGAGTGGCAAGGAAACTAAATATTCTTATTTATAAAAGCGCGAGCAGCTTGCTGCGAGCGCCGAGAAAATTTTGAATTTTTCAGCACGTATGACGTGCGTTTAGCCTGTTTCTAGAGGCAAGGAAACAAAATATTCTTATTTATAAAAGCGCGAGCAGCTCGCTGCGAGCGCCGAGGAAATTTTGAAATTTTCAGCACGTATGACGTGCATTTAGCTTGCTCCGAGAGGCAAGGAAACTAAAAATTCTTATTTTAAAAGCGCGAGCAGCGAGCTGCGAGCGCCGAGAAAATTTGAATTTTTCAGCACGAATGATGTACGTTTAGCTTGTTCCGAGTAGCAAGGAAACTAAATATTCTTATTTATAGAGCGCGAGCAGTTCGCTGCGAGCGCCATGAAAAATTTGTAATTTTCAGCACGTATGACGTGCATTTAACTTGCTCCGAAAAGCAAAGAAACTTAATATTGTTATTTTTAAAAGCGCGAGCAGCTCGCTGCGAGCGCCGAGAAAAATTTGAAATTTTCAGCACGAATGATGCGCGAGCAGCTCGAGAAAATTTTGAATCTTTCACGATGAATGATCCGAGTTTTGCTCGCTCTGAGCAGTATGAAAATTAAATATTAATATTTATAGAGCGGGAGCAGCTCGCTGCGAGCTCAAATACTTAGCTGCAAAGACGACATAAAGCGCGAACAGCTTGCAGCAGTTAATACAATCCAACTAATCCCAAATATGAAAGACACTGTGCTGTTTGCTACAAAAACCTACGGATAATTCGTAGGCGAGGACAGAAAAAAAGTAACTTGGTAAAAAAAAATTAAAACAGCGAAACAGTTTTATGAACTTGTACGTAAAGCTTAGAGAAAATTTCCTAATTCTAACTGTGAAAGTAGCGTAAAACCAGTTCATATGATCGGAATTTTTTTCCGACTGGGATTTTGGGGGGGGTCATGACCCCCTTGACCCCCCCCCCCTGGATCCGCGCCTGAGCAACACCTGCAGCGGTTTTCATCATCGTCGTCGTTGTAACTCCCTTACATATTAGAAGAAGTCAGAGGAGTTAATGCATGCATATGCGAAAGGTCGGGTGGTGCATTCGATGGTAGAATTAATGCTCACTATAACATAGTGTATCGTTTGAATTTCTCGTCACCTTATTAGCCTCAAATTGGAGCAGAATTTATACTAAATATTGATATTTATTAATAATCATCACAGATTGCCGCAAAGTAACACCTAATTTCATTATATATAACAAACATGAGCTAAGAAACGTGATTTAGTACGCTTTATTTTGATTTTTGTTGAATTTTACCCCCACGCCGATTTCACGCCGATTACGCCGCCGCCGCCGGTCATTTTACGACCAGACGCCGCCGCCGGTCGTTTTATAATCGGCGCACATGTCTAACTGGTACTAAACACTGTAATCACCATATAATTGACCCGTTAATTTAGGCCTCATTAGCAAGCTAGTGGGTAATTGGTGCTCCTATTTAGTACCTTGTTGTAAAAAGGCACCAAATTTGACCTACTGTTACAGTCTACAGTTCAAAAGCACTTTGAGTAATATGAATTTTAGAGGAAGCTTGCGCTTTGAGCTACTGCACTGATTTTAATGAAACTTGATCTTTTCGCTAAGTTTTAATAATAAATGATAGCTTTTCGTAACAAGTGAATTAAATTAAAAATTTAAAAAACCCCCAACGCAATACGTAATTGAAATTTTTTTGATGGCGGTCATCTTGGATTTTAAATTTTATATAGTGAGCTGTATTCTACTCGTTAAGCCCTTTCATTTGATACCCATATCGATGGGGTCGTGGAAGAAAAAAGTAATCCGCCATTTTGTAGCGGCGGCCATCTTAGATCGATTTCCACCAAACATGGCTAAGAACACTCTCGACTAACTTTACTTTCAAACAAAAAAAACTAAATCAAAATCCGTTCATCCGTTTGGGAGCTACGATGCCACAGACAGACACACACACACACAGACAGACACGTCAAACTTATAACACCCCGTCGTTTTTGCGTCGGGGGTTAAAAAAGAACTATTAAGAGATACAAGTTAATAAAATATTTGGTGCTTGTTTATAACATTTTTTTATTATTAAGCAAATAGGTAGATTTTAAAATTTTACGATTTAATCGTGCACGTCAGAAAGGTTTAGGAGATATGCTACGGCTAAACCTCGAAGTGTATGTACCTAGTACTCGTACCTAACTACACCTAGGTTTAGCTGGATAACTAGGTTTGCAGGCGTACTTCAGGGTATTGCCGCAGCCGCAACATATACAACAATAGGTACCTATACTTTATAATATGAATATATCTGTAATGTTGTAGGTACATTTGTGAGCTCGTATTTTAATTAGTTTCCGTTAATTATTATTATTAGCCATAGCCCTCCGTAACACATATTAATTCATAATTATCCTGGCTACTGGCTACCAAATAGGCAGTTTGAATTGCGCACGGCTCGCAATCAAGCTGTCGACCAAATCTGGCCGTCTGGCATTAGCGGATCCAGGGGGGGGGGACAGGGGGGTCATGGCCCCCCAGATGGTTTGTAAATTGGGGTATCGAATATTTTTTGTCCAAAATGTAGATTATTAATAAATATTATTATTAAATACTAGGTGCGCCCAGTGGTTTTACCCGCTGTACTGTAGCCTATGTGTTATTCCAGAGTCTAAGCTATCTCTATACCAAATTTCAGCTCAATCGGTCCACCCGTTTAGGCGTGAAAGAGTAACAAACATACATCCATACATTCTCAGAAATCATCTGTGAACGAAAATTGAACTATTATAGAGAACAAAATGCTACTTGGGAAGTGGCGTCAAGTGGTGTATCTCTCACTTTTTTTATCAGATTATAAATAAAAAAATGCGTGTCCATTATTTTAATAATCTACATTACCTATAGACAAAAAAATCTATTCTCAAAACCCCAATATAGTATTTTCTCTTTTGAATAGTAATATATATAAACATAGGTGGATTTGGGGGGGGGGGGCGGGGGGCCATGCCCCAGAAGCATTGTAATTTTTTTCTCGCCGCTCGCAGCAAGCTGCTCGCGCACTTATTATTACGGATATTTGAACTTTCTAACTGTTCAGAGCGAGCTAAACACACTTTTTTCGTAGTAAAAATTATAATATTCTTGCCTTTCTGCACCTTCCCCCCCCCCCCCCCCCCCCCAGAACCAAATCCTGGATCCGCCCTTGTATACAAAATTAAAGGTAATGTATATAACATGAACGTTGATATGTGCAAAAGTTTCTCGCAGTTAAAAAAAGTTTTAAATAGACCTGGATCCGCCAGTGTCTGTTGGCACCTCACCAGCGATGGACGTTTCCGCTTAGCTTCTATTGCACTTTTATCCTGTTTTTTTCCCCATGTCGAACTAGTCTTAGGAACCTATCTAGTGATTTAAAGTCCTAAATTCTGCGCGGCACCATACTGCGTTTGTCACACTGATATTATAATAATAATTGGGGTTTATCATCATCATCATCATCATCAGCCCACGCTCGTCCACTGCTGGACATAGGCCCCCATGGCACGCCACTCAACTTGTTCCCCCGTCTTCCTCCTCTATCCGCTCCCCGCGACCTTCCGAATATCGTCACCCCATCTCGCTCAAGGACGCCCTACACTACGTTTGCCGAGACGCGGTCTCCACTCTAGAACCCGTGTACCCCATCGGTTATCGGTTCTGCGGCAAATGTGACCAGCCCATTGCCACTTCAACTTGCTAATCCTTTCGGCTTTGTCGGTAACTCAGGTTCTCTGCCGAATCACCTCATTTCTGATGCGATCCTTTAGAGAGACGAGAGATTATTTTTTTTATAGATAGAGTAATTCAAGAGGAAGGGGGAGACTGGGGAAAGGATATAGGATAATTTTATTCCCACGGGAAACAAACTTTTTTACCGCGGTTTGTAACTAGTTTAATATACATATATCATTTTATAGCTGTGCCCGGCGGTTTTACCGCTGTATTGTAGCCTATGTATTATTTCAGGGTCTAAGTACAAATTTCAGTTTAATCGGTCGTCCACCCGTTTAGGTGTGAAAGAGTACCTAACACATAGGCTATAGTATATAGTAGGTAGAGCGGGTCAAACCGCTTGCGGCAGCTAATATAATAATAAATCTCAGTCTATATTTGATACTTCCATCTGACCACAGAGCTCTCAGAAAGCGAGATGTCAAGCATACTTAATCCCGCCGGCCCGCCCCGATGCGATCTTCGCCTAGGTTTACGAGTACATGAACAATACGATAATGTAGCGAGAAAAGAGAGGTTCACAAGGTTCTCAAGGTGTTTATGTTATGCATTAAAATGTACGTCGCTCCCATTTATTAACAGTTAACAGCAAACTTAAGGTCGGTTTTTAAATTAAATATTTTTTATTTACTTTAACTCGGCGGGAGGCGCGCCGCGGGCGCGCCCCATAATGCAACACGGATAGTGGCTACCGGGTAAAAAATAGATACCACAGTGGAATTATTGTGAAAATTGGTTTTTTTATAATCGATATTTTTAATTTAAAAAATATTTATGTTGTATTTGAATATGTTTCTAATGAAATATATGTGTATGAGAAATATTTATCTGTTAAGCAAACAATGACAAAAGTTTCGTTACTATTGCGTCACATGTTTTTAATTGATTTCATTCATTTTGTTAATTGTTTTCATAATTCTAAAATATTTAATTAACCTTCTAAACTTAAAATATCTATCATAGTGAAATAAAAAATACCTCTTTTTTTATCAGCCCCTAGTTCCATAAATAGATAACGATATAGCAATAAATATTTGAGTTTATTCTTTCCGTATTTGCATGATTACTAACAATTTTGACGAATGCTTGGAACTATCAGTAATGATTAAATTTAGATAATTATGTGTACGTGACATATCACAAATTCCGAGACACTTGCTTATCTATTCCTACTTAACGAAGAGGTAATTTTTGGGAATATATTTATGCATAAGTAGCTACCAGGGTACCAGCAAAATAAAACTGGTCATGATGAGGTTCAGAAACTAGTATAATATAATATCAGGATGTATATAATGTAATATGTACTAGTTATATAGGCAAATCGAGGTTTGGCAAATCCTGATTTAATAAAATTGCATTTCAGGGTTTAACTAAGAGACTTGGTCATACCTAGGTTTTTCTGCACAACGGGGTTTGACGATAACATATATTATTTTAGTACCTACTTACATATAACTACTGTTATGTTCATAACTATTTCTTGTATGGTATGCAATAAAGTATCATTCTATTCTATTCTACCCAACATGTCGTTGGGTCTGTCGTGTGTGTATTATGTGTGTTGTGTGTGTAATAGTCTCTGCCTACCCAAACGGGAACCAGGCGTGATAATAATGTATACCTATGTATACTAATATGTTCCTATAACGTTACCTATTGTGACGTGGACGTAGAATACCTAAAGGCATGTAAACACTACGTAAGCACATAACTTCATGCTCCATTAACTGGACAATGTTTGGAATGCTGTAAACAATTCAGTTTTATCGTAAATTTGATGGATTGTAAACAATTTCAGCATAAAAGTTCTCATAGACCTGAGCATTCGGTTGTAAAAAAAGTATAAGTAGGTATATGATATAACACATGTGATGAATGCGCGTGTGTGTGCTTTTACGCCAAAAACACACCCAGACATATATAATTTATGTAAAAAACACCCGTCATTATACCCTTAACTTTTAGCAGGTTCAATCAATTAAAATACTTACACAATATTTCATACTAGCTTATACTCGCGGCTTTACCCGCGAGCCAAAATTCTTTCTTAGCGGAGGTCTACCTCACGACACCTATCTGTAATCAACATTTCAATTCAATCTGTTTAGTGGTTTGAGCTGTACGTTGATAGATCAGACAGTCAGTCAATCAGTCACTCTTTCCTTTTATACCTATATTTAGATTATGTTAGGTACTTGGTTCGGGTGACATCACGTCACAAGTAACATCATTCACAATTCAAAATCGGCCTCGATTCTCAATAATTGCTTGTACCCACCTGTCTACGTCACAGCTATCTAATTTCTATGAAAATGACTCATAACTCACACCAGTATTTGGTCGTCCGATAATAAACAAATAAAGCGAACACACCATTTATCTTTTTGTTAAAATTTGGAAAACAATATTTAAAATACTATTTAAAAATACTAATTTTGTATATTTTTCTGTTCCTTATTATGTGAAATAAAAGTTTTATGAATTTTAAAAATATATCTGAATATATATTAAAGGAAAGAGTGTCTGATTGACTGACTGATCTATCAACTCACAGCCTAAATCGCTAAACGGATTGAGTTTAAATTTGGAAAACAGAGAAAGGTTTTACGACGAAGACCTCCGCTAAAAATAGCTAATTTTTCAACTAATGAAAAAAAAAATGATTTTGCTGTTCGTGAGAGTTTAAGTCACGAACTCGCGAAGTAGGCTAAAATTAAATCTTCATAAGTTGTTTTTTGATTATTTGTGATTTAAATTTTCAATTTGACCACGAAGATTTCTAACCAAAATCTAAATTTCTTGGTAGTGATAAGTAATTATATAATATACTATTGACTGTGTTCGGGCAGGCTATCAGAATTGACATTTGACATGCTTTTTTGTCGGAGTACAAACTACAAAAATAATTTAATGAAGATAATTATAAGACCTATGTTCTAATACCTAATTAAAAACATTTCCACTCGCTATACTGGTGGTAGACTTAGGCCGCGGCTAGTTACCACCCACTGCACAAAACCGTGTCGTCAAGCGGTTTATTACCGTTAAAGCCAGGGAACGATTTATCCCGCCTTCTAGGTTTAGTCCGCTACCATCTACGGCCGCATCGGTTAAATAACGTTGTCAAAGGCTAACCTATATTGAACTAAAAAACATAAGTAGGTAGGTACCTAACTTATGTGGATCTAGTGTAGAGGGGGCAGAAAGATTGTAAGACTTCCTTTGCAGGGGACCGACTCGTCGAGGTGGGTACCCCAACAGTGCCAGTTATTCTACCACCTGAGCAGTGATGTCCAAACTTCGATTAAATATTATGCAAACGTGCTTCGGCAGAAGGGCACTGTATGAAATTACTGGGCTAAAGAGTCTTAACATCTTATTACTCTACGAAAATTTTCTCTTCCAAGTATTCAAAATTTTAGTTAAAGATAGTAAAAAAAAATCATCGGCCCGCCCTAGAAAAAAATCCTGGATCCGCCAGTGCGTACCTATAGCAAAATGAATTTGTATAGGTGTGTGTAGGCTGTAGGAAGCGTAATAAACCGGGTTACGACAGTAACTAATCAGTATCGGGTGATAGATTAGATAACATAATATAATATTACAATATATCCGTAGTCCGTAGAGCTCTTAGAAAGAGAGGTGTCAAGCAAACACATCATCTTTTCGGGGTATAATTTTCTTATTAACCGAATTTCGGGAGCTTGAGCCGAATTTCTCTTCTGCGGTCCATTACTATTAAAATACAGGAATTAACCCGCACTTACGAATTTTAATAACAAATTGTTTGTCTTAACATGGTAAAAAAATATAGGTATACCTACCTAATATTTTACCATGAATTTATTAAATCGATAGCGCTATAGCGAAATTTAGTGATTTTGAAGGTGGTAGAAATGTTGAGTTTGGCGTGCGGCGTGCGGGCTCTATTTATTTAAGTCGAGAGAAGATAAAGTTTACTCACTGCAGTTGATCACTGCACAGGTGCTCACGGTTGTCTGAAAGAGATCGCTTTTAGCGATAAGACCGCCAATTTTAACACCCTTGTATACTATGTAACAATATTTTTAAGTTTTTGTTTTCATGTGGAGTTTCAATAAAGAGTTGTGTATTGTATTGTTTGGAAAATTATAACTTCAGTTTTATATAACAACAAAAATTAAGCACTTAAAAACATACTTAAATTATAATAATACATGATTACTTCGCAACCTTGAAATTAGACAAAAAATATAGTTGAGCGGAAATAGTACGACTTTACAGCTCTGATTTTAAGTGCTCTGCGACCTTATTATTTCACCAACTTAAAACGTCGCTAGCATCGATTTTAAAAGGCGATGGCAGTTAGAAATTCATAGTTCTACTTTTAGCCACCGGTCAAATAAACGTAGCAACGATATAAGGTAAAATTTTGATTTTTTTATCTCTGTTTTATGTTTAGGTAACTTAAGTGACTCATGCATTTTTTCGATTGATTTCTGTTCAATCTTCGAATTTGATCTTATTTTATCTGAATTTAAATCCGCAATGACAGTTTCAAAGAAAAAAGACAAAACAATGTCGCTTACAGAGGTACCTACTATTATGTACGCGCACCTATTACCTATACTTGTATACTTCAAAAGGAGAAGACAATAACGACCTTTACATTTACATTTAATATAATGTAATACTAGCTGCATCCTGCGGTTACCCATTGAAAAACTTTTTTTGTACCAGGAAAAGATCTGTAGCGTACAGCGTAAGTAGTACCTAACATATTATGTATATATTCATAGGCGGATTTAGGGGGGCCAAGACCCCCCCAGAAGCATTGTAGAGTTACGAATTTTGCACATATTTCATGGTCAAAATTATATTTTTTTTCTCGGGGCTTGCAGCTTTATAAAGGATATTTGAATTTTCTAACTGTTCAGAGCGAGCGAAACACACTTTTCGTAGAAAAATAAATATTTCTGCCCGTCTGCACCTTGGAAAAAAAATCCTGGATCCGCCCTTGTATATGCTTTCCATTGTAATAAAGTAGTGTGTTTGATACCTACGAGCGAGGTACTAATTTCAAGATAATCGAGCGATGCGATGTTGACCTTACCTGTAAATAATTAAGTAAAACAATGGCGTTGTTGATTCGTCATCACTTTGTTACACCATTATCCATTTAAGTCACACATGAATGAGGTCTGACTGAAACCGACGATCATGTACCTATGACCTATGTAATGAATTAAATTATAAAAATTAAAAAAACCCACAACGCAACGCTTTCAAAATATGTAATTCGCCGTTATGTGGCCGTTACGACCATCTTGGATTTTAAATTTATCATAGTCCGTTGTATACCACAAGTAAAGCCCTTTTTATTTGATACCCATATTGAGGGGGTCGTAGAAAAAAAGTATAATACCTAACATCCGCCATTTTGTAGCGGCGGCCATCTTGGATCGATTTTCACCAAACATGGCTAAGAACACTCTCAACTAAAACTAAACTAGATCAAAATCCGTTCATCTGTTCGGGAGCTACGTTCGCACAGGCAGACAGACAGACAGACACGTCAAACTTATATAATAACACCCCGTCGTTTTTGCGTCAGGGGTTTATTATGCGGCAACTGCACTGAAGCGGGAAGCGACATCCAAGTAATTTGTATGAAAATGCCGCGTTTTCATACAAATTACTTGGCCTTGGGTATGTTCCATACATTTTCATACAAAGATGGCCGCGCCGTGCCACCCCGTACCGCTATATGCAGTTGCCTTTAGAGCAATTTTTTTATTATTTTAAAAAATATTTCCACTTTGATACTTCAAAAAATGACAGAGGAGTATTTCGAACTACTTTGTTGTTATTGAAGAAGGCTATCTCTATACTCTATACCAAATTTCAGCTCAATCGGTCCACCGGTTTAGGCGTGAAAGAGTAACAAACATACATGCAGACATCCATACATTCTTACAAACTTTCACGTTTATAATTTTATTAAGATAATAAGATGCAGTTTTACAATATGTATTATAAAATAAATGTACCTACGTAGGTAAATAAAATCGATGCTAAATTAAGTTGTAAGTAATACCTTTGTTATGAATAGATATTTATAGTATTTAATCATAATATGAATTCCATCATGAATCACCTAATCTGGTTACATAATACCCCTATATATTTTGCATCTGCTTCAAATTATTTGTATCTAATCACAAACACTCCTATATTTTCCATACCTTTTTCCTCAAATATCGTGAGTCATTAATATGGTTTGGGTAGATGGAGGCCGATGATTTTTGTCACACACAAGTACGTAAGTAGATAAGATAGAGGATAGTATTACACATAGCTCTATAACGATATTGTTTTACAGCTTGATCCCACGATTTCGTTTGGTAAAAAACTTATTAGTAAGATGTTATTTAATGAAGTTCAGGCGCTCGCAAATCGTCAACAAGCTCTTTTGACCAAATGCGCTCTCGTCTTATTAAGCCTCGGTTGTCCAAATGAGTTTTTGACGAATAGCGTCTAAACCATTGAATTTTCTATCCGTTCGGAGCAAGCTGAAAGCACACTTTTCATAGTATCTAATAATTATAATATTTTAAACCGTCTGCAGTCTGCACCTTGCGCACCCCCAAGAAAAAATCCTAGATCCGCCCATGGATGGTATTGCTGCGCTTTTCTCAAAATAAAATGTAAAATTTGGCCAAAATTAAATTTCTAATTCTAATTGTAAATTCTTCTACGAATTTATATTTCAAATTTACCAGAACGTCACGCGGCGTGAGAAGAACCTTAATTTAAACGGTGTCTTGCCGCTAGCCGTTCTTCCTTTTTTTTTCATCGATTAAATTTAAATTTAGGTCCGCTAAATTCCGCGATAGATACTTTAATCTTTCATGAAAGGTACTTCTAATTATTTGAAGTCGATTCGATGGGACCGATGCGATGGCACTTACTTGTATAAATTCTACGACCTATTGTGTCCCTAATTGGTGTCGTAGTAAATTGAGAAGGGCTAGAGGTCACTGTGTCAGCAGTCACCAGGTCACCAGGCAGGAGTCAATTACATGAGAGATCGGGATACAGAGTACAAACTATAGACCACAGGGCCTAGATTCTGCACAAAAAAGAGACGACGGCGCACCAAAACGTAACCAAAAACTAACCTATAACACACATTTTTATTTTCAAAAACGCCACTTTTAGGCGACCAAAAGATGCTAAATAAAAAAAAAAATAAGTTGCATTTTATTTTGTACTGGTATCATAAGAATTTTGAAGTTTTTTTTTCAAAATTTTGTTAAAATTGGATGTTAACAAAAAGAGAGGCGATTTTGGACCAGAATAACCCCGCTGGAATCTGAAACAGAGGACGCAGAGACCAACGAGGGGGTTCGTTGGCGCTGTGTGGAAGACCAATTCAACTGCTCGACTCAAAATTCATTTTTATATACAAATAAGCTACAGCACTTTTGCAAGTCAATTTTATATTTTTTTCTAATTTAAATCTATATAAATACCGCTCGTTCGCAAGCACTGCTATGAGAAGAACGAGCCAGAAACTCATAGGGCTTCTTTTCGTTATACTTATGTGTGTAGGTACCACATAATATAGCCAACGAGCTTGAGGAGACAAAGCTTTGTTGTCATTCGTCCATAGCCCGAGACAGTTGGAGGGAAGGTAGGGTAAGGAAAAGGTATTTGCCCTGCAGTAGGGTCCAGTAGGCTAATAAATAAATTGAATAAATAATAATTGGGATTTATAGGTATGTAGTATGCAAGGGCGGATCCAGGATTTGGTTCTGGGGGGGGGGGGTTTAGGTCGCTCTGAACAGTTAGAAAGTTCAAATATCCTTAATAATAAGTGCGCGAGGAGCTTGCTGCGAGCGCCGAGAAAAAAATTATAGTCTTGACCATGTAATATGTGCAAAATTCGTAACTCTACAATGCTTCTGGGGGGGGGGGGGGGGGGGCATTGGCCCCCTAAATCCGCCTATGGTAGTATGTACGTACTACTTACACTGTCAGAGTCAAATCACAATTATTATAGAAGGTTGTCTATTTTATGCTGCGAGATCAGGTCGTCAGGATTCAGGATTATTACAAGCTACAAGGCCTGCAATACGAGCTAACGACTACCTCTATATCTTATATAGGAAACAACCAGGACCCACAGTTATACGTGCCTAATAAAATTAAAACTTTTAACGCAGTAATTCAACGAAACACAATTTGACTAATTCGCTAAGGAAAACACTTTGCCTCAAGTCTATGTACTAGAATGTAAACTAGGATATTTTCCGCATAAGTTACGTAAACCGGCCTTCAGTAGGTAGGTATAGATCTAGGCTGCTGAAACGTTGCTAGACAACCTTGGGCCTGTCTCACTTCTGCGTCACTCGCTTTTACTTTTCTTGAGATATTTGCTTTTATTACATATTATATTACTAGCTGCCAGTGGTTTTACCTGCTGAAAAGTAGCCTAAATATGTTATTTCAAGGAGTAAGGTAGGGAGTAGGGAGTGCTTCGGCGTACCTGCAGCCCCGGCATTATGGCGTCCCGCAGGAACACCCCCAGGTTTTTAGTGGCCATTTAGTGGGCGCCGCGCCCATCTTCGGCGAGTCGGCATTATGGCGTCCCACATACCACCCTGCGCATGGTGACGATGTGTAACGATTTTTTTTCTGGGTCACGAAAAAAGGGTGTAAGTTATCCAACACATCCAAATTGGTTCAACCGTTTTGGTGTGAAGAGGTAGCAATCAAGGATTTAACTAAGAACGGCCAGCAATTTTACCCGTTGAAAGCCTGCGTTAGGAATTTTTATCTAAGCCACCAATATAAGTAGTACTTATATAATACAAAATTTAAGTTCACAGTCAGCTTAGCCGTTAAGATCAGAAATCAACAACTAAACCTATACAATTCGATTCATTATTTCACAACGAGAGTCGAAGTTCAAAAAGTAGCGCACACATAATGTGGGGTTAGCCTAATCATGTAAAACATTCATTTCCTTTACATTTACCCTAATAAAAATGTCGCGATTATTGTAACTGTCATGTAACATGTAGAAATAAGTAATTACTATCAATACAATTTCAATAAAATGTGTTATCTTTCACATTCATAGAAAACCGTCACGCCATTCTGATAGCTAAGCGTACCTACACATAATAAAACAATTCATGTAACCTACAAATTATCTATATACCTATAGATATATTTTATAGAGGTATGTTGTAAACAAGTGGAGTTTAATTGTAAAAATAAACCGAAATGCGCCGTCCCCGGTGAAAAAACGGATAACTGCAAAAACTCAACAATAAAAAGCCTATATTTCGTAAGTAACATTTGTTCCAGAAACTAGAACTTTGATGATGTATAACTTTTTCATTTATTCCAAGAAAAATGCAAAAAAAATATGACCAAATATGAAATACATTATGATGTTTGTGGACCTACCTAGTCAGGTCATAAGTGGCTCATTCTCATGGAATCGATTCTCATCGTCACCTTCATGGCAATTCTTATTTATTGCTTATTTGTAATGTTTATGTATAATATTGTATAGAGCTGGATAACACGAGTAAACTTTTATATAAATGATTTAAATCGTACGTTTCATTTCGAAGAAAAACTGTTTTGAAATTTTCGACGCCACGAAAGTGATTCAGTCATTATTTTTTTACAACTTTTTCAAGTAAAACCCTTTTTAAAGAATAAATCTACCAAATATGTACAATAAAACGACATTTTACGTAAAAACAAACCTCACTACAATAGAAAATATGCGTAATTTGAGATATTACTTTACCTTTCACTTTACTTTTTTATTAGTCAGAAATTTGTTTTGTATGTATTAAAACCCTAACATAACAAATACAGTACTTTTAAGTAGGTTAAAAGGCCCTTTCAAAAGAAAACAATACATAAAAATCACTTTCGTGGCTCAAAAATCACCTTCATGGTAAAAAACGCTACGAAGGTGATGCCACGCTGGTGACAAAAATATCCCTTTTTGGTGAAATTCTGGAAAGTTTAGGTATAATGTATAAAATTAAATACTACATCTTTATTTCGCACATTTTGGCGTTTCGAAAAGCTAGCTTTGATTTAAATAACTAAAATACAATGCATAAAAATGTTGTCCATGCAAGTGATTGGTACACCCATGAATAAATTGAAACTTAGCAATTATATTTTTTTCCACGGCTCGATAAGTCCTAGATCCTACTTCTACGATTGCAGAACATGGCCATCATTGAAATGAATTGAACTCTGCATTGGATTGTTGATCTTATGTTTCACAGCAGCCGTTAAACTACGCAAATCTAAAGCACCTAAAATCGTGTGACCACCGCATTATATTATTTTAAATTCAAAATAATACTGAAAAATTTTTTTTTGCCTATAGACCTTAAAGTATATTTATTTGCGATAATTTTGGTATATTTTACAAACAGATACATGAAAATTTGTTAAAGTAGTGCCCAAATGTTTAACTGAAACGCAAAGTGTGACATCATGAGAATACGAAAAATGGCCCCGATTTTGACCTTTCATGTTAAATTTTAGTATTATTTTTTGCGTCTATTATGACAATCTTCATTTATT
This sequence comes from Hemithea aestivaria, assembly GCA_947507615.1. NCBI lineage: Eukaryota > Metazoa > Arthropoda > Insecta > Lepidoptera > Geometridae > Hemithea > Hemithea aestivaria. The sequence continues at coordinate 3,942,045 of OX382347.1, read as the reverse complement.
TTGTAGCTTAATATATGTTTTATCCACCTATCCACAATTCATATCTCTGTCTTTAACCGTTTAGGAAATATAACCGTGTGACCATCAAATTTGAGCTAAAATGAGAATGAGCCAAGTATTGTCACACAGTAAAAACTTTTCTTTTAGAATGCTGGCCACAAAAAAGTTTATTGAATTCGAATTTCGAATTGTTCATGAAAATAAAAATGTATACTTTTTAGAATTTTACTCATTTTTAAATATGGAGTGGACGCTTAAATGGGAGTGGTGGAAGACCGTGTTGCAGTTATTGCGTTGCATCGTTGCGGTTACGCGCCAATTCAAATTTTTGACATACTGAAAAATTTGAATATAACCAAAAGATTCGTTTATCGTACCATCAAACGATACAATGAAGACTCTAGTGTAGATGACAGGTCAAGAAGTGGTCGCCCTCGGTCTGTTAGGACTCCAGCAGTGATAAAAGCTGTGAAGGCGCGAATTCAAAGAAATCCCAAACGTAAGCAGGAACTGTTGGCCCTTCAGATGGGGTTAAGCAGAACCACGGTGAAAAGGGTGTTAAATGAAGACTTAGGGCTTCGGGCATATCGAAGAAAAACAGGACATCGTTTAAATGCTCGTCTAATGGACCTGAGACTGAAGAGATGCCGCGCTTTGTTGAAGCGGTACGCGAGAAAAAAATATCGAGAAATTCTTTTTTCGGATGAAAAAATTTTTACCGTAGAAGAGAGCTACAACAAACAAAATGATAAGGTGTACGCACACAGTAGTGAAGAAGCGAGCAACCGTATTCCGCGTGTCCAACGAAGTCATTTTCCATCCTCGCTCATGGTATGGTTGGGAGTTTCTTATTGGGGCTTAACAGAGGTACATTTTTGTGAGAAAGGTGTAAAAACGAATGCAGTTGTGTATCAAAATACAGTCCTGACGAATCTTGTGGAACCTGTTTTTCATACCATGTTCAATAACAGGCACTGGGTATTCCAACAAGATTCGGCGCCAGCTCATAGAGCGAAGAGCACACAAGACTGGCTGGCGGCGCGTGAAATCGACTTCATCCGGCACGAAGACTGGCCCTCCTCCAGTCCAGATTTGAGTCCGTTAGATTACAAGATATGGCAACACTTGGAGGAAAAGGCGTGCTCAAAGCCTCATCCCAATTTGGAGTCACTCAAGACATCCTTGATTAAGGCAGCAGCCGATATTGACATGGACCTCGTTCGTGCTGCGATAGACGACTGGCCGCGCAGATTGAAGGCCTGTATTCAAAATCACGGAGGTCATTTTGAATAAACTTTATTGTCATAAGAATCTATGTTTTGTTAAGTTCATTTTGGTATATAAATGGTTACATAATAAATAAACTTGTTCCAATAATTTTATATTAAACATGTGACAGAATTTATGACCTGACTAGGTATATAATTTAAATATAAAATTAACGAAAAAACGTGCCGGGGCGGCGAATTATATAAAAACGGCATTTCTTAAATAGGACTGGGCAGGACATGTCTGTCGCAAGTTGCATGCCAGAGAATCATTAGACCAAAATAACAACTGACTGGGGGACCCCACTACCAAACGGCCACGCGGCAGACCAAGGAAGAGGTGACCTCGACACTCGACACACATATGGAAGGATGGAAATCTACAGCACCAGACCGAGACAGTCAGTTGGAGGGAGGGTAGGGAGGCCTTTGGGCAGTGGGATCCAGTAGGCTTATATAATAATAACTTTTTCATCCCCCTACCTCGGAAAGTGTACTTTTAGTCTTCGATATCTGACAGGAAAAGTCCATTTTATCCTCTAGAGGGTAAAGTAAAATTGAATTTAGAACATCGTGTGGACCGAGTTTGTGTGTCAAAAACAAAATTAAACCTATTTACTTCCACCTCTATGGTGCCGATTTTATCATACAACTTTTTTAAATTTGTTAAAAACTCGGAGTAAGAACCTCTTCGGTAAACTTTTTTTTTTAATTTGCTTTGGGCGCACCATCAGCCTTGCCAGTAAGTTACTTTTGTAACATTTTACGTTTCTTTTGAACTATTTACGTTAGTTGTTTAGATATAAGTTACATTTCGAGGCAATAGTGTTTTTAGTAGGTACTGTAATAGTAAATAATTGTTGAGTTAATTTAGCAGAGTTAATAGAATAAGCCAATTTTTTCTAACTATTACTTTTTAGTAACTTTTTTATTAATGATTTCTCACTGTAATGAACTGAAAATGAGGAAATAATCACTAAAACGAATAGGTAGAGTGCTTTTCACGAAGGTAGACCTTTTTGCGGGACGCCACTATTGAACATTTTAAAAGTTTAAATACCTGTAACTTTTTAATGCCTCATAATTTCTCATATTTAATTTCTTAATTAAATAGGTATTTATTTTATGTAACAAATAAAAATGATTTATATGAAGTCTAATAATAATCGAATAAAAAAAATTTGTTCCGCTAAATTCCGTGGAACCTCTTTATCGTGAAAAGGACTCTAAGTAAGCGTACACCTACGTAAATTAAAATTGAATACTGGTTACTTTTGAAGATAGTGCACTGGCTACACTGTGCGCATCCATGGTGACTCGCTACGCTCGTGATTTAATTTTAGAATCCTGAGCGTTAGCGAGGGAATCAAAAGAGCACAAGGTCAAAAATCTTTGCACTCGAGTGTGACACATAATTTTTCATCCCCCATCAGCGAGGAAATAACTCAATGCTAAAAGTTTTTTTTTTTTTTAATTATTCTCACCATGGATGCTAGCTCGGTCATACAAACTGAGCACGCGGTTAAAAAGCAACTTTGCACTCTTGTGTATAACAAATAACTATTACGGGTCACTGGCCAGAGGTGGCGCAGGATAGAGATGCGTGGAGGGATTTGAGGGGAGGCTTTGCCCAGCAGTGGGACAGTAGACTAGGAAAAAAAATGACTCACTCGCTTTCGCTAGTGCTATGTGCAGATGTGCATGCAATCTTGCGCGGTTGACTTTTTTTTTTTTTTTTTTTTTTTATAGCAGACTAATCAAGCGTTACTTCAAGTTATCAAGCGACTTGAATTTTACCCTACTTCACAAAAGGAAGGGATGGTTTATAAATAATTTACAAGTGGACTCGCACGCACTTCGTTATGATTATTATAAGATTAATATTAGATAGATAGATAGATAGATAACTCTTTATTGCAACAAAGAAAACAATTAACACTAAATAAGTACATTTCAGTTAAGCAATGTTACAATTGGCGGTCTTATCGCTAATAGCGATCTCTTTATTATTTCCTGTATTATACCTACATATAAACCTTCCTCTTAAAACACTATGAAAACCGCATCAAAATCCGTTGTGTAGTTTTAAAGATATAAAGCATAAGTACACAGGGACAGACAGACGCGGGAATCAATTTTATTTTATGCTATGAAGTGAGATTTCCTCGGAATCTTAGGTTTAAATAAAAATTGCCAAAATGTAGATATTACTTGACCGTATCTTTGTTATTTGGATTATAATAATTGAATTTTTAAGAAATTAAGTATTAAGTAGGTACCTACCTATTTATACCTATAACTCTATAACATAATGTGAGGGAATACCTACCTATTATGGCTTACTTAGCCCCTAATATTCTGCAAAGCGACAGAAATCTCACAAGCTTGATGACGCTAAAATGACAAATCACATTGATTATGGGCAAGCGTTCGACGAATTAGCAAACTGATAACATATAGCTCGATGACTCACATTCACTGCAGACTAGTCCGGTTAAGCGCATTGCAGCGGGAGCATCCATTAATAGTTATTTTTATGTAATGACTCATTGTTTACTTTGAATTGTATTGATAAAAGGTCATTTCATTAAAGAGCATTGTTTTATTCCAAAGACTAGCTGCGCCCAGCGGTTTTACCCGCTGTATTGTATGTGCTATTTCAGAGTCCAAGCTATCTCTATACAAAATTTCAGACCAATCGGTCCACCCGTTTAGACGTGAACAAACATTCGTTCTTACAAACTTTCACGATTATAATATTAGCAAGATTTGACTTTAATGACCTAAAGATGTGACGGTTGATTTTTTCTACAACTTAATCGACATGTTGCACGTTTTATTTTGTAACTAGAAAATAGAAAACCGTTCGACCGATTACGATAAAATTTCTTGCGTAGCGTCCATCATCGTTCATCCGGCTTATAATCCGTCACTGAGTCTTGCGTTTTAATTTTTCGTCAAAAAGTAAGGTAGGTAATCAAATTGTTCGTCTTTGAATTAGATTTTTTGTTCTGTCGTGTTTCGGAAGGCACGTAAAACCGTGGCTCCCGGCTCTCCTACAGTAATTTTTGAGACAATAATTGGGTCATGTTGCAGAAAAAGTTTTATTCTTGACGATCTGAAACTGCAACATATAGGCCACACAACCTATTAGTTACCAATTGTGATATTAAGTAGCTGTTTGAGAGTTTGAGTATAACATGAATAGGATTTAAATAAGTAGGATCATCTGGAAAGCCTCTTTGAAATACAGAACTATTTTCCGAATGGGTTCAAGCGTCTTTATTCCAAAACTATTTGAACTTTTTTTTGAAATCGGTTAAAATAACGGTAAAGTAGGTACATACCTACAATGTCTTCAATGTATATCTATCGTAGAATCGAAACGGTAAGTTAATTATAATCGTCGACAGGAAGTGTTTTTATGCAAGGTGAACGAGACAACGTGGGTCTGATGACGAACGAAGCCAAATAAAGGTTCATTGATCAGCTGACATTCTCTTACTTTTTTAAATAGTCATCATTTTCCTGCATATATCCCAGATTATGTAGGGACAGCACAACACGTCTTCCTCCTCCATTCTGCCGTCATACCTTCATTCACTCCCCTAGCACGCATACCCTCTTCATCGGACATCCGAAACCCAGGGTCGAGCCGCGAGCCTAGCTTCGACCATTATATCCGTGATGCGTTTAGTCGTTTGTGTACATAGATAATACGCATATCCTCTTTCAACATAGACTAACCCTTTTTAAGCGACGATAAAATGGAGGGGGTTTAAAATCGACGCGATTTTGCATATACATATTATAATTAATTAATAAAATAATTAATTAATGTATATTCCCAGCCCCAGTTAGATATTGGGTTTTTTGGGGTCAGCAAATTTCCAGTTACCACCGGCTAGCGATACTTAGATATTGTAACTTTTCCTCAGCCGCTAATCAACACAATACAGGTCAATGAACTGTCGCATGAAACAGCTGATTTTAATTACATCGATTACTTTTAACACACGTATTAAAAAAAATTGACATTTAGCTTACTTTTATAAAGCGAACATGTGTGGATTGTGAATATAACGCACAACTGTACGTAAATAGGTTACTTGAAAACTGCTCGACTGATATCGATATAATATGTATATTTTAATTGAATGGAAAATATCTAAATCGGTTTGGCGTCTTCTCGTAATCTTTGAACATAGATAATATTAAAATTTAAAACAATGATTCAAAAGAATTGAAATTTTGTCTGCACCTTTTTTTAAATCGGTAAAAAGGACGTTAACTGACTATTAACTCTTAAACAAAATGACAATTTTGGGGGTAGAATTAAAAAACTACAAAAATAGAAAATTACACAATCACATACATTGTATGTAACTTTAGTTTTATTAATAAAATTGTTCAGGTACATTATAAAATTGTGTTTATTATGTTTATTTCACATACAGGTATAAAGTATACATAGGTAAGTATATAATGAAGATTTTACAAATCAAATCAAATCAAAAAATACAGGTTTTACTATTTCTCTGCAGTTTACTAGTTCAAATAATACCAAATTTAACCTAATTGGTTCAATAGTTTCAGCGTGAACAAGTAACAAACATTAAAAATTTTGTATTTGTAATAGAATTGTCACAAATATAGGCATGAACGATGAGCACAGGTTTTAAAATTGAATTGTCATACCAACATGATGTTATGCATGTAGTAGATCGAGATCTTTGTCCAGAATTGGGTAACATTATAGATCGGACATTTTTTTGTCCATAATGGAGATTATTAAAAAATATTGAATACGTATTTTTTTTATTTGTAATTTTAATAAAAATCGTGTGATTTACAACGCACTAAAGTTAGATGGAAAGAGTCGTGACGTCATATGTGTGTGCTCGAATCGATACAAAATGCACACACATATGACCTCACGCGTCATCACCGTAAAACTTGTAAGCGCTATATCTCAGCCATTTTTTATTTTGTTCTCAAACAAAAAATACGTATCGAATATTTTTTAAATTTAAAAATTATATATTTTTAATTAATTAAAATTATATATTTTAATGTTTTTGACCTTGTCCGGTCCCCTATATAGAATAACAAAAGAAAATACCAATTACTATACCAAACAAATTAATGACGCCGAAATGTTGCTCATGTTCATACCTATATTTGTAATAATATTATGATTCACATATTATCTATAAATTATGTATATTTTTAGAATCAATGCGGTCAGATATATTTTATAAGTTGTATGGTGAAGCTTTTTAGAATTGTAACTTATGAATAGGTTATATAAATATGCAATAAGCAGCGCAATATAAGGGCTTGTTTCTCATAAAAATATGTACTTTTAATTTCAATAAATTAATGTTTAAATAAACTTTTCGGGGTCAGCAATATTATCTACAAATTATGTCGATGTATATTAATAAGTAGGAATGAAAATTAAACTTAAAATTTAATTGGAGTCTTTTAATTAGTTAAAATAGAGCAAATGCATCTAGTTATACTTTTTATTAAATTTGCTGCTGTATTAATTAAACCGTTAAACACATTGAGGTAAAATTTCACTCATTAGAGAGTAATTATGACGCAGACATCTGCTTAGCAAGCATTTATTTGCGAAAGTAATGGGAGCATAATCAAATTATAACAAAACTCCCATTTTTTATTGCGTTTTGCGACAAAAAAGAAAATTTAGTCCAGTAATTTCACATAGAAGGAAATATATATTTTTAATGAGAAATACAAGCCTTTTTTTAATAAATTAATATTTTAAAATCAAATAGGAATCTTAATTAAATATCACATAACTTTAACTTAAACTGTATTCGTCTTTTATCAGGACATTTACATGAGTTCAGTACTTTTTTACATTGTAATTTTTACATATTGGTCAGTTAAAATAAAAATAGGACTGAAACATGCCCTAGAAGAGTTATCCAAAATACAATGCTCATAAAAATAAATAATATTTTAAGCATAATTTGCTTGATATATCAAAAAAAATGTCGTAGCAAAGATGTTTTTGTAAGTTAACCAAATCACAGAAATTACGGTTAGTGTAAAATTTGTTATAAAACTCACAGAAACGCCAAGCCCAAATTTGAAGCCTGAATTTTGGATGCTTATAAAGTGCAATAGTGCTTACCCAAAATTCTATTTCAATGAAAATTACTACTGCTGCTTATATTATAGTCTAATTACAAAGTCCCACTTCTTCTAGTTGTTCTATCTTCGTGACTAAGTGACTCACATCGTCAGAAGTGGGATTTCACTGGAAACAATAAATACTCGGCATGTTTCTTTGGAATTCTAGCGAACTGTATAAAGCCGGAAACACATTATTAAAACGCGACGTGACGCCACGCGACGACACGCGTCCGGATTGGATGGCGTGTGGTCACGTGACGCCTCGGACCAATCCGGACGGGTGTCGTGACGCCACGGACCAATCCGAACGAGTGTCGTCGCGTCGCGCCTAATAGTGGTTTCTGCTTAAAAATACAGTATGACAATTTATTCCATTGTTTTATAATTTAAACATTCTTTGTGTCATGTCTTTTTAAATAAAATAAAAAGAAATCATTTAGACCACCAGTGCAAAATATTTAAGTCGAACAAAATTTAAATTTAAATGTTTCTTAACAATTTAATTAAACTTTTAAATTTGCCGAAAATGAGGGTCTCTGTTTTTTTTTTCATAATTTTGTCCGGTACAGGAACAGTTTTTGAAAAAAGTTTGAAATAATGCTGCCATATAATATGTGTTTTTATTACATTTGCCTGTGTCTTTAATATAAAGGGCAGGACGTCTGTCAGGTCGGCTTGTTATACGATTTGAAGCAAGATTAACTTTGAAAACTTAATACTATTTAATACAATTTTCATTTTCATGTACATTCTTTTATAGTATACATATATTTGTTATAATAAGGATTATTAATTTTAAACACAACCAAGTTCAGTGCAATAATAACTAACACATTCAATGCCACTCATCCGCCCAGCGGGTTCGAAATGTTCAATAGATGCCAGTGACTCGCCTAGCGGGTTTTTATATAATGTATGTCTGTGGTGACAGATGAAAAAAGACGCTCACTGAATGGTGGCCAAGGATAGGCAAACTGAATGGCGGTCGTCCAGCAGCCAGAAGGGTGGACGATATAATCAAAGTCAGCGGACACATGGACGAGATTGGCACTTGGCACAAGACAGGGCCGTGTGACAATATGAAAGAGGCCTATGCCCAACAGTGGGATGTAGTGGCTGTGGATGATGATGATGAAATAGAGGTTATTAATGTGTTCGAATAAGTTTGTAGGGTCTGTCACTCTGGCCTGGCGGTTTTTTAACAAAAATTAGGCGGTAAATGTACATTACTTTGGAAAATACAGTGGCAGTGAATGCGTTTTAAGGCTCGGATACATTAGGGGTTAAAACACTACCCCGGCAGTATGGCGTCCCGCAGGATCACTCTCGTTTTTTTATTGGGCATCCCCGCCCCTCCCATTTTTGTCGGGGGAGTCCCATATACCGCCGGCAACGTTGTAGCATCACATAATGTTTATCCCTTAATATATTCAGAGTCTGAGCGTAAATACAGATGTGAACATAAAATATGTAAGCCATTTTCAGAATGTTAAGTTTCTTGGCAGGTCATCTTTGATAAACAGCAGGATTGTACAGGCTGAAAATTTCTTTTTATTAATGAAAATTCTGTTTGTTATTGCAATATTTCAGTTCTTTATTTAGAGGTATTTTTATGCTTTTCCTCTCAATCGTGTTGCGATCAAGATTGCGCACAATTTTGCGAGATAATTAATTAACACCATTATAATAGCTGACAATAATAAAATGTTCTATAAGACAATAATTATGGTAAAATAAAAATGTTTTCTAACTTTGTCGTATAATATTATGGGACAAAGTTGAAACGTGAACTTTTGTTTTAATATTTTTGCTGATAACATTTTATTTTTGTCGGATTATATTAATCTTAATTTTCAAGTTAGCCTATAACTCCTTTCATGGTAAAAGGTTATATATAACCTATCACTGGTATATATATTTTATATGCACATCTATGTCAGTATTCAAAATAAGTATAAAAGTACAAAGTCTCTGAACATATTTCCATTTTGATCAGAACACAGTGACAATAACTTATGTTGAATAAATATTATATAAAATAGTGATTGGAAAAGGGCTAACATATCAGTTTACATAGATAGCAATGACATTTTAAATTATACAGACATGTTTACTGTTCATAGCATCTGACACAGACATGATTATTTTACTTCAGTGCAGTTCCCTCTGCCTAAACTCACCAATCATTTTTAAATCAGTGTATTGACTGTGTGTCATTAGACTATGTAACTTTCAATACATAAACTTTACTCCAAACTCTGAATTACAGATGGCTATTATTTCCACATGCACAGTTCTTTCAGAGACTGTTATTAATTTGTATTATAATTATCTGAAGTACTAAGTGGGCCTTTACATCGGATATTTTATGGTTTATGAGAACCAGAACCTTGCAGGTTGACAATATTAAAAAAACAGATTTCTTTTTATTTGAAATCATGCACAATACGAGTATACATAGCCATTTCTCTGTGCATATTGACAAGAAGTAAGAATAGCAGAAAGTGTGGGAAATATTCTCAATATCTATTGGTACCAACAACAATAATTGTTTTAGGTACCTACACAATGAAAATATACCAGATGCATTAGAAAATGCACAATAATAGGTATAATAATATGTAACATTGCATTAACAGAATGTGTGACAGAATAATACTTTCAACCAACTTTTTAAAAAAGAGGAAAGTTCACAATTTATCAGAATCTATATTTTTTTACATTAACACCTGTATTTTTAGTTGTTGCCCTCAATTTTGCTCTACTCAAACACAAGTAGAAAAAAATGGCGTCTTCTGGACCATTTTTAAATGGTTGGGGGCAAGGATTTAATAAGTAGGTATTTAGTAAGTAAATACCTACTCCTGGTAGGTATATTGTGTTTCTCATCCTTGTTTGTTGAAAAAGCTTAAATTTGCTCTTTTGAAAAAGCTCAAATTAGCTTTTTTGAAAAAATTTAAATTGGATTTTTTTCAATTCACATAATAGGTACATTATTTAATAATTACCTTAAAATAGACTTGCTACAATATTGTAAAACATGTCAACATAGTTTAAAATGTCATTGGTTTGTGGTATGTCTTGTAACAAGATATTTGTGCTATAGTGATTATGATAGTACAGTAATTCTATACGTCATACATAGATCAAGTGGTTTCTAAAAATAAGTTTAGCAGATTTTCAAGATAAGATTTTAAGTGTTAATCAAATAAACGTAATCTTGGAAGAATTAACTAAACATCTATGTTTATGTCTTGGCTTATAATTAATTTATGACCAATTGGGTGTAAAAAATTGTTTATCATGCAGAATGTAGATTATTCAAAGTACTGGGAACATAATATTTATAGTTTGTAAATTTAATAAAATTTGTGTGAGACAAAACAATTCATTTGCTTGGTGAGGGGAACACTTTATATTGCAGTGAGACGTAGCATTTCTTACCTAGAAATGTTTGTTGTCTCAGTGGTTTTATTTAAACTGACAAAATATATTGAGTATCTATTATTTTTTTGTTATAGGAATAATTTATGGACTTAATAGATTTTCAAGATTTAACCTTGTCAAATACCCAATTGTTATTATGTATGACCACAAAATAATATTTTTAAATTCACTCAATGCAAGACTAGCGAGGAAGTTCCATAAATATGATAATAGATTATTTACAAAACTTAAACTAAAGTTTACAGCAATCACAGAATCAACTTAAACTGGCATCTGATAAGATTGGATCACATAATATGGCATGATACAACTTTACAAGTTTTATATCAACAATATTTACAAATATTCTTACAAATGATACACCGATCACCGACCGGCGATTCAATCTTACAAAAACTTAAACATTCTTTCTAAAACAAAAGTACCAAATTATTCATTTGTACAAATGAATACCTAAATAAAAACTTATCACTAGCACGTCCGTCACACACCAACAGAGATCCGGGTCGATCACATCACTCAGGAACGTTCACACACAAGAAATTAAAGCTTTCGGGCGGAGGAGAGGGAGCGTCAGAACTTGAGCTTGGGGTTGAGCTCGTGCGCACGCCCACCCCAGTCCAGCCGGTAGCTGCGAGTCCGCCACGAGATCTCCGGGCTCAGCAGCGCCACCGTCAGCACCAGCGGCGCGCAACACTCGCTCCACACCCATCCCAACAGAAACTGCACTTTGGTGAACGGGGGCGAGCCATTCTGACACGAGCGCAGCATCAGCCAGTCCGACAGGAACCACACCAGCACGTGCACCAGGAAGAACGGCAGCGGCTCCGCGCCGAACAGCCGGCCCGCCGCCCACGCCGCGCCCGCGCCCAGCGGCACGCACTCCGTCGCCAGCTCCAGCAGCGCCGTCGTCGGGATCATGGCGATGCGCAGCCGCGCCCACCGCGTCAGCCGCGCCTGCAGCGCGCTCACCGACCGCGTGCCGCTGTTCTGCAGCGCCGGCAGCGACGCCACGCGCATGCGCCAGCCGCGCGCCAGCACCGCCTTCGCCAGGAAGTAGTCCTCCGCCAGGTAGTCGGCGAACGCGGCCAGCCCGCCCGCCTCGTCCAGCGCCGCGCGCCTCACCAGCGACGACATGCCCACGTGACAGTTGATGCCGAGCAGGTCCGCGCACAGGTACATGCGCGCCTGCGACGTGCCGAAGAACACCTTCTCGTAGACGGCGGCGAACCCCTCCGCGTCGCACGTGAAGGGCATCTGGTGCACGATGGCGACGTCCTCGCGCATGTGCTGCACCATGTCGAGCAGCGTGTCGTCGCGCACGCGGATGCCGGCGTCGCTCACCATGACGAGCGGGTGTCTGGCGGCGAGGTACGCCGGCTGCATGTTGTTGATCTTGGGGTTGACGCCGACGCGCGTGCCGCCCACGAACAGGCGCGCCTCCACGTGCGGGTGCTTCTTGATGAGGCTGTTGACGAGCATCACGGCCGGGTCGTCGCCGCTCTCCACGCAGAACAGCAGCTCGAACAGCGGGTAGTCGAGCGCGAAGAACGTCTCGAGGTTCGAGAACAGGTTGGGGTCGACGCCCGTCAGCGGCTTCAGGATCGACACGCCGGGGTACGGCTGCTCCGGCGGCGACCGGTCCACGCTGCGGTGCAGCTTCCACTTGGCGTACGACAGGCCCATTATGTGCAGTATCCACAGACACACCCATGCGAGCACGAAAAATATTGCAAACCCGTACACCGTATACACCATGGGCATCATAATTGTAACTTTTTAACGTTCTCGCTTTCGGGCCACATAATATCGTGTGTTACGAGAGGTCGCGAGACGTGCACTACGACGCGATCTTTGCACTGCACTGAATCGTGAATCACTGAACTACAAACTCGAGCGTGAACTCGAGCAGCGAATACGCGGAGAATGCCGCCTGTCCGCTATGATTCAACATTAATATATTATAATCTTACGTACGCTATCACATTATCGTCATTCGTTTGTAAGCCCGCCGAGTCACGCGTCGATATCTTTACGCACTTTAGATTTAGTGGAAATCCTTCGAATTATCGAAATTATCTACCGATCACCCATGACGGGAACACAGAAAAAATTTACTGACAGATGACAGATGATTAAAGACACAGCCGTCAACTGAAAATACTTTTTTTCTTTGTTTCGCAGCAATATCACACCAAACCTCAAGAATCAATGATTTTATTATAATATTATGATAATTATTAAATTAATGATTGTGTCCGGTCCATCACCGAACATTTTACATAGATTGCACTCTAAAAAAAGTTAAAAGGTACGGAATTTAGATAATAGCAAAGGTCTATTGTTAAAATTTCTATAAAAATTTGTTTTTTATTTAAAATCACTTCAACATAGTCTATGTCTATACATTTTCTAGTCTGTGGTAGAATAGTTGGGAAATTGGCGTCGTTTTTTGAAAAAAGAATCTGCGATTCGCGGTAAAATTAAATATCGAAACTTGAAATTTTCAGACTTTGAGCTGCTGTGAAAATATTTATTATTGTAAAAATGGATGTCATTCATTTACTACAAAAAGTAAAGAATATCGACGACTATATTAACGTAACGCACGAAATTAGCGACCCCAGGAAGGACTTCGAATTGCACCTGAATCAGGAAACCGTGCACACTTTAAAACAAGTAAAAGCTTTTGAAATTGAGGTACGTTGATCTTACATTAATTATCTTATATTAATTTATATTAAAATACTATCTTCCTTAGATTACGTACACACTTTGCGGTTAACTGCAGTGCAATAAAAATATGTAGTATATACATTCCACTTTCTTCCTCAACTCAAGCGTTTAGGCAACAAACACATACACACATCCTTACTTTTTCATTAATATTAGAATCAATAATATTATGTGTCTATTATTTGGTAATAGTCTACATAGGTACCTGACAGATTATTGCAAAGGGTTAGAAGGACATTAATGGATAAACAGAACTTTTATAACAACACATCTCACACCTCTATTATTATATGACTTCTTGTAGAGTCTAGCTTCGGCTGACGGCTGACAGTCGTCAGGTCATGTTGCAGGCCTTGTAGTAATCTCGGCAACCTAAAACTGCAATATAATAATGCGTTTATTGCAGAACATAGAAATTCCATAAAAATGTTAGTAATAAAATTATTATTCTAAATTGTTAGTAATCTTAAAAACTAATTTATCGTGTCGGAACATATCGCGAGAATATAGGTTGCCCACACAGCCGAAAAATTGTGATTTGACTCTGATAGTGTAAGTGTACCTGTTCTGTTGGTTATAAACCCCAATTTTTTATCCCTATTCTTGATGATTCCAGCACCTGCACAAGTCGTATGGCAATGGTGCTGCAACAATAATAATAACCCGTCTACTGAAGATCCCACCGGGACGGGCATGGGTCGTGGTCGGAAGACAACTGGTGATCATCCTGCGATACTGGCTGGACGCTATACGGAAACATCTCATCAACCACTTGACGAACTGGTGGAGTTTCCTACAACTTATACTGAAGTTTATCAATGTAAGTACATCTATTTTATTCATTATAAGCTGGCCGGGAACTGGTGACCGTGCTGAGACACTATCCGGAAACATCTCATCAACCACTTGACGAACTGGTGGAGCTTCCTACAACTTATACTGAAGTTTATCAATGTAAGTACATCTATTTTATTCATTATAAGCTGGCCGGGAACTGGTGACCGTGCTGAGACACTATCCGGAAACATCTCATCAACCACTTGACGAACTGGTGGAGCTTCCTACAACTTATACTGAAGTTTATCAATGTAAGTACATCTATTTTATTCATAATAAGCTGGCCGGGAACTGGTGACCGTGCTGAGACACTATCCGGAAACATCTCATCAACCACTTGACGAACTGGTGGAGCTTCCTACAACTTATACTGAAGTTTATCAATGTAAGTACATCTATTTTATTCATTATAAGCTGGCCGGGAACTGGTGACCGTGCTGAGACACTATATGGAAACATCTCATCAACCACTTGACGAACTGGTGGAGCTTCCTACAACTTATACTGAAGTTTATCAATGTAAGTAACCTATATACCTGCTTTGTATATATTTGTGTTGTTAATTACCATTTTTAGAACTGACTTGAATAAAAGGGGCATAGGTAAGCTCACTTTGTTTAATATTTTTATTTAATAAAATTTATATATTAAAAAAATAAAATAATAAGATATTTATTCAGATTTAATTAAAATTTATAATCTATCTATTTATATAGTTATAATTTATTTATAAAGATTTAATTTAATAGAAGAAAAGAATTTAATTTAATATACTTGTTAACTTAGTAGTAGGAGTGTCTGAGCTTTTATATTTTATACCTCTTCAAGCTAAACTGCTTAATCAATTGAGTGAAATTTGGCACAAATGTATGGATAGCTTGGTATGATATGGTTCTTGGCAAGGTGCAGAAAGGCTAGAATATTATAATTTTTACTACGAAAAAAGTGTGTTTAGCTCACTCTGAACATTTAGAAAGTTCAAACATCCTTATAATTATAAGATAAAAAAATTCTCGGCGCTCGCAGCAAGTTCTCTCTCATCGTGACCATGAAATATGTGCAAAATTCGTAACTCTACGATGCTTTGGGGGGGGGGGGGGGGGGGCTTGGCCCCCTTGCCCCCCCCTAAATCCGCCTATGGTCCTACTTCTTACCATTATTACAAATGTAATAATGAAAATATGGGCAAATAAGTTAGAAGGGGAACAAGACACTCTTCTGGTGGTGAAAGAGAACTGTTGATAATAATAAGTGCCTACAATGCCACCTAGGATTTCACAATGATGTAAAATTCTCATTGCACTGCACTGACCCTCTTAAGAGTCATTAGATGGTTAAACTCCTACTTCCATCGCAGAACGAAAGGTTTAGAACAAATATGCATCCCAAAACCAACAAACAACAAAGATATTCTGACTCATTGAAAGCCAACAAAATCAATGAAGATATATTAAATACCCACATCACCATTGAAGAAATGTTTATCAAACAAAACGAAAAAATGGACCTTATCCTTCAACAAATGAGTACACTTATCAGTCTCATAACTAAGCTTGTCTCACATTCAAAATGACCTCTCTCAAAGTAGCCACCTGGAACCTGGATGGGCTGTCACCAAATAAAGATGAAGTCGAAATCCTGTTAAACACACATAAAATCGATATATTACTGGTTTCTGAAACACATTTCACGACAAACAGTAGTGTTAGGATAAGAAATTATGAAATCTATGCCACTAATCACCCAGATGGCACAGCACATGCTGGTGCGGCTGTAATAGTCAAATCGAACATAAAACACTTCGAGCAGCCACAGTTTAAGAAATCACACATACAAGCAGCCACTATAGGAATAAATGATCGCAACGGAACATTCAACGTGTCTGCTATTTATAGCCCCCCAAAACACAAAATAACTGAAGAGCAATATAACGAGCTATTCAATACTCTTGGTCCGCGTTTCATAGTTGGAGGCGACTGGAACGCGAAGAATCTATACTGGGGCTCTAGACTGACTAACACAAGAGGTAGAGAACTGAAGAAAAGTCTTGAAAAAAATAACTTAACTGCAATATCAACAGCAGAACCCACTAACTGGCCTAGTGATCCAAACAGATTGCCAGACGTCATCGACTTTTTTATCACGAAGGGTCTGTCAAGACTATTCCATACCATACAAACAAGCCTCGACGCAAACTCAAATCATGTGCCGGTAATTCTGACAATTGGAACAACAGTAATTAATAGTACAAAAACGACAAAGCTGTACAACAAGCGAACGGACTGGGATTCGTTTAGGGAACTAGTACACCAAAGGCTGAACCTACAAATACCTCTAAAAACAGACTCAGACATAGAGAAAGCTGCAAAAACAATAACCACAACCATTCAAGAGAGTTGCTGGCAATGTACACCGGAAGTTACACAGTGCCCACCTCAAAGTAAAGTATATTCGGAAGTTATACGTCGGAAAATAAGAAATAAAAGGAGGCTACGACGAGTGTGGCACACAAGTAGACATCGAAGTGACAAAACAGAACTAAACAAAGCCGCTAAAGAGTTAAAGGCCCTAATCACAGAAGCCAATGACACAGCTCTACAAACTCACCTTGAAGGTCTAACGGCAACAAAAGCGACGAACTATTCACTGTGGAAAGCATGCAAAAATCTCGACCGCCCTTTACACCATAAGCCACCAATACGGACTTTAAACGGAGAATGGGCCAGATCTGAACAAAGCAAAGCGGAAGAATTCGCCAAACATCTGAGCCAAGTCTTTAAACCGAACAATGCCACAACTACCTCAGAGGAATTAGACATCGACTCAATACTTAAGCAAGACCTTCAGCTTGATCTACCCCTAAAACTAGTTACTCCCAATGAAGTTATAAGACGTATTAAATCGATGGACAATAATAAAGCTCCGGGATTCGACCTTATCGATAAAACAGTGCTCGAAAATTTGCCCCATAAAGCAATCGTGTACTTAACTGTACTATTCAACGCCATGTTGAGGGTGGGATACTTCCCTGACCTGTGGAAAGTCTCTCAGGTTATAATGATTCATAAGCCGGGCAAACCCCCACATGAAGTTACTTCCTACAGACCAATTAGCCTGCTACCCATCATATCCAAACTCTTCGAAAAATGCTTACTCTATAGACTAAACAATGTACTAAGAGAAAAATCTATCATTCCTGACCACCAGTTCGGCTTCCGAAGCGAACACTCAACCATAGAACAGGTCCACAGAGTATGCAGGACGATCAGGAAATCATTTGAGTTAAAGGAATACTGCTCAGCTGCTTTCCTTGATATAAAGCAGGCCTTCGATAAAGTATGGCACAAGGGACTTTTATGCAAAATAAAATCCCTACTACCCCACACATTGTACGGAATCTTAAAGTCATATATCTCGAACAGAATATTCCAAGTAAGAGAGGGCGAATCAACATCAGGGTTTCATGAAATAACCGCAGGGGTACCCCAGGGCTCCGTACTTGGACCTGTTTTATATACACTGTTCACATCTGACCTGCCACAAAGCTCAGATACAACGATCGCCACCTTTGCAGACGATACCGCCCTACTCGCCTCTAATAAATGTCCAATTGAGGCGTCTAAGACACTACAGAAAGGCCTTGATGAGGTGGAGAAGTGGCAAGACAAGTGGAGAATTGCTGCTAATGTCACCAAATCAACCCATATCACTTTCACCCTCCGTAAGGAAGACTGTGCACCTGTCACTCTGAACGGCGTGCAACTGCCACATGAAAACACAGTGAGATACTTGGGTATGCACTTGGACCGGAGACTCACATGGCAGAAACACATAAAAACAAAAAGAGACGAGATCAACTTAAAATGCAAAGGTCTCTGTTGGTTGATGGGCAGAAACTCAAAGCTCGCAATCGACAATAAACTTCTCATTTACAAATCTATGATAAAGCCTATCTGGACATATGGCATACAATTGTGGGGCGCTGCCAGCTCGAGCAATATAATACTGATACAAAGGATGCAGAACAGTATACTGAGACAGATATCGAATGCACCATGGTTCCTCAAAACAACAGAGCTTCATGAAATTCTCGATATACCAATGATTAGACAAGAAATTGCTTCAAATTCCGAAAAATATAAAGCAAGACTACAAAACCATCCAAACAAACTTGCAGGACAACTTACAATCCCAGAAATAATTCGCCGGCTTAAAAAGACGCGAGATATATTTGACCAGGATAGTCAGCAAACAGAATGACTACACATGTGAAAGGGCTGTATCCCGCTGGGGGTAGCACTTACTCGATAACAACCGCCACCGCATCTGCTTATAGCCAACAGGGCTGATCGCAAGATATGAATACAAAAAAAAAAAAGATGGTTAAACTCTTCACTCTTAATCCCAGTAATTTCACTTGTGCTCCCAAGTCCCATAGTCCATCTTATCTTATATAGATCGACCCATTGGGATCTATTGTGTTTACCCCTTGCCTACCGTTTCTAACTCCTCGAAGAAGTGGTTAATTAGAGTAGAAACCTGTACTCCTCCGGTTTGGGGTATGCTGTCCCAAGGAGGCTCATGCGTTTCGTAGCCAGTACGTCGCATTCGCATAAAATATGCTCCATGGTTTCTGTACCCTCGCCACAGGCTCTACAGTCGTTTGTTGTAGTCAGCCTCATTTTGAACAGCATGTCGTTGGTTTCATAGTGTTCATAGCCCATATGTATTGTATTAATCTATTTTTAAAAATGTTTCAGTGTATCCTAAACAAAGATGAGAAAAAAGACGCAAGAGGTCCTACAATAGGGAACATGTTAGCCGAACTGACAGCCGAGTGCCTGTTCGACCTCGCCACCAATGACAAGACAGATTTGCACCAGAAGTATGAAATTCTGCACTGCCTGAACAAATTCGGCGCTGTGTGTAGTCGAGAGGTCAGAAATGCTAAGCAGGAGGACTTGGATAGGATGTATTTGTAAGTATAATGCGTTTTCAGCATAAACAAGTAAATTAAATAAAAAAATTAAAAAACCTCGAATGCAATACGTACCTAATTCAAATTTTTTTGATGGCGGCCATCTTGGATTTTAAATTTTATATAGTGGGCTGTTTTCTACTCGTTAAGCCCTTTCATTTGATACCCATATCGATGGGATCGTGGAAGAAAAAAGTAATCCGCCATTTTTTAGCGGCGGCCATCTTGGATCGATTTCCACCGTACATGGCTAAGAACACTGTCGACTAACTCTACTTTCAAACAAAAATAACTAAATCAAAATCCGTTCATCCGTTTGGGAGCTACGATGCCACAGACAGACACGTCAAACTTATAACACCCCGTCGTTTTTGCGTCGGGGGTTAAAAATGATTTTGCCTATTTGTGGTGGTAATTTTAGATTTTAAGTTTATCATAGTAAGGTCTTTTATTTGAAATCCATATTGAAGAAGTTGTGAAAATATGTAATCTGCCATTTTTGGTGTATGCTACCTTTGGCTGATTCAAAATCGGTTCATACGTTTGCGAATTACAATGTCACACTGAGTCACACACAGAGAAACTCAAACTAATTACACCCCTTCGTTTTTCGCTTGGGGGTTAATATGACGTCACAGTTGTTTGCCATTTCACTTACTCATACTGAATATTATGTAGTCTGATGATAGTGTTTCGTTCTTAATTTATTGTATGTGTCAAAAGAAATGGCACTCAACCATGACGTTGCTTCAGTTTGGTGTTCACGCCGCAAAATCCATTTGACTTAAAGATTCTTGATACAGGGTGTCAGATAAATCATTTCGAACCTTTAGACTGGGCAGTTAGTACAATATTCTTGTACTAAATAAATAAAAAAGCTTTTATCTTACTGTAATAAACGTGAAAGTTTGTAAGAATGGAACCTAAATGGGTGGACCGATTGAGCAGAAATTTGGTATAGAGATAGCTTTGACCCTGGAATAACAGATAGGCTACAGTACAACGGGTAAAACCACTGGGCGCAGCTAGTTCACACATAAACAGCTGAACTGGTAGACATGGAATTTGGTAATAAGATAAGCAGAATGACATCGCAGCAATCGCAGGAAAGACTTGGATGCGAACTGCTCAGGACAGAGTTGCATGGCACATAGGGGAGGAGGCCTTTGCCCAGCAGTGGGACGATATGGGCTGACAATGATGATGATAAGCAGAATAGGGAGTGCTGCTATCCCAGAATACAGAAGCTGATTTCATAAATATTGTTACCTTTGTGCAGGATATGTGTAAACTTGTCCTTCTCTCTGGCTTGGCATGCGTTGTCTCTTTGTCATGAATAAGTTGCAGCGGCTTTGTATAACATAGGCTATAGTATAGCGGGTAGAACCGTTGGGCGCTGCTAATCTACTATATAAAAATAAGTCGGGTTTTCCTTCCTGACGCTATAACTCCAGAACGCACGAACCGATTTCCACGGTTTTGCATTCGTTGGAAAGGTCTCGAGCTCCGTGAGGTTTATAGCAAAGAAAATTTAGGAAAAATTTCAAACGAAGCCATCTGGTGGCGAAACGGAGTTCGCCGGGTTTGCTAGTCTACTATATAAAAATAAGTCGGGTTTTCCTTCCTGACGCTATAACTCCAGAACGCACGAACCGATTTCCACGGTTTTGCATTCGTTGGAAAGGTCTCGGGCTCCGCGAGGTTTATAGCAAAGAAAATTCAGGAAAAAAATCCTTTTCAAAAAAATTTCTTCATTTTTTAATCACCAATCGAAATGTTACATAAAACGAAGCCATCTGGTGGCGAAACCGAGTTCGCCAGGTTTGCTAGTAATACATAATATTGTTATCAGCTCTTGCGTCGGCGGATTGGTATGGGACAGTGGGTACGCTCCGTTGCAGCAAGTAGCTTTAGAGGCGTTACTTCGTTGGCTGGTACGTCGCACCTGCCCCACTACTCGGGCCGAGGCGGCGGCTCGCTGGTTCCCGCCCCCCTGCCCCCAGGCAGCCAGGGATGTCTTCACTAACAACACTTGGAGCAGGAACTTCCTTGAAGTAAGTACCTACTGCCCCACCCCCCCGGGCTGAGACGGCGGGCCAAGGGGCAGACGGGCAAAAATATTATAATTTTTACTATGAAAAGTGTGTGTTTAGCTCGCTCTGAACAGTTAGAAAGTTCAAATACCCTTAATAATAAATGCCGATAAAAAAATTATAATCTTGACCATGAAATATGTGCAAAATTCGTACCTCTACAATTCCCCCCTAAATCCGCCTTTGGCCTACAGTGTATTAAATGAGCTATGTATGAGATGATAATGTATAAGGTCTGACATTGGATACAACAACAAAGCATGATCTGAACAAGCGAAGCTAGTGAGCTCTGGCAGCGGCCGGCGAAGCGCCAGAAAGTTGTACACCTTATATAATGGGGCTGACAAAGCCAACAAAACATCGACCCACTGGGATCTAATGTGCTATTAAACTTGTATAAACCTACTCCCCCCCTCTCTTTTAAATCTCTTTGTTTAATTTGTCATAATTGTATGATGGTAATATTTGTTTTTAGGATTCAAAACAGTTTTTGAACACATTAAATGACTTCAACGGTCGAGTCACTTCAGTTGTGTGCAAGAAGCTATTCTTTGGAGAAACCATGTTCATTACTGTAAGAAATTCTAGTATTTTTACTATATTTCATTCGGAATTTTAAACGGTAAATATATATTAAAGTGAAATGGAGAGTCATTTAAGAGCGCAGACACGACTCTCTCGCTCGCACAAATTGACAAATTTTAAAATATAAATTCAAGGAATTCATTTATTGAAATTTCCTCTATACAAGTCCTGCATATTATTATTGCACACATTTTAAAAGTGTTTTCAGTGAGATATATTAAAAAATGGAATAAAGAGATTTTTTGAAAAAAAAATCTTTTTCGACATTGCTCCACATCCCATTTTTTTATATATCTTACTGAAAACACTTTTAAAATGTGTGCAATAATATTATGCAGGACTTGTATAGAGGAAATTTCAATAAATGAATTCCTTGAATTTATATTTCAAAATTTGTCAAATTGCGCGAGCGAGAGAGTCGTCACTCGATATATACGCTCTTATGTAATAAGTACTTTTGAAATACTCAACTCTATGAGTAAAAACTATTAAGGATTAAGAGTGCTTACTTCGCTGGAGGTTCTTCTCGCTTGCCCCAAAAAAATAATTAAAATATGCAATAAGATTATAAAGAGCTTCTCTTAAGGAATTTTCCGAAAGTTATTTCTGTGAATAAATAGAAAACTCTTTATTGCACACATAAATAAGTACAATAGTATAGCTTAGCTGTTCTTTTTCAAATGTATTTTATGTTGTATATTGTTTGTAATTTTTTTTGTGTGCAATAAAGTGTTTATCTATCTATCTTAGAACTTAGATTACACAGAAAGAAGTGTTACAAAGAAAAAAGTACGAGAAGTGTTATGAATTTATATTTCAAAATGAATCAAATAGTGCGAGCTCCTACCGAAGCACAGCAATATTTGCCATTTGCACATCACTGCTCAGGCGGTAGAATAACTGGCACTGTTGGGGTACCCACCTAGACGACCTCCTGCAAAGGAAGTTTACCCGTTCTATATATTTAGATTACAATTAGACTATTGTTTTAAATTTATATAATTATAATTTTTAATTATTGTAATTAGCCCAGTGCTGTTTTTAGTAAAGGAAAATAAATAAATGACGACCTCTGTGGCGCGGTGGGCTAATACCCGCCTGCAACGCAGAAGGTTGCGGGTTCGATTACCGCACGGGACAAATGTTCGTGTGTGGATACAGGTATTTGTTTCTGGTCTGGGTGGTTCAATATCTATTATAAGTATGTATTTACAAAAAGAAAAGTATATAAGTATTATATCTGTTATCCTAACCACCATAATACAAGCATTAAGTTGCTTAGTTTGGGGTTAGGTGGCGCTGTGTGAAACGTCCTGAATTTTTTTTTGTTTAGTCTGTACTGTCCCACTGCTGGGCAAAGACCTCCCCCAAATCCTTCCACTTATCTCTTTCCTGCGCCACCACAGCCCACCTGATCTGGTGCGCGTCCAAATCAACAACAAATATTAATAAGAATAATTTCATGTATGATGTATTTGACTTGCTTAAGATGACGATTGTTATTGCTAAGGTTAATAAAGATCTATTCTATTCTATTCAAAAAAAAAATCGTCTCGCCATCGTTTCTTAGGCCGGCCTCGGCGGCGTCGCTTTTCTCTGGGTACCCATGCTGTAGAGATCTTTGCCCAGCGGTCCTGAAATATTTATTATTTTTATTATTATTAAATTATTTTTATAATAATACATACAGGGCACGGAGAGGTACCGTATCTGGGTGGATATGAACGTCAGTGACAAGTCAGTGACGGTGCAGTTGCCGGGACGCGTGCTCCGCAGCGACGCGAGCGAGACGCTGCGTCTGCATCATACTAATGCTGCGCGTGCGCACCTCACCAGGTACCTGCCTGTTTAGGCTTCCGTGCTCAACAACCATTATAGTTACAAAAAAAGAGCTGGGCCGAAGAGTCTCAACATCTTATGACTCTTGAGTAAGAAGCGTTGGTGCAGTCATAGATAAAAGAATACTGGTATTAGGTGCAGTGCACCTAGAATTGCACATCATTGTGAAATTCTGGGTAGCACTGTACTGATTATGGGGAGCGTTATCTCTTAACATCAGGAGGGCGTCTTGCTAGTCTTCTATTTCTCCACATGAAAAAAAAAAGTTATAAGTACATGTTGTAAATGTACGCAATTAGTACCTAATTAGTACTTTAAATAATTAGTACCTTTAATTGAATTTGGGGTGGCCAAAATCAGGCAATGAGATAGCTAGAGTCCCAGACAAAAAAAAATGATAGAATAATTTAAATTTCTAGGTAGGAAATACTAATTGACTGTTACGCGCTATGAAGTGCGCACAGGTTCTCTATACTTCGTTTCAAAAACAAAGATAATTTTTGCAGGGTTCGAAGGTTATATATCTATGAAAATATAGATATATTCACAAAAACTGTTATATACGATATATCTTATGATATATGTATATCAGATATATTATGAAAAATTTCCAATTTATTAAGATATTGATCCTATGAACCCTGCAAATTAGCTAAAAAAATATTTTTGTTTGTGAAACGTGGTATAGTTATTATTATATTTCCAGGGCATCCGAAGAGATAAAGCTAGTGGTGTACACTCACAAACCGATTCCCCTCATACCATCCAACACGATATTGAAGGACGATCGACTGATTACCTTCGTCGTTGGCTCCACGAATTTGGTCAAATTTGATCAAGCACTGAGATTGATCTTTGAGGATAAATATCAGGTATATTTTTTATGTACCTTAAATCATTTAGTAATCTTAAGTGCCTTAACTGGAAATACATTAAAAAATTATACATCTAAAGCTTGCGAGAAAGCAAATTGTACAAATTATTACCTATAATTGAAAATTCATCATAACATGCAAACGAAAAAGAAACCCTACATCTTAAGACGACCTCTGGCGCGGTGGGCTAATACCCGCTTGCAACGCAGAATGTTGCGGGTTCGATTCCCGCATGAGGCAAATATTTGTGATCCACAGATATTTGTTTCTGGTCTGGGTGGTTTTCAATATCATACACACATACTTATAATAAAGTATGTATTTACAAAAGAAAAGTATATAAGTATTATTAATTTCAGGTTTACATGGATTTGACGACGAAAACATTGCCGTTGACACCTCCAATGCCTAAGGAAATCAGGATGAGTTCTGTAAGTACATTTGATACATAATAAAGGACTATATTTATATTAAGGACCTGTAGCGACACATATAAGTGCACACACATCGGGTTCTGCTGATATATATACAATACATAGGCGGATTTAGAGGGGGGGGGGGGGGCATGGTTGAACTTTCTTACTGTTCAGAGCGAGCTAAATACACTTTTTTCGTAGTAAAAATAATAATATTCTTGCCTTTCTGTACCTTGGACCAAATCCTAGATCCGCCCATGGATATATATGTATATATATATATATACACTCGTAATTAGGACTGTTAATAATTAAGACTCTTAATAATATCAATAATTTTAGTGCACCTTTCCACGTTAAATGAACTAGTACAATTAAATATCTAAAGACCCACGCAGTGGACAGACGACCTTATGTCAGTCGCCGGAAGACGTTGGATGCAGGTCGCTTCCAACCGGTACATATGGAAGTACAAAGGGGAGGCCTATGTTCAGCAGTGGACGTCCGCCGGCTGAGATGATGATGATATTAAGGACTGATATTTATATTTAAAATTAGTTACTTTAAAACCAGTTTTACAGTAGCCTATTTGGTATACCAGGGTTTAAGCTATCTGTATACCAAATTTTAGCTCAATCGGGCCACCTGTTAAAGGGAAAGAGTATCAAACATACATACAAAAAAACCCTGCTGTAAAGTTGCCTATAATATAGGCATATTATGTGATCTTTCAAAATATCTATCGATCCATACGAGTTTCTTGCTCGTTCTTCTTATAGAGGTGCTTTGCGAACGAGCGGTAACTTTTTAAAATAGAATAAAATGGTAAAATTGACTTGCTAGACTGCTCCATTGATCCCTATGAACAAATTAATTTTAAAATTGAGAATAATCCCTATTGCCAAATATAATGTTTTTTTTCTTTTAATTTCATTTATTTAGTAAATTATGTTGTAAAATTTGGCAATTAATTTATTTTCTTTCAATAAAATGCTCATTCACTTGCGTGAAATGGAACGTAAATTGATTTTTCTTCGAAATATCAAGAATGAGGGTAGACAGAAAAAACTTTTGACACATTTTTTTGTTTATTATGTTCAGGACGAAGACTCCCGTTTCTCGATACCTGCTGAGAATATACGACACACTTTCGGTATATTTCATTTATTATTAATATTAGTATTTGAGTAAAGTAGGTAGTGTAAAAAGCTATAGGTTACGAGTTGCGGTGACCTAAAATCATTGAATCAGTTTTGTTGTCATATTTATTGTGTAATCTTTATGTTTATTTCCATATATATCTAGTTTTGTTAGTGAATATCAATATCTGAATAATAAAAATAACTTTAACATGGGTACGTGTAGATATTAAAATTCATTAGGTATTTTAAGTATCATTGTATTTATATAGAGTAGTTAAGTAAATTTCACATAGTACTTCACGTATATATAAGGTACTTTTAGTAAAAACAACTTTCATTGACTTTGAATAATAATAATAATTAGGGTTTATACTCTGAACAGGTTACCCTACTTACACTGTCAGAGTCAAATCATTATAATTTATAGGTTGTGTGGCCAACCTATATGTTGCAGTTTCAGGTCGCCGAGATTACTACAAGATAAAAAGGTTTTTAAAGTCACACGTTGCAAGTTACATTTGTATCTACTATATACTGTGTTCTATAGCCTGTGTTATTCCAGGGTCTTATCTATCTCTATGCCAAATTTCAGCTCAATCGGTCTACCGAGTTTTATTAAGTTTAGGTTTATCGAGTTTAGGCGTGAAAAAACACACAATCTTGACATTCATTCTTACAAACTTTCACGTTTATAATTAGTAAGATTTACATAATATGTACCACATATCCCTTTGACATGATATTTAACTTGACATGTAAATTCGTTATTAGGTACATACTTTTCATTATTAAAATTTTGACATTTTTTCAATTCTTGACATTATTATTAATGAACATTTTCAATTATCAATTATTTTTCTAACTTCAATTAGATTGCATTACTATTATTTCAATTTTATTTAAATATTTGTATGCCTTCAATAGGTAGAGTTTTGTCGGAACAGCAAAGTTTAGTATTAAGATCACATTGTACCAAAATTCATGACAAATAAATCTCATATCATTTCATATATACCCACAAAGTTATAGATTCGTAGTGTAAAAGATGTTATATATTTTAATTTGACAAGTTGTCCGTCCAGCAGTGGACGAACGTGGGCTGGTGATGAAGATGAATTTTACGACCTCTGTGGCGCGGTGGGCTAATGCCCGCCTGCATTGCAGAAGGTTGCGGGTTCGATTCCCGCATGGGACAAATGTTTGTGATCCATGGACATTTGTTTCTGGTCTGGGTGATTTCAATATATATTATAAGTATGTATTTACAAAAGAAAAGTAAAGTATTGTATCCGTTATCCTAACCACTATAACACAAACATGAAGTTGCTTAGCTTGGGGTTAGGTGGCGCTATGTGAAATGTCCTGAAATATTTTTTTTAAATTATATTAAAATGTTTGTAGGGCAAGCGGTTCCCAGCAAGCACAGTGGATTGGCTACACCATCGTCTGTTTCAAGCTCGTCTTTGGCACAGGTAATATATTGTTACCGTGGGGTAGACTTCCTTTGCAGGAGGTCGTCTAGGAGGCCCAATAATGCCATTTACTCTACCGCCTGAGCAGTAATATGCAAACATTACTGTGCTTCGGTAGGAGGGCACTGTAGCTAGTGAAATTACTAGGCTGAAGTGTCTTAACATCTTATGACTCTTGAGTAAGAAGCGTGCAGTGCACCTAGAATTTCACATTATTGTGAAATCCTAGGTAGCACTGTACTGATTATGGGCAGCGTTATCGCTCTTAACATTAGGAGGGCGTCTTGCTCGTCTTTTTACTTATTCTCATAAAATAATAGATAATATCAGATTTGAATGGGACCTACTTGTACCGGGTAGGTACCCGTCCAAAAGGAAAGGCGAAAACCGACTAAGTAACAATTTTAAGTTACAATTTTCTTAATATAAAGAATTCTAGCTCATATTTTTTTCTAAAAACTATTGGTACCACATTTAATCATAATATAGATGTATTGTTATTTTCATTTTATAAAATACCATATATACTGAAGGATAAGCAAGTGACATAGGCACAAACTAAACTTAACATAAATTTAATTTAACAAAATGTTAATGTTTCTTCTGTAAATTGTGTGAAGTGTACAATAAAATATTATATTTATGCATTATTTCAGCTCCACGAAAAACTGGAAGCTTTGCCTCACACGAATCCTTTCGCTAAAGATACGCCTGTCGTTAAATTACGACCACAACTGTCATCTGTCACAGAGACTAGCGAATTTGATGAAAGAAGCTTTCATTCTATGAGCACGCTCAAATTAGGCCAACCTAGCCTTTATAAAAACCTATGCCTTAAGAAAAAGAACGTTGAAACTAATAAGATACCTCTATCATCTGTAAATAAGGATAATATTCCTATAACCCAATCAACTCAATCAGACGACTCGGTAATAAATGACTCGATCCCAAACACCAACCCAAATGACGAAATCCAAAACAGCAATGAACCTTTAGACCCAAAAATGGTTGATCAACTTGTCAAAGAAGCATTAAATCTTAGTGACATTGATGCAGAATTTATAGATAATACACCAACTTCAAAAGTTAAAACTGCACCAAAACTGAAATCCCCAGTTAAACCTTTGCCTAAAAAGGTTTGTACAGTTCTTAGTGCAACCGATGAAGAATCGAATACGGACGTGTTTAATGATAACCCAATGTTTCCTAATGCAAGAAAAGGCAAATTCGGTAAATTATTGCGTAAACAATATGCTTCCAAAGACAGTAAAAAAGAAAAACCTAAAACTGATACAATTGAGGTAAATTCTAAAGTACCCGTTGTCTTAGTTGAAAAACTGGAAATAAAGAGTCCAGATGTTAATAAAAAGAAAGATATTATTAAAGATCAAGCATTTGAACACGATGAAAACGATGTTCTAGAATGTTTGAATAGTCTAATAACTAAAGTATGTGATGATATGAACAAATGCATCATGTATCTAGATAGTGATCAACAACAAAATGATACGAATAAAAAAACAGTAACAGCGAAAAAACAGAAAGAAAAAAAGACAATTAAACTGAAATTTAACCCTCCAAAAACAAAGAAAGTAAAGAAGGGTAAGGGAAATGTTAATGAAGATACTTCAAATGAGAATATCGAAGAAAAAATTGTCACCAAGGGTCGTAAGAAACACGCAATAAATAAACCTGTTGAAAATGAAATGAACGTTATTATTGAAGAAGATATAAGCGCTAGTTCTTTCACAAAACCAACTTCTGCTAGCGTTAAAACAACAGATGAAACTCTTATAAGACGAAGACGTAAACTATATTCTCCCGAGCGCAATGACTTAGAACAAAGAAATAGTCCGATATCAGACCCAAAAGAACCGGTCATCAGTTCAGAAGATTCTGAAACGCCACTAATAAAAAGGAAAAAGAGACTTTATTCGTCTAATCGCGGTTTAGAAGATATAACTGTTAATAAGGAAGATGACGACGCTCCGTTATCAACTTATGAAGCTAAAAAAATTAAAACAACTAGTTCCATATATGACCGCACCGTATACGGTGATTTGGAAAAAGAACGTAAAAATCGTCCAAAGAGATCACTGACAAAGAAACGTGGTAATACTGATGAACCGCCTTCCCCGAGAACTGTAAAAATGAACGCTGCCTTTGAAAACTTGAAATCGCTGGAAAGTAATGAGAACATCGTTTTCGCTGAAACTAATAAAGCGACAGTTTATAACTTTAGCAGCGATAGCGATAGTAATAACGATTTCAAACATACGAAGTTACAGCGAACTAGCTCTTCAACCGGAAAAAAATATACTAAGGCGAAACAAAACGCACGTGCAGATAAAAACGTAAAATCTCAACGTAAACGTAAAACGCCGGTGAAAACTCGGAGTAAAAATAATTTGAAAATTGAACCATCACGTGATTTAATCGACGAGAAGATGAGGGAAGCTAAACCTCTTGCTAGCAATACTACTGTGGTTGAAGTCCACGATGAACCTAAAACAAGAAAACCAAATTTGGAACCCAAACTTAAAGACAAACCGCAAATGGAATTTATACAAGAAGTTCATCCAAAAGATAGGAACAAAAAGAAAAATAAACTGGTTACACCTGCCTTAGTGGAAGACGAAGACAATGTTCAAGATATTGATGACAAAGACACAAATAGAACATTTAGCCCTTTACCAACATTAATGATTGAATCAGTGTCTAATAAAATTCCCCAGGATGATACTTTCAATCTATCGAATATGTCTAACTTAAAACGATTATTGAAAAACGCCGATAATCCTAATGCAGACATTTCAAATAATACTCAAAACGCTATACTAGATATGGATGTTGACGAAGAGATTATGGAAAAAAACAAAGAAAACACACCGAAAGAAGCAAGAAAAGATATAAAAAGACATTCTAAACAAATAAATAAGATTGAAAAGAAAATCTCAAATACACACACAGATATGAACAAGTTTACAGATATCGACGAAGAATTTATAGAAGAATACAATGAAAACAAAGAGGACAATGTTAAAACAGAGATTAAACGCCGCCCTAAAAAGTTAAATAAGATTGAAAAGAAAAACGTAAATGAACTCCAAGATAAAGACAACTTTATAGATGTCGGCGAAGAAATTATAGAAGAATACAATGAAAACAGAGAGGAGAAAGTTAAAACAGAAATAAACCGACGTTCTAAACAAATAAATAAGATTGAAAAGAAAAACGTAAATGAACTCCAAGATAAAGACAAGTTTATGGATGTCGACGAAGAAATTATAGAAGAATACAATGAAAATAGATCGGAGAAAGCTAACACACAGTTGAAATGGTGTTCTAAACAAATAAAAAAGATAAAGAAAAACGCGAATGCGCAGAATCCCAAAAATGAAGATTTCAAAATAAATAATTCTGGGAATACTATAACAGATGGTATCACAGCTCACGGTGAAATGGACGAAGACCCGCCTAATACTCAAACATTAGAAAAATCTGATCAGCCGCGAGAATTAGATGACTATGACGACTCTTCGCTCAAAGACTATTATGTCAAGATTAATAAAGAAATAAACAAAGATTTAGAAGAAAAACGTTCAAAATCTAAGGAAACTTCAAGTCCTGAAGCTGTAGTCCTCTTGCAAAGACTTTCTCCTGAAGATATAACCAGATTCTTGCCTTCGCTAAATTCTTCCGAAACTGATAATTCTATAAGACATTCTGAACCTATGTCTATCAGATCCCAAGTCGTTTCTCGTCCGGCTTTTAAAGATTTACGTCTAATAATTCCATCGTCTTCAAAAGCCAATTCTACCCGAAAACTAACTGAAACAATCAAATCAAAACCTAAAGAAAATTCCTCGAAACACGAATACGAAACAAGAGTGAAAAATAAGATAGTGAAAAACAAAAGTTCACCAAAAAGAAGGCTGATAAGATCCTCGATTGAATCCGTTCGTGAATCCATTAAACACAAATCTATACGTGATAGAAACAGTGATATAGGAATAACTGAACGCAAAGATAGATCTATTTCAAGCAAAATTCAAACACCTAATGAAAAAAGCGACAATTCGACAAAAAGTGGAACAAAAGCATCAAAAACGGAGACTTGTGTATGCACTTCAGCATTCAGTAGAGCGAAGGAATCTAGGCATTCAATACAAGGTACTTTTAATGCAATATCCGCCATTGAAAATGAAAAGGCTCTTCAAGGAACCTTTAACGCTACCATAGTCTTTCAAAAAGAGAAAACTATGAAAGATCTAGAAACATCGTCGATGAGTGAGTCATACGAAGATGGTCCTGTTTTGACTAAGAAAGTATTTGCGTCAGGATTGACTACAGAAAGCATCAGTTCAAGCAGTGTTACTGAATGGCTGAGCAGAATTAACGAACCATCAACGAGTAAAGGTAATTTATTTTTAATCTATTGTAGTCGTAGTAATTGTTTTTTTTTTATTGGACGGTTACCAATAACAATTTATTTTTAAAATGTGGCGAAATTATAATGACCATCATCCGCGGCAGCGGCCGGCGATGCGCCAGAATAAGAGTGATACATTGTTATTAAAATTCGACCAAAAAATAAGTATATGTTGTACGTACTTACCCATAATGACGATGAATTTGGATCACAGGTTGAAAAATTTTGGTTCTTATTTCACACTAAAATGGGGATGTAATTTCTATCATTTACTATTTTGGAAGTGATTTTTAACCCCCGACGCAAAAACGACGGGGTGTTATAAGTTTGACGTGTCTGTCTGTTTGTGTGTGTCTGTCTGTCTGTGTGTGTGTGTCTGTCTGTGGCATCGTAGCTCCCGGGTCCCGAACGGATGAACAGATTTTGATTTTGTTTTTTTTGTTTGAAAGTAGAGTTAGTCGAGAGTGTTCTTAGCCATGTTTGTTGGAAATCGGTCCAAGATGGCCGCTGCTACAAAATGGCGAATTACTTTTTTTCTCCACGACCTCCACAATATGGGTATCAAATGAAAGGGCTTATATTATATTGGCTAGTAGAATACAACGCACTATAATAAACTTAAAATCCAAGATGGCCGCCACCACAAAATGGCGAATTACAAATTGCGTTGGGGGTTTTTTTAATTTTTAATTTAATTCACTTGTTATATGTGATGTTAAATTTTACTTAATCTAATGGTTTGTCAAACAATTTCTTAAAATATTGGCCTGTTCTGAGTTCTGGAATCCTTAATAATGATTTAGAAATTTTATTAATTATAATTAATTCAGATCATGATTAGAGTTAATAAAAAAATTCGGATAGGCAGCTTTACCGCGAGTTGTAGATACCTAGTATTTCTATAAATAATTTATAGAAATTAAAATATGAAACATATTTTCAGAAAACGATCCAAGACTTTTAGTGAAAGATACATTGCGAGGTGTAATGGAAAAACTCGACACAACTTTACCGGAAAGTAATCTAAATACCAGCAAAAAGTAAGTTTTTAATCATTTCATATCTACAAATTTAAATTTAATTATAAATCAGATAGATTAATCCTTTATTGAACTTGAATTGAACAACAATGTACAAAAACAACTTAAAATATGGGTGACATTTTCTTAATGAAAAAATCCTTTATAAAAATAAAAGAAAAAAAAAACTTAAAACTATAATAAAAAACTAAGTGTTACAATTGGCGGTCTTATCGCTAATAGCGATCTCTTCCAGACAACCGTGCAAGGAGAGGAGAGCAACCAGTGCAATTTTATAGTATTTTATAATATTTTTCATTTTAATTGAGCTGAAATTTAGCGTAAAGGTAGCTTGGAATTTGAAATAACAGATATTAGGTATGCTGTTTTCAGCTTAGCAAAGCTACTGTAAATATATAAAAGAAGAGCGTGACTGACTGTACTATCAACGCTTGGCTTAAACCGCTGGACAGATTAGGTTGAAACTTGGAACTCGGATAAGTTTTATGGGTAGATCTTCGCTAATCATGTATTTATCCAAACGGGCAAAGCCGCAAGCATATAAGCTAGTCTATATTAACATACATATTATTATCTATACTATTGTCTAAAGAGATAATCTGACTGACTGACTCATCATCGTTCAGACAAAACCCCTGAACTTAAAATGATGAAATTTGGGCAAGATTCCTTTAATTTGTTTTTTTATATTTCCAGGCTTGGCAATTTATTCGTGGAGATACAAAGGAAATTAAAAACAATGGAGGAGGAAGAAACCCAGAGAAGCAATGAATTTATTGCCAAATTGGACAATATAAATTGTGAACTGGAGAATCTGAAATCGGAGTTTATTCATTCCACTAATGCGTGAGTTATTAAAGCTTTATTGCTGTTTCGTTTATTACAAGCTTTTATTTACTTTCACTTGTCTATTGTCTGTTGTCTGTCTGTAATCAAATCTTGCAAGTTAAATTTGACCCACTTCCCGGTGTCTGGTTGAGCTGAAATTTTGCATGCATGTATAAATCGGATGACAATGCAATATTATTATGACATGGAGCTGATCTGATGATGGAGTGGGAAGGTGGCCATAGGAACTCCGTAATTAAACGACGTAACCCCATCGAGTTTGGGCTCATTTGATTCGTCTTGACGAGTACTTTATAGTAATAATAATAAAAGCTTGTTTTTAAAAAGTTTTTTTTTAAATTTCACTTGTTTTATACTAGCTTTTGACTACGATCTTTTTATTTTTATTTACATAATTAATACTTACCACTAAGTTATATTTCGAACGGTATCATGTTAATTTACAAGTAACCATTATTCTCATGTAAGTGACGTTTATTGTCTTTTTTGAGAATAAATATCTTTAAATCGATCTTGTGTGATGTTCAGCGGAAATGTGGCCTTAGACGTAGACTAATAATAATTGGTGTTTATACTCCAACAGAACAGGTTACCCTACTTACACTGTCAAAGTCAAATCACAATTTATAGGTTGTGTGGCGAACCTATATGTTGCAGTTTCAGGTCGCCGAGATTACTACAGGGCCTGCAACATGACCTAACGACTGCCTCCTACATATCTTATAGGAAACAGCCGGGACCCACAGTTTTACGTGCCTTCCGAAACATGGTAGCGTCCAGGCGAACTTTTTGCCATACACTGAGGTTTGAACCCAGGGTCTCCGGATTAAAAGCCGGACGTATGACCACTGGGCCACGGACGCTACTAAACCTAGAAGGCGGGATAAATCCTTCCCTGGCTTCACTGAACATCATACCGCAATTCGCAATACGGTCAAATTGACCGATAGTGACACGGTTTTGTGTGGGAGATAACTAGCCACGACCGAAGCCTACCAACAGTATAAAATAATGGCAGTAGTCCAGTTAATGAGTGTTCAAAAGAGGCATGTGGATGCTGAAAGAAACGCGAAGACGCTTATCTTAAAAATAGACCCTGTTTGGATGCGCTCATACTTAGGCGGATCCAGGATTTGGTTCTGGGGGGGGGGTCAAGGTGCAGACGGGCAAAAATGTAATTTTTACTACGAAAAGTGTGTTTAGCTAGCTAATATGTGCGCGAGCAGCTTGCTGCGAGTGCCGAGAAAAAAAAATCTTTACCATGAAATATGTGCAAAATTCGAAACTCTACAATGATTCTGGGGGGGGGGGCTTGGCCCCCTGTAAATCCGCCTATGCGCTCATAGCTGGACAACTATTGGAGATAAATAAAAAGTATAAAGGCCAAAGTAGTAGAAAATTTTATTAGGTTTCATAATGTAGTACAACAAAATATTTTACGACGCACAGTTTTAAAAAAATAAGCAAAAAACCTAAAAATGGGCCTTCTCCGGTCCATTTTTCACCAATGGGCTCACCTCGGAGGGGTCGGGGACTTTTAGTATGTTTATCTCCTAACTGGACTAGTTAGTCCAAACAAAGTCCCAAAGTTAGTTTTTCTGCTTTCGACTTTTCCATTCACAATCCTTCTTTTACTGGACTACAGGATGTGTGTGCTTGTTACCTTTTCACGCCTAAACCGATTACAATTGAAATCGATTGAAATTGGTATAAAGGTAGCTTAAACCTTCGAGTAACACATAACACTTACACTTTTTAGAGATAAAACCGCTGGGCATAGCTAAAATTAAAATTAAATTTGTAATTAAAATTTTTGATTAAAATTGTAATTTCTTTATCACTCAGATCTCGTGAAAGAACCACAGAGTTGATGAAAAACCTAAAGAAACAAGGTTTTGAGGTGCTCCGCGAGGATTGCAAGCAGAAACGTGCCCTCGTCGCCATTCTGAAGGAGGATATTCAAGCAGTCATTAACCATCTCAATAAGGGACATTAGGATTTAGTCATGAA
This sequence comes from Hemithea aestivaria, assembly GCA_947507615.1. NCBI lineage: Eukaryota > Metazoa > Arthropoda > Insecta > Lepidoptera > Geometridae > Hemithea > Hemithea aestivaria. Next base: position 3,905,858 of record OX382347.1, on the reverse strand, counting down.
ACTGTTTTAGTAAGCCTGAGGCCTATTGGCTAATTCTCACCCACTACGATTGATGACAACTTCAATATACAGTCGACTACAAAGAGATTTATCCATGCTAATCTTACAAAATGAAGGAACTTTTAGTATGCAAAATTTATTTACCCTTCGTGACATTTTCAGTATCCACCAAATCTTATACTATATTCGATTCATTTTAAATGCTATTATTATGTATCACCTAAGGAAAAGTAGTGGGATACATCATTGTTGCATATTAAACGAGTCGATGATAATATAAAGTTTGATTGCTACTAGAAATGTCACGAACCAAGGGTAGTTCATTGTGGCAAATGAAAATTTACTTCATTTTGTAAGTCTAACATGGATACATCTCTTTGTAGTTGACTGTACATTGCGCGTGTGTTATTGGTATGTTATCATCGAGTCACACTGTAATCCTGTCACACTGACTGGTTGAGAAAAATATTCGCAACGAATAACAGTGGTGACTCGATGCGGATATTTACTCTCATCTATTGACACTGGCAGCCATGGATTTAGGGTGGGGCAGCGGTCTTAAATAATAATTTGATGTAACTAAACAATAAAAAAAAAGGTAGCACTCCGGGAGTGCCGGCAGAAGTGAAAACTTCAATATTAACGTTGTGTTTAATTATAAGTATAAAAGTACTATCATTTATGAGGTAGAATACAATGTTTATTTATTGCGCTATCGTACACAAATATGACAATTTATATGTTGTTATTTATAATATTATATCGTTATTTATATATTACATTAAATTTTATCTCTCAGAAAAATCAACTTCCATCCATAATTTCGACGACTTTTACACCATCAACAGAGCAGCACACTCAGGCACGGTAGAAAGAGTGGGAGATACTAGTTCCTCTCCCTTCCCCTCGATCTTACGCTTTTTCGATCAGCATCACGTGACCCTGACGCGAGTTTTAAAGTTTTTACCCATACAAAAAAGTGCTCAGCGCCGCTAAAGAAGTTTTCACTTCAACAAAACAGGTGGACTAAATCATAAGACGCCGAGTAAACATGATTATGTTTGTGTCTAGAATCAACAAACAGTGTTTATGGGCGTAGCCACATACATACACATGTAAGGTACTTCGATTTTCTTTTTGCGCTCGAAATTTGCTGATCGCACATACTTCATGATTCATGAGTCACTCAAGTAGATTAGACACTGTTTGTAGATTCTAGACGACTACGCAAAACGAAACTCCTTTTTTACAAGCTTTTATTTACTTTCACCTGTCTGTTGTCTGTCGGTCTGTTTGTCTTTCTGTCGGTCTGTAATCAAATCTTGCAAGTTAAATTTGATTCACTTCCCGGTTTCCGATGCAGCTGAAATTTTGCATGCATGTATAAATAGCTATACTCTATTTCATAATCCTAGATCTTTTTTGTAAGCACCTTAATGTCACTATATGTTAGTGTCAAAAGTGAGAGGCAGAGCTAATAAACATTTTTTGAAGCAAGAATCGTTATATATAATAACAGCGCGCGGTTTCGCTTGTGCCGTATTTTTAATTATTATAATAGATATTGACCAAACTTATACCTAAGCTAAATAAAAACAAAAGGGCAGAAATTAAAAATTTGCTAAATTTTATTATAAAATTTTGTTTAAATTAAATCGTTGTTTTTTTTTTTAAATTAATAATTTAAATACATTTTAAAAAGACATGATGTGGATATATTCGACGGTGGATTATGATTATTCCTTCTTCGTACAATGACCTTATAAAGGGTGTATTTATCGGTTTACAGTTGACACTTGACGCCAAAATGAAATTTGGTACCTATGTGCCTACCTCAGGACCTGGAATAACACATACTATTTGTTGAGCGAATAAAACTGCTGAACGACTAACTATTATTATTATATAAAAAATCTATATATAAGCTTAGCATGGAAATAGATGTATAGACAGTTAACATGACAAAAGTTTCGTAAAATAACATCAAGCAAAACTTTAGATTGTATGTATTTTCTTTATTTACATATAATGATTAAAACATAAAAGTAACAAATAACAGCACAACAATATCTTAACAGAACCTTTTACCAAACGAAAACAACTTTTACAATAACAAAAATTCACTCCGAGCACAAAATGTTTTGAGCAACTGTCATAATCACCGATGATACCATTCCCACAATTTTTTTTCTTCTACAAAATCTTTTACATTTATTTAATTTAATAAATAATAATATCTGTGCGCAAAAAAATACAAAAACATCATTTATAATATTAATTCTTTGAATTTTGAGAAAAATATAAACTCAAGCTATTTTATTTATTGAAATCTTTTTCTTTTGACAGATCTTCCATTACTTAATCTTTTTTTTGGTGTAGGAACTCATTTGTTTACAAAAAGGATTCTCCTTGTTCAATCCGAGTATACATGTTATCAATTTTAGTGGGTGTGAATTAGCTAATAGCCCTGTTGCGAGAGTTTATGAGAAGTGTCAATATAATATTATAATACTTTGTTATACACCAAATAATACATTAATAATTATAGATTACAATAATATTAATGAATGGTTATTTAATGAATAATTTTTGACATATCGTTTAGATAAAGTTGTGTTTTTTAATACTTGTAATTGATTGTAAATTAAATGGACTTATTTTTATATATATTAATAAATAATAGTTTAGTGGAAAAAAAAAATAATATTATTTATATAAGAAATGCACAAGCGTCGGTATTATAGCTAAAGAGTGATTTACGACGCAAACAAAACCAAATTGTGAAAAGCAATTTGAATGGGAATTTGATACTTTGCGCATAGTGATCCTTGTTAAGTGTAATTAATAATTATAATAGTTGTAATATTAGTTGCTATGCTCGGTTTTCCCCTATAAAATACAGTTTTAAAGACAAAAAGAATGTTAACTTGTTAAAAATATTACTTTGTTAGTTAAATTAAAACAAAAAATTGAGATACGTATTTTTTGGTTTGTGAATATAATAAAAATGGCTGAAAAACTTATAAGGTGTTGGGTGGGGAAGCGTCACTTCTGCTATGAAATATAATGCAAACTGTGACGTCACGGCACTTCACCGAGTAACTTTAGGACATTATTCTCTGCAGTTTTTTTATTACATTTGCAAAGGTAAAAACATAACCAAGTATTTCAATATATTTGACATACCTTTCCGTGACTCATCTATTTGTTTTTTGTGTTTATAGTTCTTATTTTCTTATAATTAGTTTTACATTTATTATTCAGCCTAAACTGTCCCACAGTTGAGCAAAGGCGTGCGGCACGAGCCTAACTTCTCCGTTCCACTAGATCATGGTAAAGAGATATAAGGTAATTTGACTCCTTAGAAGCGGTTGAACTCAAGGTCGCACGAATTTACAACGATGTGGGTAGAGTTCGGTAGGTCGAATAGGCGTTATTATTGTAAATTACTAAAAATATCCAAAAGAATTAAATACTTTGTGATATTTTTATTTATAAGTCATAACTTAGATGTAATTTTTCTATTTAATAAAACCACTGTGAATTCAATTCATTGTTTTATTTATTATACTAATTCATACACCTAATAAAATATACAAATAATCACAAGAAATGGAACTTTTGCTATATACAATTTCAACAGGGCAAGGAAGATTTTTTTTCATAAGGTTAAGCTGACAAAATAAAATTTGAGTTACAGTACGCTAATGAAAGGCGTTTTTCAGCTTTGTCGCATGACCTAAACGATTATTATTCGACAGAGTTAAAAAGCGCATTTTTACTTTACGGAACAATCTCTTTAAAAACATTAATTTAGTGTAAATCAGCTAATACGCACTCTGGTAGACGATTAACAAAAAACAACAGATTACCAAGAAAAACGTATTTTTAATCTTTATTTTTAAATTAGCAGTTTTCCTTGGTAATTTTTTTAACGGTTAACACATTGACTGCGGTAATTGTGTTTACACAGTAGTGTTTTTGAAGTCGGAACGCGAGTGCTGACGCACACAATGTTTTGTCAACTGATTTTTTCATACTAAATTAATTTCCGGTCTTGTGGATAGTATACTAAAAACGCCGCCGCAGCCAAAGTGTTAAAAAACATATTTCACAGTTAAGTATCATCACTAAGAATAATAATTTAAGGTGGAAATATTATCAACAAATACTATTGAAATCCAAAAACGGAAACGCTTTAAATACTGCCATACAAAAATATGACTCAACTTTCTTATAAGCTAGCGCCACTTGTCACAAATGTTCGCGCGAACTTTTGAAATTCTCAAACAAGACATATGTACTTGACATTTTTTGTTCTCGAATTTGACACTGCGTATAGGTTTGCGCCAAGTGGAGGTCCAAATTTATCGTATTTATAATAAAATTATGAATCTTCTTGAGAGGTCGCCACTTGCGCGATATACACTTGCTGCTGCGGCTGATGTTGACCTTGTGATGCTACCTATAAGCAAAATATCATCATTAGCAGACTAAACCTAGAAGGTGGGATCAATCCCTGGCTTCACTGGACACCGTGCCGGAACACGGTCATAATAACCGCTTGGAGACACGGTTCTGCCCAGTGGGTGGTAACTAACCACCAGTATAAAAATATAGATAGCTCTATTTTTTATAATTACAAATTAAATCAACCTAACAAAGGTTTAATTTAATTAAATTTTTAACAACAAAGGTACTATTTTTTTTTTTTTAAATGCAAAACAGTAAGAAGACGAAATCAAGACGCACTCCTGATATTAAGAGATAACTCTGCCCATAATCAGCACAGTGACCCAATGATGTGAAATTCTATGCGCACTGCACTAACGCTTCTTACTCAAGAGTCATAAGCCAGTAATTTCACTAATATTATACATACACACTCAGCCACACTGCGCCGCCTACATTTTATAGACATTACAACTTGGGTGTCTTCAAGTCGAGGGTTAATAGGTATTTGCTCGGTCTGTGTTTAACAGCTTCGACCACTTACCACCTTCCTTCCTTTTCTTTTTCATGTCCTATAATATTATTTATTATGATGTTTTCTTGCAAAATCTGAGATGTTTGTACATGAATAAACATTTTTCATTTCATTTTTTTTCATTTCATTTCACTTAATTACCAACTTCTTCACTTACCAACAGGTGAGACAGTGGTCAAACGCAGTCCTATTGTATGTAAACAAATTACCTGTATAATTTGCGGCGATTGTTGCGGTTGTGCCTGTATAATGATGGGTTGATTCGGGTTGTTCTGCACTTGCAGTCTGATCATGTTCAACTGTGCTTGCGTCAGCTGGATTTGTGACTGGAAAGGACAACAGTTTCTATGAAAATATTATACAGAATACAGACTATAATAAATATCTTTATTCAAATAAAAAATGATTACAATATACTTTCATGTATCTACTACAGGGATGTTGAAAAGATCACAAAAATTAAAATTTAATAAGTCAATTTTAAAAAAATGTCAGACACATGTATTTTTTGGTTTACGAAATTGCTGGGAAATAAATTATAAGTTTTTGGATGGGGACACGCTACGTCACACCTTGGCTAAACATAATAAAAAATCATAGACAAGATTGTGATTTTATCTATTTTTTTATCACAAAGCACTGTGACAATTTTGATTTGATGTTTTCACAATAACTCCGAAATTGGAGTTACATTCATAGTGAAATAAGTAAAATAAAAATATACTATTGTTTACTTCTAAATTAGTTCTAATGTATTTGTAACTATTTATTGTAATTTGGTACCTATGCGTTAAACAGTTTTTTTTTATATAGAATAGGACTGCGTTTGACCACAGTCTCACCTTGTTCCTTGTATCTAAATATACATATAAAAGGAATAAGTGACTGGTTGATCTATCAACCTACAGCCCAAACCACTAAACGGATAGGGTTGAAATTTGGAACACAGATAGGTTTTACGATGTAGATCTCCGCTCAGAAAGGATATCACAATGCGGGCAAAGTTTATGTTTATATTAAAGCATATGCTAGTTCTATTCTATATGAGTCCTTAGTCCTTTTCACGAAAGGGGTCCCGCGGAATTTTGCAGAACTAAATTTAATATTTTCGATAATTACTGGACTTCATATCCTAAATAATTTTTATTTGTTAGATAAAATAAATACATATTTAACTAGAGTCTGGCCAGCGAAAGTAGAGACTCGATTTTTTTCGAAACTTTTCACATGGTCACACTATAGTGTTTCCACATGCACATTTTTTGCCCCGTAAAGGAGTAAATTTAGAATACAGTAAAATTTTTACAATTTAATTTATGGTAGACTATTTTTGAAAATTTTGATGACCTAGTTACATTTTAATAACATCACCATTATATTATAACTATTCTGTCACTCATCACTCTTATACCATCATACACTAAAGTCGCAAGTTTATGACTTTTGATTATATAAATATTTCAAAATAAACCAATTTAATTTTCTGTATCTTAATTTTCTGTATTAATCATTCGGAATCGGATAAATAATAAAATCATGGTTGTAAATCGTATGTTTTCTCCAATATTAGGGAAAATCAAAATCAGAGTAGTGCAACACTCGTATTTGCAAAATGGCGGCATAATGGCGAATTTATATTTGAGTTTGCTTGATTTGTGAAGAAATAAACAGATTTTGCGAGTTAAAATGAGTAAAAAATTAAGAGTGAGGTGCAAAAGTTACTCTTCTTTATGATTTCCAAATATGAAGAGAAGAAAAAGGAAAGAGAAGCGGAATTTCAGCAGAAACAGGGTCGTTTACTGATTTTATAGGTGAGTGGTGCACAAAATATTTTGATACTTATAATTATATTATGCGCTCGTCTACTTGTATCCCTTTTTATTCATATTTTCGTTTCCTATGATAACATAAATTATTATAAATGTTACTTTTCAACAAAGACTTTAAAGAAAGTGTTTAAAAATCCCACATGCGCTTAACCACCATTTCAATTGGTAATAATTAAAAAATCTTACAGAAAATCTTATGTATAATTCAAAGGCTAAGTGAAGTGGAATAAAAGAACACGATAAAAACTCCCAACTAATTTCTGAAAGAAAAATCTTAACTTATACTGGTAAGATTGCAGTAAGCTACATACTTTAATTTATGTTAAATTATGTTGTTTACCTGATTACTCTCTTACATACATTATTTTATTGTATTTGTTGTAGAAATAAGCGTTTCAACATTACAACATTGAAGAAGATTAAAAAAGAAGGTGCAGTTAATGAAGGTGTTTGGGTTACTCGGGGAAAAAAGAAAACCTCACCAATCAAAAGTGTCCAACCTGGATAATTTCGACATGGATGCTATAAAAAAAATAACAGCGACACCAACGACTCCGATGAACCACTTGAAGCGGATTTTTTAGATTCAGATTTTGATTAAAAATTAATAAAAATTGTATTTTGTACATAATTATATTTTTTATTTTCTATCCTACTTATATAGGTATATAGATGAATGTTTGTTACTCTTTTACGCCTAAACCTAAACGGTTAGACAGATTGAGCTGAAATTTGGTATTGAATAGCTCAGACCCTGGAATAATACATAAGCTACAGTACAGCGGGTAAAACCGCTGCGCTGGGCGCAGCTAGTACTTTAAAATACTAAGCTTAAGGGTCACGACTGACTAGTAATATTTGTTTGTATTGTAGTATGTATCTAGATTTTGTAACGCGAACCATATTATGACCGCACTCATTGCGAATATTGTACTTTCATTACAAAGAAATCTTACACTGATCCACCTTTAGGTGGTTTTAGAGAACATCCTGATATTTGGTGAAGAATTAAATGAACAAGTTATATGAAAACATAATATTATTTTTATTATTTTAATCAAAGTATCAAACTTGTTCGTTCCAACTATACTATTATTTTGTGGGTTACCACACTCGTATTTTTTTTGAATTTGCCGCGGTTTTTCAGTCTCTACTTTCGCTGGCCAGACTCTAAGAAATTAAATATGAGAAATTATGAGGCGTTAAAAAGTTAGCACAACTTAAAATTTGCGATAGTGGCGCCCCGCAAAAAGGACTTCTTCTGTGAAAAGCATACTTTTGGTGATGGTACATAATTTTGCAAATTATATTTTAGGTTGTTTAAGATAAGATAAGAAACTCTTTACTGATCCATATATAAAGTAAATTTTACAAACAACAAAATTAAAACCATTCCATTCCATCCATCCATTCCATTTTTTAAACCATTTTTAACCCACGACGCAAAAACGACGGGGTGTTATAAGTTTGACGTGTCTGTCTGTCTGTGGCATCGTAGCTCCCGAATGGATGAACGGATTTTGATCTAGTTTTTTTTCGTTTGAAAGTCGAGAGTGTTCTTAGCCATTTTTGGTGAAAATCGGTCCAAGATGGCCGCCGCTACAAAATGGCGGATAACTTTTTTCTTCCACGACCCCCTCAATATCTAATATATAAAATTCTCGTGTCACAGTTTTTGTTGCCATACTCCTCCGAAACGGCTTGACCGATTTTGATGAATTTTTTTGTGCTTATCTGGTATCTATGAGAATCGGCCAACATCTATTTTTCATCCCCCTAAATGTTAGGGGTAGTCCACCCCAAAATTTATTTTTTTATTTTTTAGACAAAATTTTTAATTTCTATTTTTTTATGATACAACATACAAAAATACATACAATCCTCAATTTTCACCCTTCTACGATCAACCCTTATTTTTTAATAGCCATTTTAGTAATTTAATCATTTTTCCTCTCCGGTCGAAAACTGATCAATCGTCATTTAATTAGTATATACGTCCATTAACCCGGCTCCTGGGAGGGTAGAGTTATCTTCTCTACACTCCACTTGAGCAATTCCTGTCTGGCGCGTCCATGTCGCGGGGGTGGGCATCTTACACTTCAGTAGGCCGGAGTGTGTAGATGGCGAAGTTCAGACAGGGACCCAGTTCTGCGGGGTATATCGCGGAGCCCGTGCCCAGGGTAACGGGTGAAGACCTCAACGGTGGAAAAGAGCGGAGACAATAGTTGTCGGTACGGTCCAACCAGCGGAGGAGGCGAGCTACAGGGGCGTTATACCTGGATCCTGGTGGAGGGCAGCGGTAGCCATCAGTACTGTGGTGAAGCACAAGAACCATATGTTCGGAATTGGTTCACTAACAGATTTCTATGGACATTGAGTCTGTAGTTCCGCGATGTAGAAAGCAACGGGATACTACTACATTACTAATTCCCACGAGAGTTGAATGATGAAAATGCAACACAATATTAAAGTACGTTTGCCTGACGAACCGCGTAGCAACCGGCGCTCTGGGTTTTCCGGGACTCATAGTGTGAAATTGGCTACCGGCCGAGGGAATGTAGGCAACCAGGCATCCCCCGGAAAACATGCGACTGGAACGAAAAAACAACTCCAATTGCGCAAGAATACCCGTATTGGCACTTGGAACGTACGAGGGCTCCGTGATGAGGGTAAACTACATATCTTGGATTATGAACTCCAGCGATGCGACACCACAATTACCGGTCTAAGTGAGACTCATTGGAAAAGTAATGGTCACCGAAACTTGGAAAAACATACCATCTATTATTCAGGAAATAACTCCAGTAGCTTTGCTGGAGTGGCCATTGCAATTCCCAAACAATGGACTAAAGCGGTCTTAGGCTACAACCCTGTCAGCGATAGAATTATAACAATGAAGCTAGATGCATCCCCCACCCCGCTGAATATTATACAGGTGTATGCACCCACCAGCGCGGCGAAAGATGAAGACGTAGAAATATTCTACAATGACATTGAATCTTCAATAGCAGCAGTACCAAGTAGGGAACTGTTAGTCATACTTGGTGATTTTAACGCGAAAGTGGGTGACACGCGTATGGATGTGGGCTTGCGGAATATTGTAGGCAATTATGGTCTTGGCCTAAGGAATGATCGAGGGGAGAGATTACTCCAGTTTGCAGCCGATAACAATTTCACCATTGTGAATACAGTTTTCCAGCAACACCGCAGAAGACTGTACACCTGGACGTCCCCTGATGGAAAACACCGAAATCAGATTGACTATATACTTATAAGATCAAGATGGCGAAGTTCAATCATGAACGCACACACATTGCCCGGAGCCGACTGTCAATCTGACCACCAACTTCTTGTATGCAACCTTAAATTAAAACTACGCAACTCCACACCTCGTAAAACTAACAAGAGACTTGAGGTAGTGGACCAAACTTCTTTTAGGAACCAACTGGCAGTCACTAACAGCACATGGAGGTCACAAGCTCTTAATGATGATCCTGACTCACTCTGGCAGTCCGCAAAAGAGCACATTAAAAATACTTTACGCTCGTCCCAGCCTACTCAAGCTAAAGGTAAACACCAGCATTGGATGTCGACCGACACCTGGCATCTAGTAGAGCTCCGTCGTGAGATGAAAGCCAGTGGGGCATCTGTCCAGGAATTAAATTTGATGGGTGCACAAATCCAATCTTCTACTCGCAGAGATCGTAACAACAATCTCAATAACATCTGCCAAGAGTTGGAAAAAAAACGCAGAACGCCACGAAACTAAAGATTTATTTAAGAAGATTCGAGTTATAACCCGCCAATTCAAACCAAAAACCTGGGCTATTAAGGACTCTAATGGTGTGACTGTAACAGAAATCAAGGGCATTGTAGATGTGTGGAGAAAATACTGTGAACAACTTTTTAGCGATGGTACCATAGCACCGTCCAATGACTCAAGAGCACTCTCAGAAAATACTGTGGAGCCATCAATCATGAAAAGTGAAGTTGAGGCCGCAATTGATCACCTGAAAAAGAACAAAGCTGTTGGTGCCGACGCCATCCCAATAGAGACCATTAAGGCAATGGGTGAATATGGAGTTGACATTATGCATGTCATCTGCAACCGCGTCTGGGAGACAGAAAAGTGGCCCCAAGATTGGGCACACTCCGTATTCATACCACTACACAAAAAGGGATCAACGAAAAAGTGTGGCAACTACAGGCTTATAGCGTTGATTACACACGCCAGCAAAGTACTACTTCATGTCATCAACACCAGACTGCAAGCTTTTCTAAATCCCGAAATAGCCGTTGAACAAGCGGGATTTGTTAAGGGTCGTGGAACAAGAGAGCAGATCCTAATTCTTCGACAAATAATCGAAAAGTCTAGAGAGTTTAACATCCCACTCTACATCTGCTTCGTCGATTTTCGCAAGGCTTTCGATACCGTAAAATGGCATATGTTATGGGACGTACTCAGTCAAATGGGAGTACCTAGCCATCTAGTTCGTCTCATACGCAGACTTTACGAGGACGGAACTGCGACTGTTCGGATAGACGACGTTGATTCGGAAAACTTTCACACACAAGCTGGTGTCCGACAGGGATGCATACTCTCTCCACTTCTGTTCAACATCTATACAGAATGTGTTATGAGAATCGTTCTGGAACAGTGGGATAAAGGCATTTCAGTGGGAGGTCGAAAGATATCGAACTTGAGATATGCCGACGACACTACTCTTCTCACTCAAACAAAAGAAGACATGGAACATCTGCTGACGCTTCTAGAGACAAGCCACTCCTTCGGTCTTGCGATCAATAGAGACAAGACCAAGATGATGATAGTAGACCGAGCTGAACTTAACCATCCTGACATTTCCAGGATTGGCAACTGTGAGGTTGTTCAGTCCTATGTGTACCTTGGTTCTACTCTCACAAACAATGGGGGATGTGAGGACGAGATTCGAAGGAGATGTGCTATCACACGGTCTGCCGTTGACAAGTTGAAAAGAGTATGGTGCAACCGTAATATCACCAAAGCCACGAAAGTCCGTCTAATGAAAAGCCTAGTCTTCCCGGTACTTCTTTATGGCGCAGAAACGTGGACGGTTCGCCTCAAAGACCGACGCAAAATCGATGCACTGGAGATGTGGTGCTGGCGGCGACTACTGCAGATTCCTTGGACAGCGTTTAGGACCAATGTCTCAATCCTGGAGGAGCTTAAAATCAAACAGAGGTTATCGTCGACTGTGCAAACACGAATCCTTAAATATTTCGGCCACGTTGTTTGAAACGAACACTCCATGGAGAGACTCGTTGTCCAGGGAAATGTAGAGGGCAAGCGGTCACGCGGTCGATCACCTACGAGTTGGACAGACCTCATCAAAGCTGCGACACAAACTTCCGTAGTGCAGAGTTCCCGAGACGCTGGAGACCGTGACAAGTGGAGGCGCATCGCGAGGGCTGTTTTAACCAATAATGAAAATGCAGCATCATCAACCACGACCACTCTGTCAAGAGTGAACGACTAAGGAGGAGGATTTTATCAATAATAATTAAATTATCAATTTTGAGTGTATTTTGCAAGATTAGTTAATCAAGTGATTTTATAACCTCAAAAGTACTCAACACGTGACACGAGCATCCAATAACAACGGATTTTGTGTTGTAAGTATACTTTTTTTTTTATTTATATCGAAAATGTTGTTGATCTTATAAAAAATTAATTTTAATTTAATTTTATTAAAAAAATGTAATTGAACAATTAAGATTTTCATAGTTTCCAAAAAATCAATCATTATGAATCTTTATTTTGAAATGTCAATGGAAATATTGGTTGTATGAAAAAATTATAAGAGACAATGTTTTCATAAAATTTAATTTTTTACTTTTGTTTGAAAAAATTATCATAAAATAATGATTATTTCACGCATATACCACATTCTTAGATACATACAATATATACACATTCTAACATACATACATACTTCCAATAAGTAAGCTATTTTTTGTCTACACTAGAAATTACTAGGAAATTATTTATATGGCAAAACAACGTTTGCCGGGTAAGCTAGTACACCTATACTTTTATCAAATGAAAAGGCTTAACTAGTAGAATACAACGCATTATGATACATTTAATGGGTCGTCCATATATGTATACCGGCCAATGATTCGCCGTGTGTGTTTTGTCTATGGACGAACAATTTTTGTCTATAGACGAATGTGTTCGGATATTTACGGTTTTTTTTTTCGGTAAATTTCTGGTATACATTTTGGGCTCCATAGCTAACGACTTTAATATTTTGAATATTAATCAATCATGGATCATTTGAAGCCATTTTGTGTGAATAATTACTTGAAATTAGTTACATTTTCTTTATTTTTTAGGGTTCCGTACCTCAAAAGGAAAAAACGGAACCCTTATAGGATCACTTTGTTGTCCGTCTGTCTGTCTGTCTGTCTGTCAAGACCCTTTTTCTCAGGAACGCGTGGAGGTAACAAACTGAAATTTATAGGAAGTACTAAGGTCCATTGCCTCTTAGAGCTGTGAAAAATTCAAACTTCTAGGCCAACGCAATCAAAAGATATAGTCGAATATGTCACAAATTTCAGCAAATTTTCGACATTACCAAATAAATCAAAACCTACGGGGCACTTTCCGTGAACTCAGAATCTTGAAATTTGGCACGAAGTAACTTCTTAGAGCACAGATAAAGGGAAAATTGCGAAAACCATAAATTTTTATTTGCATCATATGAAAAAAATATTTTGAATAATTTTATACCTACTACCCCTTTTCTCATGAACGCGTAAACGTATTAAATTGAAATTCATATCAAATACTTAAGTCTATAAGACCTTTAAATTGTAATAAAATCAAACCTCTATGTCAACGCATTCAAAAGAAACAGCAATTTTAGTCGCAATTTTAAACTCGCAACTACTCTCAAAAAATCAAAACCTACAGGGTACTTGCCGTGAACTTAGAATCTTGAAAATTGGCACGAAGCAACTCCTTAGAGCACAGATAAAGGAAAAATTACGAAATCTGTACATTTTTAGTTACATCATATAAAAAAATATTTTTAATAATTTCATACTTACTACCTTATTTCTCATGAACGCGTAAACGTATTAAATTGAAATTCATATCAAATACTCAAGACTATAATACCTTTAAACTGTAATAAAATCAAACCTCTATCTCAACGCATTCAAAAGAAACAGTAATTTTAGCCGTATTTTTTAACTCGCGACTACTCTCAAGGGAATCAAAACCTACAGGGTACTTGCCGTTAACTCAGAATCTTGAAATTTGGTACGCAGCAACGTCTTAAATTATAGGCACAGAAAAAATTGCGAAAACTGTAAATATTTAGTTACATCATATAAAAAAAATATTTTTTAATAATTTTGTATTTACTACCCCTTTCCTCAAGAACGCGTACAGGTATTAAATTTAAATTCATACCAAATACTCAGCTTTATAATAACTTTAAGCTGTAAAAAAATCAAACGTCTATTTCAACGCAATCAAAAGAAACAGCAATTTTAGCCGCATATTTTCAAACTCACAAGTACTCGCAAGGGAATCAAAACCTTCAGTACATAATATTATACCCACTTTTCCTTAGGGTTCCGTAGAAACCCGTAGGTTTGTACGGAACCCTCGGTGCTCGAGTCCTACTCGTACTTGACCGGTTTTATTTATTTATATAATCTGTGCCCCAAGTGCATATATCTGTGCACTCGGGCGAACGTTCTGCCGAATCATTGGCCGGCATAATGTGGACGACCCATATAATCCAAGATAGCCGCCATCACGAAAAGCCAAATTACATCTTATGACTCTTGAGTGAGAAGCGTTGGTGCAGTGCTCCTAGAATTTCACATAATTGTGAAATCCTAGGTAACACTGTACTGATTATGGGCAGCCGTTATCTCTTAACATCAGGAGAGCGTCTTGCTCGTCTTCTACTTCATGACATAAAAAAAAAAGAAAAAAAAAAGCATATTACGTTGGGGGGTTAATTCACTTGTTAGTTTAGTTAGTAAAGTGTATACATACAGGTAGTGTTTGTACGTCAGGTTGTACAACTTGCTGCACCAAGGCTACCGGCGTGGAAGCCTGCACTGAAGACGGTGATGTCGTCGATGATGATGTCTGCAAAATATATCATTATCATCATCTTCCTGCCTTTAATGACATTTAATTAACATTTTGAATTTATAGCTGCTACTTTTGAGCTATTCATAGGCGGATTTGGGAGGGGGGGGGGGGGGGGGGGGGCAGGGTGCCAAGGCCCCCCCTCCAGAAGTATTTGAGTTACGAATTTTGCACATATTTCATGGTCAAAATTATAATTGCACCTTGGCCCCTTCCAGAAAAAAATCCTGGGTTCGCCCTTGGAGCTATTCAATCGATGGACCACCTTCTCCAATGTCCTAGCTGCCCTGTCATATGTACCATACAAGATCTCATTAATGACAGAGCTCATCAATTTATAGCTAAGCTTTTCGCCTGGACGCTACCGTGTTTCGGAGGCACGTAAAACTGTGGGTCCCGGCTGTTTCCTATAAGATATGTAGGAGGCAGTCGTCAGCTCATGTTGCAGGCCTTGTAATATTCTCAGCGACCTGAAACTGCAACATTGTAACACCTCACACACTAAATAATATAAATAAATATTTCAGGACATTTCACACAACGCCACCTAACCCCAAGCTAAGCAACTTAATGCTTGTGTTATGGTGGTTAGGATAACGGATACAATACTTATATACTTTTCTTTTGTAAATACATACTTAAAATAGATATTGAAAACCACCCAGACTAGGAACAAATATCTGTGGATCACACAAAGTTGTCCCATGCGGGAATCGAACCCGCAACCTCCTGCGTTGCTGCGGGTTTAATTAGCCAACCGCGCCACAGAGGTCGTCAAACTCAGTCATGCGGTACTGACGTTTCTGACATGGTCCACTTCAATTAGGCCCATTGGTACAATTTTCCTTCGGCGTGACAACCCACACTTTCCGATCCACCAGGACCAAGTTTGGCATAGCGCATGTCGCAACTTCCAATTTTCTTTTAATCTAAGCTCCTTGTACTACTTTAATTTAGTTTTAAGTCTATTTTGTTGTTTTTTTTTTTTTTTTTTTTTTTATGTGATGAAGTAGAAGACGAGCAAGACGCTCTCCTGATGTTAAGAGATAACGGCTGCCCATAATCAGTACAGTGTTACCTAGGATTTCACAATTATGTGAAATTCTAGGAGCACTGCACCAACGCTTCTTACTCAAGAGTCATAAGATGTTAAGACTCTTTAGCCCAGTAATTACACTAGCTACAGTGCCCTCCTACCGGAGCACAGCAATGTTTGCACATCACTGCTCAGGCGGTAGAATAACTGGCACTGTTGGGGTACCCACCTAGACGACCTCCTGCAAAGGAAGTCTACCCCTGGTAGAAGTTTGTTATTTTTTGTTCCAATAAAGAGTATTGTATTGTAATCGACTATTACCTGTATAACTTGTGTGCATCCCGGTTGTAACACAATTTGCTGTTGCGGCGCTGACTGCAATGTAGCTGATTGTGATGGCTGGGACTGCAGACAATAATACAATGTTATTCGTATTAAGTCAGATCAATAAAAAAAAAAAAAGGTTACCTAAATTTAAAAGAGATGTTCTACATACATATATTGTTGAATGATTTGTGAATACTGTGTTTTTCATACTTAGTGATTATCTTTATCTTAAATACGTTTATAACTTTCTTATTATAACTTTGTTAGGCTTAAACATAATATTAGGAACTAACCATTAAAACTGCCCAAGTCAGGTATTTTGGTTCATGATGTGTACACATAATTTTGGTGTAGAATTTAGTACATAACCCTCTATTTCTTATATTTTTAGACTAGTTTTGATTGTACTCTGTTTTGTGTACCTTTAAAATAAAAAAAATAAAATAATATACTGAAATGTTTTACTGTGAAGTTATATACATAAATATATACAATAGTTATCACTATAAATCCTTAGCCATAGAGCGCTTGAGTTAAAGAGGGCTTAACACGCCTGGCGCTCTCTTGCTCGCACTATTTATTATATGACTAGCTGCGTCCAGCGGTTTTACCCGCAGTACTTATGTAGCCTATGTGTTATTCTAGGGTTTAAGCTATCTCTACACCAAATTTCAGCTCAATCGGTCCACCCGTTTAGGCGTGAAAGAGTAACAAACATCCAGACATCCATTCTTAAAAACTTTCACGTTTATAATATTAGTTATATAAGATATTTAGCCTATACTGTCCCACTGCTGGGCAAAGGCCTCTAAATTCTTCCATTTCTTTCGATCTAGCGCCACCTCACGCTCAGTTGCCAGCCTGTGCGTCTTTTACAAGCTCCATCATGGAGAGTGCTCCTCAGAACTCCATGGGTTAGTTCCACCATCACCCTTTTACTACCGAACTTCCAGGCAAACGGCACTGCGCCACCAATATCTGGTGAGTATACCAGCAGCTCGGACTAAGCGATTCGCTTCGTCTTTCATTATGAGAACGGCGAAGTTATGGAACTCGCTACCATTCTCAGTGTTTCCCGAATGCTATAACGTGGGTTTGTTCAAATCAAGAGTGAATAGGTTCTTACTAAACAAGCGTGCTACAACTTCGACTGCATCGTCACTTACCAACAGGTGAGATTGCGGTCAAACGCTTGATTAGTCTGCTATAAAAAAAAAAAAAAAACTCTTGCCAGCCCTCCAGATACGTGATCAGAGAGCCTATTGGCTACCGCAAAACGACATGTAAAACACTAGAATCCATAGACAAAATTGCGTACATTACGTGCTTAAACCTCTTTATTAATATGAGTAAAGTAACAAAAGCAGCAATGTACATTGAAGTTGCCATCAATCGTAGTGGGTGAGAATTAGCCAATATCCAATCAGGTAGTTACGCCATCGCTTCCGGGGCCGACTTCGGCGACGCCGTCAATCTTCAGGTGCCCATTCTGTGGTGACCTTTGCCCAGCGGTCGGGATGCATGCGGATAACGTGACTCACCCAATCCCACTTAAGAGCGTATAGCTCTTAAGTGGGATTGGGTGACGCTCTCTCGCTCGCACAATTTGATGAATTTTGAAATATAAATTCATGGAATTAATTCATTGAAAATTCCTCTGTACCAGCCCTCCATAATATTATTGCACACATTTTAAAAGTGTTTTCAGTTTGATATATTAAAAATGGGATGGGGAGCAATATTGAAAAAAAAAATTTTTCAAAAAATCTCATTATGCCATTTTTTAATATATCGAATTGAAAACACTTTTAAAATGTGTGCAAAAATATTATGGAGCTACCGCTCATTCGCAAGGCACCTCTATGAGAAGAACGAGCAAGAAACTTATAGGGATTGTTTTTTTTTTAACTTTTTTTACGTTTACCTGCTCAGATTTGCTCCAAACGGCTTCGAACCGCGGCTTGGAATTTTTCACCTCATGCCGTGGAACAATGTCGATTAGGAAGTCAAATTGATCCGATTTTGATATCGCCATTGCTATGTCGTTGCGCTGAAATAGGAGGGTAGTTTTATTATATATTTGTTAACTTAATCTTACTAATAATATAAACGTTAAAGTTTGTAAGAATGTCTGGATGTATGTTAGTTACTCTTTCACGCCTAAACGAGTGGACCGATTGAGCTGAAATTTGGTGTAGAGATAGCTTAGACCCTGGAATAACACATGGGCTACAGTACAGCGGGTAAAACCGCTGGGGATACCTAGTGATGTGAATATATCAAAGGAAAGAGTGACTGACTGATCTATCAACGCACAGCATAAACCGCTGAAGCGATTGGGTTGAAATTTGGAATATACATAGGTTTTATGACGTAGACCTCCGCTAAGAAAGGATTTGGCCACGCGGGCAAAGCCGCGAGCGAAAGCTAGTTAATAATATAGAGCAAGAACCTGGGAACTTCGTCATTTTTTTTTACCGGGGATAGACTTCCTTTGCAGGAGGTCGTCTAGGTGGGTACCCCAACAGTGCCAGTTATTCTACCGCCTGAGCAGTGATGTGCAAACATCACTGTGCTCCGGTAGGAGGGCACTGTAGCTAGTGAAATTACTGGGCTAAAGAGTCTTAACATCTCATGACTCTTGAGTAAGAAGCGTTGGTGCAGTGCTCCTAGAATTTCACATAATTGTGAAATCCTAGGTAACACTGTACTGATTATGGGCAGCCGTTATCTCTTAACATCAGGAGAGCGTCTTGCTCGTCTTCTACTTCATCACATAAAAAAAAAAAAAAAAACAAAAAGTTTGTGTATAGAAGCCCTAATCATCATCATCAGCCTATGTTCGTCCGCTGCTGGACATAGGCCTCCCCCATGGCACGCCACTCAACTCACTCCTCCGTCTTTTCTCCACCCACAGCGACCCTCCGGATATCATCGCCCCATCTCGCCCAAGGACGCCCTACACTATCTACGTTTCCCGAGATTCAAATATTAAAAAAAAAATGTTTTTTTTTTCAATTTAACTTGTTCCTTTTATTAACAAACATAGAGGACTCAACCATAGAGTGCGCATTACCGGAGGAATGCTGTCGCCAACGATACGCATTGACGCTGCATAACACAACGTCTTTGAACCAAAGAGTTTCTACTAGAGTTGCCGCGAATAGTGTTTATAGCGAATAGTCGAATACCGATTAATCGCCATTCACTTTGGCGAATAGTCGAATAACTCGACATTACTATTCGACATAAAAAAAACATTAAATACAATAAAAATATTACTTTGACGCTACCCAAGTTGAACGGATCCGTAGAGCTGCGCTCAGAGAAGGTCTTAGGCTTTCTTTAGATGACGAAAATGATGATTCGGATCCAGAAACGGCATCCAAAAGGTCTCGTTTAGACAATGAAAGTGAGCATGATTCGGAAACTCATAAACTATTTTGGGCATGTTTTGAAGAATCATCTATAGAGCAACCTACTGAAAAGCAACCCAAGAATGTCACTGCTGAAGAAATCGCCAACTACATCGCATTAGCAAAGACTGACAGAAAAATAAACCCATATGAATGATGGGCTTTGAGTACCAATAAGAATAGATTCTATTTTAAGTAAGCTTGCTAAACGATACTTAATCACACCAGCAAGCTCTGTTTGTTCAGAAAGACTATTTTCCGAGGCATATTTAATTTACGAGGAAAAACGAAACCGACTTGCTCCAGAACGTGCAGAAAAAAATGTTTTTTTGCACCACAATCTGCCTCTGTTGGATTTTAAATATTAATTAAAAAGCCTTACTAATTTAATTTCATGAATATGATAGGCACAGCAACATAATACAGATAATAATTGATATTGTGTATTGTTTTATTAAGGAAAATAATTAAAAAAATGATTATTTTTAACTCATTAGTTCTTTTGTTCGTTAATAGTTTATTTTCGACGACTATTCGCCGAATGCCGAATAATACAAGCTATTATTCGGTATTCGACGAATATCAAAAAAATGACGAGTAATGCCGAATACCGAATAATAGCGAGTATTCGCGGCAACTCTAGTTTCTACTAAGAATGAGAAAATCAAAACTACACCTCTAAAACTAAACTATTCCTCTTTGAACTGTTTGCATACAAAGTTTTTACCATGAATGAGCCAACCGCCCCGCACCGCGCCCTGAGTTAGAATTTCTATTAACAAATAGAAAATCACGAAAGTTGGGTCTATTTTGGCAATCTTTTCTAGGTACAAGTTTAACAAATTCGTACAAGTAATAAAAGCTTTTTTAAGCTATTGCATAGCTTCTATCGCGGGCCTTGAGCGTGGGGACCGAATCCAGAAATTCCGTAACGAAAACAACCTAACACCCCCCACTCCGACCGGCACAGCGGTGATACTTTTTAGTTTTTCCATCTATAGATAAATACCAGAACTTTTAATGACTTTTTGAAATATCACGCTTGTCTCTTTTGTTTTTTTCACGGGCACCACGCTCAAAGTGTAACTTGAATTAATATCAAAGAAAAAAAACAAAGGAAAAAAAATACTGCATTTATAAAATAAATAAATAATTATAATTGCATAAGTTGATAAAAAATGCTATGCAATAGCTTTACGGCGGCAGTCTCCGAGTGCCACACGTCTTTTTTATTTAGAATAAAAAACTCTTTATTGAAACACTACAAACATACAGAAATCCTTAAACTAAAACACAAAATCACGACATAAGTGTAACAATTGGCAGTCTTATCGCTAAAAGCGATCTCTTCTTCTCTTTAAAGCGATTTACTTGCTTTAAATTTAAAAATTGTTTAGTTTACCTGTAAAGTCCTCCTTTTATTATCCTCGGTGTGGCTCCAAGCCCTGATTGTGAGCTCGTGGATGAATATTTCAGCTGCCTTAGCAAACAACACGGGGGCTTCGGCTGATATCATCTTGACATCCTCGTCTAGTTTCATGATCTTCTTTATGCGAGTGAGGGGAAGGGGCTGGGTTTTGAAGTCGTCCTGAAAGGGATAAAGAATTATCCTACTATAACTAAAAAAAACGGCACAACTCACGTCTAATATTGTCGAGAATATCTCGACCACGGTTTCGGACGCAGCACAGCGGTTCCGACGCAGCACTCGGTCCGTGCATCGGCGCGCCCGCTCGCCAGTGAGCGTCGAGTTCTGCAGGCGTGAACTCCTGATGAAGGACATCGTATTTGTCCGAAACCGTGGTCGAGATATTCTCGACAATATTACACGTGAGTTGTGCCGTTTTTTAGTTACGGAGAACACTCGCGATAGTTTTAAAAATCGTATAATTATCCTACTTATCTTACTACTAAGTCTTACTAACATTATAAAAGTTTGTAAAAATGTATGGATGTGTGTTTTTTACTCCTAAATGGGTGGACCGATTGAGCTGAAATTTAGACCCATAGGCTACATTACAGGGGGTAAAACCTAAGGTCGCAGCTAGTATTAAAACTGTGAAAGTTTCTATGTATGTATGGATGTAAAATGTATGTAAGTGTGTAAATGCATAAGTTTCTGTACCTATATGAGAGTAGTGACGTCACACATCCCTACAGAATAAATTTAAGTGTTATATCTAGGCATTTTTTTTTTGCTCACTTATCAAAAATGTCTTAAAGTATACCGACATATTATTCTATTATTTAAACTATGGACTAATTATATTTCATTCTAAATAAATAAATAAAAATCATTTATTTCGGACCCTCGGGCCCATATGTCCACAAAACAGTAGGTACAAATTTAGAAACTATTATTAAAAATTAAATTTGTCTAATAATGGGGTTAATTAATAAATTTAAATGGATAAAAAGAAAATCAAGAATTAAAAATTAAAAAAACATGGGGCTCATCCAAGAGGCAGATTGCAGATTCTGCCAAGAGGAGGAGGAAACCGCAATGCACATCCTCTGTAGCTGCGGCCCACTCATGTTTTTTTTTTTTTTTTATGTGAAGAAGTAGAAGACGAGCTAGACGCTCTCCTGATGTTAAGAGATAACGGCTGCCCATAATCAGTACAATGTTACCTATGATTTCACAATTATGTGAAATTCTAGGAGCACTGCACCAACGCTTCTTACTCAAGAGTCATAAGATGTTAAGACTCTTTAGCCCAGTAATTTCACTAGCTACAGTGCCCTCCTACCGGAGCACAGTAATGTTTGCATATCACTGCTCAGGCGGTAGAATAACTGGCACTGTTGGGGTACCCACCTAGACGACCTCCTGCAAAGGAAGTCTACCCCCGGCAAAGAAGGTCTACCGTCTGTCATGTTCAACAGAAGTATCCATCTAGGACGACAAATGATGCTCCCAGATGAGATACAACAAATCACCCCCTTGAAGATCTGGAAGTTCTTAGAAGCTACGGGTTTAGGGAGTGAACTATAGCTCAAGAGGGCGTCACAATAGATCAGCAATGGTCGAAGCGATAAAAACCCCTTAAACTAATTCCAATAAAATAATTATATTTCAAATTTATTGACCTACTAGCTGCGCCCAGCTGTTTTACCGGCTTTTTTATGGCCTATGTGTTATTCTAGGGTCTAAGCTATCTGTATACCAAATTTCAGCTCAATCGGTCCACCCGTTTTCGCGTGAAAGAGATTATAATATTAGTAAGATTGGAGCCTTTAAAAAATTGAAGTTAGCTGCAGTGCTGCAGTTCGCCGAACAGCTAACTTCAAATCAGTCAAAAAGACTTGCTCGTAGACTTACCGGACACACATTCTTGATATCATCCATGACTTTAGCCCAGAACTGCTGCAGAGTTTGTTCCGCTGTTTCCGCCTTGTTTTCATCAGATGCCTCCCCCTCGGCTTCCTCTGGGTTTGCTGGATTTTGCTCCCTGCCATATAATATAAGGAATTTAACAAGCTTTTAATTACTTTCACCTGTCTGTTATGAAATCTTGCAAGTTTAATTTGATCCACTTCTCTTTTTACGATTGAGCTGAAATTTTCCGTTTTTTTTTTTTTTTATGTGGAGAAGTAAGAAGACGAGCAAGACGCTCTCCTGATGTTAAGAGATAACGCTGCCCATAATCAGTACAGTGCTACCCAGAATTTCACAATGATGTGCAATTCTAGGTGCACTGCACCAATGCTTCTTACTCAAGAGTCATAAGATGTTAATGTTGGACTGTTTAGCCCAGTAATTTCACTAGCTACAGTGCCCTCCTACCGAAGCACAGTATATATATTTTTAAATAAAATGCTGCAAAGGAAGTCTACCCCCGGTATCACCTGCAAAGGAAGTCTACCCCCGGTATCAATGTATAAATCGGATGACAATGCAATAAATAAAATATCTTTATTGCAGACACAGTGTGATCCATAGTTAAATCTAAAGTTATTAAATAGAAAAATACCATATTAATGGTAATTTGTCATGTATTTTTTTATGTTACAATATCGAGCCATCGTCTATACGTTTCAGTCAGCGGCAGCCTATCTGCCAAACTTTTTATTATCTTATTTCTGCACGTGCCAACCCTGGACATGAACATAGCTATTCGTTTTCGCTGTATTGCATTGAAGGAATCAACCCTTGCCTCAGTGAACATTCTGGAGGCACTACAATATTATTATGACATTGAGCTGATCTGATGATGGAGCTGGAAGATGGCCATGGGAACTCCGTAATTAAACAATGCAACCCCATGCTAAGACCCCTCTAGAAGCATTGTAGAGTTACAAATTTTGCACATATTTCATGGTCAAGATTATATTTTTTTCTCGGTGCTTGCAGTAAGCTGCTCGTGCACTTATTATTAAGGATATTTGAACTTTCTAACTGTTCAGAGCGAGCTAAACACACAGTTTTCGTAGTGAAAATTATAGTATTTTTGCCCATCTGCACCTTGGCCCCCCCAGAACCAAATCCTGGATCCGCCAGTGGCCCCAATAATGCACTCCAAGGACATAAAAGGTACAAGTCACTCCCCAAAACATCTGGAACTTTACTAGTCTTACTGCCTTTTACAATATGTGGACTTACGCTAGTTCTGGGATTAACGAATGTCATTTGTTCGCATAGTACCTGGTTTAATCCTGGTGCAATCATTACTCTGTGTTTTGTAATAATGCGGTTTAGGTTTAAGCATTGAATGGTAACTCATCTGGACTGCCACAAAAGATCAGAAAGGGTCAAAGCAGCTTAAAGTCCTTTTGAAGTTCCTTATAGTAATAATACTTTCACCTGTCCCTTGTATTTCTGTAATCAAATCTTGCCAGTTTAATTTGATCAATGCATGCAAAATTCCAGTTCAATCGGAAACCGAGAAGTGGATCAAATTTAACTTGCAAGTATTGATTACAGACAGACAGCAGACAGGTGAAAGTAAATAAAAGCTTGTAAAAAACATAATATAGGTAGGTACCTATATTTTTATTTATTATTTTTTTAATCAATACATATATTTTTAACAATCTGTAATATTATGTTTAGGATAGGTAGGTATGAATTTATGTATGGTACATAGGTAATATTGTGTTATTTTTTAATAATAAGTTCCTTTGCTGTACGTGATAACAAATTAATGTATTTATCATGAACAGAAACCGATTTATTAAAAGATAATATAGTAATATTATAATCTATAGGTGGCACTGAATGAAAGTTGATAATATTAAAAAAATAATGTCCAGGAACTTACGCAGGCACAAAGAAGCACACGGACATCTTGTATTCGAAGCGACCTCGAGATGAACTTTATTTTGCAATTATTCGCAAAGTATTTATTAATTATTGTATCAAAATAGTAAATACACCGGTAAAAGATATTAAAAACACAGGAACCAATAATCAGAGTAATATCTGGGGATCTCCAATCACCAAATACTTAAAATCCGCCAAAGACACGATTCGTCCACCGATGGCCACTCACAGCTTGACGTTTGTGACTGGGTTGCTAGTTGAAAAGCACTACTGTTTATCTATTTACTGGTAGGCCTGAAATATGTTTTTTATTCGGTTTCAAGAATTTATTGAGAGAATAGACAAATCTGTAATTAAATAAAATGACCTTTGTTATTATTTGTTCAAATATTCACAATAACCACTGCAAACCTGTCAAGATTGAATAAACACAATAAATTTTAACTTTATAAAGTGGCATAATTTTGATATAAAAATGGACGTATTTTAAATTGTTACCTAGCAACATTGAGAGGATGTGACGTAATGACATTGCCAGTAGTACATTTTCTTTTTTTTCGTAGATTTTAATTTAAGTTTATAATGTTGATTTTTTAATTTTTATGGTTACATTTTTAGCCGTTTGGGGTAGAGACATTGGGTCCTTGGGGTCCAGGAGCTCACCGTGTTTTCCAAAACTTATTTGAGCGCTTGGTCGAGGCAACGTGTGACCAAAAAGCTGGGGTATATAATATGGCCCAACGTTTAATTATTGCCATTCAACGTGGCAATGCTGCTAGCATTCTGGGCACTCTGCCATCTGACAGTAGTTTGGAGCACTTGGATTTTCTGTAGATTGGCTTGTGGCGATCTGTGGTTGATAAGAGTGTTCATTACTGCTGTAGTAGCTGTAATATTATGTTAGTTTGTTTTTCTCAATAAAGGCATTAGCCACAAAAATGGTTGTTATTAAGTGTCTATACTAAGACTGCCGCGGCCGTGGCCAGCGAAGCACCAGATACGAGTTTTTTTCTTATAACTAAATGATTTAAGTATACTGTCATGGTATCTTCTGGGATCTTGGAATCTTTTTTCAACATCTTCATCATGGCATCGCGGCATAATAAGCTGTCTGCACATCTACTATCTATTTATTTATTTATTATTCAGCACAAAGCTAGGACTAACTTAATGCTACAAAAGCATTTTCTACCAGTTGCCTATCTATCTATTTGTAATTTTATAATGTTAATTAAGTAGGTACCTATGTATTTTCTGTAACATTTATGTAGTGTACAATAAAGTATTGTCTTATCTTATCTACAGATAGAAATCATTCAGGTATAAAAACAACTCGTATCTAGCGCTTCGTCGGCCGCTGCCGCGGCTCGCTCGCTTCACTCGCTCGGCTCGCGCCAATGGTCAAATTGTGGTCAATGTTCCAAGTTCCAACATAACCTAACCAACTGATTTCGGTTTGCCATGAATTCTGTACTAAAAACAATTAGTTTTTAGCTATCATACCTGACTAATAGCTGGAAACATTGATTTAAAAATAAAACGTGAATCGTCCGTTAGTTCAGTCAAAAATAGGCAAATCGTCCGTTAGTTTAATCAAACTTAGCTCAATCGACCGTAGTTGAGTTAACCGTAGGCGAGTCGTCCAGTAGTAATTTTGACCAATAGTTATTATGAACGTAGGTGAAACGTCCAATCGTCATTTTAAATAGTAGGCCACAGGCCATTCAACAGTAGTTATATCGACAGTAGTTGAAACGACCGTAGAGTCCTTTTCACGAAAGAGGTCCCGCGGAATTTTGCGGATCTAATTTACTTCATATCCTAAATAATTTTTATTTGTTAGATAAAATAAATACATATTTAATTAAAAAATTAAATTTGAGAAATTATGAGGCGTTAAAAGTCATAAATATGCAAACTTTTAAAATTTACGATAGTAGCGCAAAAAGGACTCCTTTCGTGAAAAGCACTCTAGGTATTATGATACGTAACCATTGTGAACATAATAGGTATAATATGTAATAAGTCATAAATTTAAATTATAAGTAAAAAGCTCATGATGTGAAATTTATAGCATTCTGTAATTTTGATACTTCAATGCTATGGTAGCAATGTCTTTAGTAACCTGGCAACATAATTTTTGTCTGTCAGTTTTAATCGATGACTGACGTCATCAAAATAGCGTCGCTCAAATAAATAAAATGGCGGCCGCTGAAATTCAGATAGTGAATCCTTCGAATTTAGCCAAAATCGAGAGGTAAATTACTACAAATTAAACTAAACCATAAAGTTTTTATCAAGATTCAGTGCTACAAATAATTCAAATGTCAATTGCAGATCTATATGAGTTGTTTAGTGTGCCAGGAAAAAGTTTGAAATGTTTAGATTTTTTCAGTTTTCTCAATGATCCAAGCTACAAAGAAATTATTGAGAACTCCTCCACATTCAATTCGCGATTATGTGCGGAAAGAAGAATGCGGATGCCTTTCATCGACACCCAAACGGGTAAGGACAAAAAATCAATAGAAAACCTTATTGATTTTTTTAATGGGGCTACTTATATTGACAATTTTTTTGTAATTTAATTCAGGTGTCGCACAAAGCCACTGCAACTTATTCATGACAAAGAGACAACGCATGCCGGGCCAAAGAGAAGGACAAGTTTACACATATCCTGCACAAAGGTACTAAAATTTATGATATCAGCTGCTGTATTCTGGGATAGCAGCACTTCCTTTCTGTTATCTTACCAAATTCCATGTCAATCAGTTCAGCTGTTTATGTGTGAACTAGCTGCACCCAGTAGTTTTACTTGTACTGTAGCCTATGTGTTTTTTTAGGGTCTAAGCTATCTCTATACCAAATTTTAGCTTAATTGGTCCACCCGTTTAGGTTTGAAGAAGTAACAAACATACACAGTCACACACTTTCGTTTATAATATCAGTGTTATATATATTAACTGTCATAGTTTGACATCAATGTGGCTCACCTTGTCCTATGATTTCTACTTGTGAACTTTAACCGGAGGAGAATTAAGACCTTAAACTTTATTGAGGAATCATTATATTATTATTATTTTTTTATTATCATTTGTTTGTCAACCTTTAGGTATCTCGGGCCAATAGTGTCCCGGTCCTTTAGTAGGCGTGCGTTGGGCCGAAGCCAACATGTAGAGGCCCCTATTATTATTCTGTATTACTCATTCATTAACTATACAGAGCCGTGTTATGCAAAAAAGTCTTGAGTTTCAATTTTATCAATTTTGGTTAAGCAGTGTTCTGGTTATGATTTGAAAATGCTTATTGATTTTCTTTTTATGTATATTTGTATATATTTATTAATTATATAATACGATTTATGGAATGTATTATATTCTTATGTATTGTATATTATATGTTATTTAATGTATTATTATAATTATTAATATTTAAGAATTATTCCTGTTTATCTTATTTATCAGCTTCACCACCAACCCATGTGATTATAATTATTTCTCTCCATTCAAGGTAGTCTGGAAGAGATGGCTTTTAGCGATACGACCGCCAATTGTTACACTTAAGCAGGCGCGGATCCAGACCATAATTTTGGGGGGGGTCATCGGCTAGAATTTTTTTTGGAGACTCGTTTCAGCGTAGTCTTGAAAATCTTACATTTTTCAGTACGAATGATGCGCGTTTTGCTTGCTCCGACTAGCAAGGAAACTAAATATTCTTACTTATAAAAGCGCGAGCAGCTCGCTGCGAGCGCCGAGAAAATTTTGAATTTTTCACCACGAATGATGTGCGTTTAGCTTGCTCCGAGAGGCAAGGAAACTAAATATTTTTTTATTTATAAAAAAGCGCGAGCAGCTCGCTGCGAGCGCCGAGAAAATTTTGAATTTTTCACCACGAATGATATGCGTTTAGCTTGCTCCGAGAGGCAAGGAAACTAAATATTTTTTTATTTATAAAAAAGCGCGAGCAGCTCGCTGCGAGCACCAAGAAAATTTTGAATTTTTCAGCACGGATGATGTGCGTTTAGCTTGCTCCGAGAGGCAAGAAAACTAAATATTCTTATTTTTAAAAGCGCGAGCAGCTCGCTGCGAGCGCCGAGAAAAATTTGAAATTTTCAGCACGTATAACGTGCGTTTAGCTTGTTTCGAGAGGCATGGAAACTAAATATACTTATTTATAAAAGCGCGAGCAGCTCGCTGCGAGCGCCGAGAAAATTTTGAATTTTTAAGCACGTATGACGTGCATTTAGCTTGCTCCGAGAGGCAAGGAAACTAAATATTCTTATTTTTAAAAGCGCGAGCAGCTCGCTGCGAGCGCCTAGAAAATTTTGAGTTTTTCACCACGAATGATGTGCGTTTAGCTTGCTCCGAGAGGCAAGGAAACTAAATATTTTTTTATTTATAAAAGCGCGAGCAGCTCGCTGCGAGCACCGAGAAAATTTTGAATTTTTCAGCAAGAATGATGTGCGTTTAGCTTGCTCCGAGAGGCAAGGAAACTAAATATTCCTATTTATAAAAGCGCGAGCAGCTCGCTGCGAGCGCCGAGAAAAATTTGAAATTTTCAGCACGTATGATGTGCGTTTAGCTTGTTTCGAGAGGCAAGGAAACTAAATATTCTTATTTATAAAAGCGCGAGCAGCTCGCTGCGAGCGCCGAGAAAATTTTGAATTTTTCAGCACGTATGACGTGCATTTAGCTTGCTCCGAGAGGCAAGGAAACAAAATATTCTTATTTTTAAGAGCGCGAGCAGCTCGCTGCGAGCGCCGAGAAAATTTTGAGTTTTTCACCACGAATGATGTGCGTTTAGCTTGCTCCGAGTGGCAAGGAAACTAAATATTTTTATTTATAGAGCGCAAGCAGTACGCTGCGAGCGCCGAGTAAAAATTTGAAATTTTCAGCACGAATGACGTGCATTTAGCTTGCTCCGAGAGGCAAGGAAACAAAATATTCTTATTTTTAAGAGCGCGAGCAGCTCGCTGCGAGCGCCGAGAAAATTTTGAGTTTTTCACCACGAATGATGTGCGTTTAGCTTGCTCCGAGTGGCAAGGAAACTAAATATTTTTATTTATAGAGCGCAAGCAGTACGCTGCGAGCGCCGAGTAAAAATTTGAAATTTTCAGCACGAATGAGGCGCGAGCAGCTCGAGAAAATTTTGAATCTTTCAGGATGAATGATCCGAGTTTTGCTCACTCTGAGCATTATGAAAATTAAATATTAATATTTATAGGGCGGGTGCAGCTCGCTGTGAGCGCAAAGACTTAGCTGCAAAGACGACGTAAAGCGCGAACAGCTTGCAGCAGTTAATATAATCCAACTAATCCCAAATATGAAAGACACTGTGCAGTTTGCTACGAGAACCTACGGATAATTCGTAGGCGAGAACTGAAAAAAAGTAGCTTGGTAAAAAAAAATTGAAACAGCGAAACAGTTTTATGAACTTGTACGTAAGCTTGCAGCTTAGAGAAAATTTCCTAATTCTAACTGTGAAAGTAGCGTAAAACCAGTTCATATGATCGGATTTTTTTTCCGACTAGGATTTTGGGGGGGGTCATGACCCTCTTGTCCCCCCCCCTGGATCCGCGCCTGCACTTAAGTTATGAAATTATGTTTTAGTTTTAAGTTTCTCTGTATATTTGTGGTGTTACAATAAAGAGTATTCTATCTATCTATCTATCTATTGTTTGTTCACTTACAAGTCTTAAAAGTTCAATACCTGTAAATAAATAATGTAACCAAGATAAACATTGTAAACACATATTTAAAAAAGCAATCCCTATGAGTTTCTTGCTCGTTCTTCTCATAGAGGTGCCTTGAGAATGAGCAGTAGAATATTAAAATAAAATGTAAAATTGACTTGCAAAAGTGCTCCATTGTAGCCTATTTGAATAAGTGAATTTTGAGTTTGAATATGTTTTATTAATCCACTTTTCTCATTAAAACATGTCCAGATGGAGAAAAGCACGTCGACAATATCTCACAATGTCCTCAACGCGATGGGGTTGGAGCGGGGCTCCTGACTCCATAGACAATACCGGTGATGGTGAGAACAGCTCCGGTATCCCTGGAGACCTGATGGGAGGTGATGACAGCAGGGATGGGTCACAGACTGCTGCTAAGGACGACCCTAAGGTAAATATCAGTAGGCTTTTGTATATGTTTATCTTACTTTCCCTTATTTTCAACTTCTAACTCCTCAGCTACGAGCGCTTCATTTGTTTTTAGTGGGGGTGGATTGAATTAGTTTCAAGTATTCTTAAATTAAAGCCTAAATTCAAATGGCGTGGTTGCAGCCCGATGGAGCCACTCGGGAGTTAAAGGGCTAAGTTAGGTCTATAGCATAATATAACTGTCTTCCATTTAGTAGTTTACGAGGGTAGATTATGACCTATTTATATATACCTCCACACACAAATTTGTTGCACTGTATCTTCCCTTCCAGCATAGTTGTCACTGATAAGAGATCACTGTTAGCGATAAAACTGTCAATTGTAACACTTGATTTTTATATTGTTTAAGTTTTAATAAAGTATTCCCTTTGTTTCCCTCAGGAATGGTTCTACGATGAGCTAGCGATGGAAGAGATGGAGACAGGCGAGGAACCGGATCCGGAATCAGACGAGGACTACTACGACGACACATATGCCAACAGGCGCAAGCGACGCGGTGGTGCCACCCCCACCGGGCCGGGCTCCCGAGGCGGACGGACTCGCAAGTCCCAGCCGGACGACACCCCCGCTAAACGAGGCCGAGCTGTGAGTATAATATTGGTAGGACTATTACATACGCTAACATACAAGCGACCGGCTGGATTCGTCACCTCGCTGCTTGCCTATTCCTATTGACCGCGACGTGACTTGATTTCGACCACTTCTATGGAGTCAGAATACTGTACTCCTCCTTGCTTTAAAAGTTTTTTTTACTCCTTACTCCTTAGATTAAAAGTTTTTTTTGAAGTGAAAACTTCTTTAGCGGCGCTGAGCACTTTTTTTTGTATGGGTAAAAACTTTCAAACTCGCGTCAGGGTCACGTGATGCTGATCGAAAAAGCGTAAGATCGAGGGGAAGGGAGAGGAACTAGTATCTCCCACTCTTTCTACCGTGCTTGAGTGTGCTGCTCTGTGAATTTGGTTTAACTATGTCAAATGATCGCAATTTTAGCACAACGAAATACAAAACTACTATTGATGCGGTCTTTATTAGACACTTAAATAGGTTCGAATCAAAACTGTTTGTTTCTTACTTCAGTTATCATAAACCAATTGTATCAGTTGTAAAAATTTGCGATGATGATTCTGATAATAACGATGGTGTAAAAGTCGTCGAAATTATGGATGGAAGTTGATTTTTCTGAGAGATAAAATTTAATGTAATATATAAATAACGATATAATATTATAAATAACAACATATAAATTGTCATATTTGTGTACGATAGCGCAATAAATAAACATTGTATTCTACCTCATAAATGATAGTATTTTTATACTTATAATTAAACACAACGTTAATATTGAAGTTTTCACTTCTGCCGGCACTCCCGGAGTGCTACCTTTTTTTTTCTGTAATTATATCTTGCGATCATCCTTATTGACTATAAGTAGATGCGGTGGCGGTTGTTATCGAGTATGTGCTACCCGCAGCGGGTTAAAGCCCTATCACAAGTGTAGTCAGTCTGTTTGCTGAATTATTTCTGGGATTGTAAGTTAGCCTGCAACTTTAAAAGTAAATGTGAAGATGTACCATAGCTTAATTGCCAAACTTCAGCCTGTTTGCCTCGCGCCGAAGTAAAATTGTGCCAGGGCAGAGTTTTCCGCTTTTCAAGGCCTTTTTAGGCACATGGGCCTAATTGAAGCGTCAGTATTATTATTATTAGAATTAGTTCAAGGGGTTTTTGTCGCTTCGACCATTGCTGATCTATTGTGACGCCCTCTTGAGCTATAGTTCACTCCCTAAACCCGTAGCTTCTAAGAACTTCCAGATCTTCAAGGGGGTGATTTGTTGTATCTCATCGGGGAGCATCATTTGTCGTCCTAGATGGATACTTCTTTTGAACATGAGTGGGCCGCAGCTACAGAGGATGTGTTAGCGCGTCAGTAACGCCTCTTCCATTTTTTAAAAATCTATATAAACCTCTTTACTGTAGCGGACTGGCCAGAAGGAATAAAAAAGAAAATGTTTGTTTAACAGGGCCGTGGTCGTAAACGCGGTGGTCAAGGCACGCTCCCTTATGAAGTCCCTGGCGACGCGGAAAAGCCCTTCGGATGCGAACGTAAGTCACGACGTAGGCATTAACCATTGTATCATAACTCAGGTCCTATACATACCTATATTATAACATGTAATAGACAAACTGAACTCCTGCAATGAAAAATATTGTTACTCATTTTTAGCAAAATTGAGATAAATATTCATAATATCAATTTAGATGAAACAGTGTTTTTCATTACTTGTGTCGAAACAATACCTGGTTTTTGGAGAAAAAAACTCTTGGTACAAAGCTTCAAAATGGCAATGGCATAATTTTGCAAAGTTTTGTAATTCACACTAGAGCAAATTATTTTAGGTATATCTTGTAAAAAAAATAAATTAAATTCCTAAACTAAAAACAAGCTCTGAAAATACTTCAATATGAAATTTTGTTAAAGTTTTATGGATTTACACATGAGCAAATTTGCTGTCTCGTGTCTTAAAGTCACTGTGCTCTCTAGTCTTAATTCAATCATGTCAAGACTACTTCGCCATCTAGTGACTTAAAGTCAGCACTTGCCGAAAAATAACTATTTTAGTAATTTGTTGTACAACTCTATAATTTTGTAATGAAACAGTTTTTCTCTAGATTCCAATACAAAAAATCCAATTTAAATCTGCGAATGTACAGATTTACATAAATATTATTAAAAATATCAACTAAAAATATAAGGAATTGCTCAATAGATGGAATTTATATAAAAGGACCTGAGATTTATTAATAGTTCGATTCAATATTGTACAGTTTGCAGAAAAATCAAATACAAATTGATAAAAACAAAAATGCCAAGATAATGAAGAGTTGCAAGTGGAGTACTCAACTTTCGAGACTAAAGAAATATGTGAAAAAGTAAAATATATATATGGTATGACTTTGTCTTAAAATACTAAACAAATATAAAAAATAGAAAAACTCAACATCACTATATCAGGGTTCCCTAATTATTCCCCTAACATTTTAAGTCCTAATTTAAAAAATCCTAACTTTTTAGTCCTAATGTGAGTTGTTACTAATAATTATTATCCCTAATATTACAATTCCTACTATTACTTGTCCTAATGTTTAAAGTCATAATATTTAAATGCCATAACATTTCTAGTTCTAACAATTATTGACCATAAAATTTTTATTCATAATCATTCCATGTCCTTACTGTTAATAGTCCTATTATTTTAAGCACTAATATCTAAAACCCTAAAGATTATTGACCCTAAAAATTTTTGTCACAATGTTTTCACGTCCTAAATTATATTAGTCCTAACATTTTAGGCCCTAAAGATTATTAACCCTTAAAATTTTAGTCACAATCTTTTCATGTCCTGAATTATATTAGTCCTTATATTTAAAGCCCTAACGATTATTGACCCTTAAAACTTTAGTTACAATCTTTTCACGTCCTAAATTATATTAGTCCTAATATTTTGAGCCCTGACGATTATTGAACCTAAGAATTTTAGTCACAATTATTTCACATCCTAATTCATATTATTTTAAACTTTAACTTTAAATAATACTTTAATTAAAAGATAAAATGTAATACGAAAAGTAAGAATGAAATGGTAAGAATGAAATTATATTGACACAAATAAATAAAATTATTGTAGAACATAATAATATTGACATTTCATATCTTAACGAACGAACGAGATTTCATATCTTCGAACTAAAGTCACCGCCATAGTTACCATTTTCGTGTATTAGATATTGAAATACTGTTAAGTCATGTCAATAATATAACAGAAGGTAAAATTCGAACAATAATATTATCTCGTACATCGATCGCCACGGCGCGCTTCGCCGGCCGCTGCCGCGGCACTTATATTATATACTTATATTATATTAATTTGTGTATTATGTTTTATTCCAAAGTCAACAAAAAATATTTAAGTACCATTCTCATAAATAAATATTAGGACTATATTCATTAGGACAAGAAAAAAAATGATATAAAGAAATGTAAATTATAGACTTTAAATATCAGGACAACAAGCATTATCTAATATATAAAATTCTCGTGTCACAGTTTTCGTTGCCATACTCCTCCGAAACGGCTTGACCGATTTTGATGAAATTTTTTGTGCTTATCCGGTATCTATGAGAATCGACCAACATCTATTTTTCATCCCCATAAATGTTAGGGGTAGTCCACCCCTAAATATTTTTTTTTATTTTTTAGACAAAATTTTTAATTTCTATTTTTTTATGATACAACATACAAAAATACATACAATCCTCAATTTTCACCATTCTACGATCAACCCTTATTTTTTAATAGCCATTTTAGTAATTTAATCATTTTTCCTCTCCGGTCGAAAACTGATCAATCGTCATTTAATTAGTTATCCCCGCCAGATGTCTACAGGTGTCACTTCTGACCCAGTAAACAGCACGGAGTAGGGATGAGAACGAAGCCGGTCTCCTTTCTTTCTCACTCCCTACACAGTTGTCGGCCATCATTATTGTTTATGCATCAAGTGTAGTAGTAACGTTGACAATTATTATTTTGCTATCTCAGTGTAACTCTCATATTAACTTTTAATCATTCCTATTAATTATTTATATGGCAAAACAACGTTTGCCGGGTCAGCTAGTATCTAAT
Source organism: Hemithea aestivaria (assembly GCA_947507615.1). Lineage (NCBI taxonomy): Eukaryota > Metazoa > Arthropoda > Insecta > Lepidoptera > Geometridae > Hemithea > Hemithea aestivaria. Next base: position 3,870,007 of record OX382347.1, on the reverse strand, counting down.
AAAAATTATACACTTCAATGATTAGGACAATATTCATTCGGACAAGAAACTTTATGACGAAAATACATTATATACTTTAAATGTTAGGACAAGAAACATTATGACGAAAATACATTATATAATTTAAAAATTAGGACAAGAAACATTATGACGAAATAAAATTATACACTTTAATGATTAGGACAATATTCATTATGACAAACAAAATTTTACAATTTAATGTTTAGGATAATAAATAATATGACAAATACTAATTATGCACTTTGAATATTAGGACAATAAATATTATGACAAGCAACGTTATATTCTTTAAAATTAGGATTTCAAACTATTATATCTAACAACATTATTACTTATGATGATAAAGGCCATAAATGATTATGACTACAGAAAAATATGCCTAATAAATATTAGGATAACCAATGAGTTATGGGAAATAACTTTAGGACTAAAAACTTTAGGTAAATCAATGGGACACCCTATATCAGCCCTCCTGTTTTCGTAGTACATTTCCTCCAGCCTAAGGGTAATTAGTAGAAAATGTTTTTTTGCATTAACCCCTTCCTGCATGATTTTTTATATCTGAGTAAAAAAAATATATGTTGTGTAAAAATATAAATAAAAAGACACGTATTTTTTGAAATTTTAATATTTTCATATTTTCTTCAGATAATCAGGTTTTTCCACTTTGGTCCAATTATGGCACAGCATGCAGGAAACATACTTTATTTACATACATTTTAATTAAATTGTGTGAAATAACAGAAAACAATTCCTTTTGTCATTCAAGCATAAGTTTACTTTACACTTCCTACACATGATGTTTGATCGTCCTGTACAATCTGGCACTTTGCAGCGTTGCCTGGACGTCCAGACTGGTAGATGGTCCATTTGGTCCAGACGAACATCCTGTGATGGCATGACTGCTATAGCTCCTCTTGATTTTTTTTCCTGTATAGCATTTTCTATTATGTTCGAAGGCCGTCCTCGCCTAATACCCATGCTTGGTCTGTTAGCCATCGTCAGAGCTTCAGCCACAGCCACTTTGAAATCACAAAGTGGTAGCCATGCTTCAGCATCAGGATTTTTGCGTCTATATAGAAGCCAAGCATTGACTATCGTCATGTCTATGAGATGAAAGAAGATGCGGTGGTAGAATTTATGGGATCTTATTTGTATCCTGTAATATCCCAGCAGAGCATCCAGTAAATCCACACCTCTCATATGTTTATTATATGTGGTAACGGCGTTTGGGCAGGGAACAGCTTCATATGCCTTTTCCTTTTTGTTGTAACGTCGTACTTCGGTCATAGGTTCTTTGCCCACGTAGGTAGAAGCCAGATTTACTATCCTGTTATCATACCAGGTTGTTAGTGATATATCTATGTTTTCGAGGGTTGTTAGTTTCTCCACGGTTGTACCGCGACCTTTCTTCTTCAATTCCTTTTCGAGAGGAACCTTGTAGCCAGGAACACGGTTAGCTTTGATTGTACCCAGCGGCAAAATCCCCTTCTTAGTCAGGTACACTAAAAGTGCCAAGGATGTATACCAGTTGTCGAAAAATAGTCTGTAGTTCATGTTTTCAGGGATGGTCCTAGCAAGTCGTACTACAACATTGCTAGAGGTGCCTAAATTTGGCAAATCATTATCCAAAATTTCTGGTATATGTGCACCTGTGTACAATTCAAAGTCATAGCTGAAACCTGAGCTCCCACTTAAGACAAAATTTTTGTATCCCCATTTGTGAGGTTTTTTGGGATTATATTGTTTCATTGAAGACCTGCTCTTAGTGGGGATTATTTGTTCGTCTACTGCCATGTACTGCTCCTTAGGCACAGCCAATAATCGTTCTCTTAATTTGTTGAGAAATGGTCTAAGTTTATGGAGCGGATCGTATCCAGCTAGACCCTTAGGAATTTGGGTCGAATTGTCGTTGAAATGTAAAAAGCGTTTAATTTCTTCAAAGCGGTTACAGGACATTATTGAATTGACTTTAGAATGCCCCAATTCTGAATTCCAATAGTGCCTTGTCGAAGGCAACTGAATTACAGACATCAATAAACATACACCAACAAATTGATTTAGATTTCGTAATTTGTGTTGGCTTTTCAGGGCGTTTTTGAGTTGCATATCTAATACTTTCTAATGCGATAAATTCAAACATTTCGTCGGTAAACAAGTATTTGAAAAATTGCACTGGTGTTTCCAAATCCATAATATCAGCAGGCAATCTTGTGTCTCCCGAAAATGTAATGTCTGTGTCTGATTTTTCTAATGAACCATCTCTCCATCTTGGCTTTGCATTTCTTGCAGCTCTTGAACTTGTGTCAGGGATCTCCGATAATGGAATATTGTCATCCGGATCGGATTCAGATTCTTCTGATTCAGGTATTATAACAGGAGGATGATTTCCCACTAATGTTGCATTGTTATTATCGTCAGATAGGTCGTCATCAGTGCTGTCGTCAGGAAAATTGGTGATAATAGTATGAATACCTCCATAAAACCTTCGGGGATCCATACCTAAAAAAAAATAACTTATAATTACGCAGCAATATATGCATTAATACATATATAGATCATAAAATAATCACCAACTGAGGAGCATCAGAAATTGTATTTATAATTCTAATGCATGATGTGCCAAAAAAAGACCAAGGGTAAAACGTTTATATCTGCATGCTGGTTCATATTTAGTCCATACCTAAATATCATGTTTCATGTAAAAAATACTACGAAAATCGATAAGACTTACCTTCATCTAATAAATATCAGAGTCTTCCATCCAATAAGTATTTTTTCCTGAAGAAATTCGTGCAAAAACTATTTTTTTGGGAATTTTGAAATAGCTGTTGAGGCGCGCACTTGTTGAAACCGGTTCGACGAACTTCCAACTAAGTTTTAGTCAAGGAACGCAATCAGAGATGGCGTGGTTAGTGTTTTGTATGGACATGTACGTTCCAAATGTAAGCCACCATACACAAAATGCTATTACCCGGCGAAGTTTAGGAAATATGGATCAAAATACGATTTGGTTCATATATAGGCCAATATGCAGGAAAGGGTTAAGCTAACTTAATGCTAAAATTGAACTAATCCTATCTTTGCTTTGTGCTGAATAATAAGTATCTAAATGAATAAAGGCGAGATAAGATAAGAGGCGGCGCTAGATCGAAAGGAATGGAGGAATTTGGAGGAGGCCTTTGCCCAAGAGTGGGCCAGTTTAGGCTTAATAATATAATAATAATAAAGAAAGAATAAATAATACAGAAATTAGGTTTGATTTTTCTGCAATCTGTACTAAAAAGATCTATATCATAAATTAAGCATCACATAGTTAGTGAACGGGCCAATGAGTAGATACCTGTAATTCCTAGTGTAACTGAGCATTGGCAAGCAATATGAATTTGTATTATGTTGGTACGTTTGGCGTTATGGTATGACATGAAAAGCAATTTATCATCGTTCATCTGCCCCTTTAGCATAATAAGACATTGATATACGAGTAACAGCTTCCGTGCCACTGTCAAGACTAAACTGTCATATATATCGAGACGATGCTCTTGCTACTCGCGCTGTCATTGCATACAATTTTCAGCTACTCCCAATGTCATAGTGCTCTTACAAACGTCAATTACTCTTGGCAGCGGTATGAAAGCTACTCCCACGTCAATGTCACGGTGTGCTCGGGATGCTGTATACAATGTGTCACGAAATATGTCTTAATTTCACATGAAAATTTTAATATTGAATATACATTATTGTATTGTCACCATAACTAAAGGCGTATACCAAATTAAGATCGATCGGTTGACAGAAAGAAGGTGACATTTCAATTACTAAATTTGATAAAAAACAAGCTAAATAAAACAGTTTAAAAACCAATCGTTTATGATAAATCTAGTAAGATTATAAACTGTTTTGTAAACCGATAATTAAATTATTGACAATAATAACGTTCAAATTTCTTTACAAGGCAATCAATTCAGCTGATCTATCAGGGAACTGAACCGAAGACCATATTGTCAAAAATATATGAAAAGACGTTTCATTCATTTCATACATTTTTGACAATTCGTTCTTAGGTTTGGTTCCCTGACGTTTGAAATTCAACTCAATCCGGCACTCCTGTAACCATGAGATGTTAGTTGTTCAATCTCGTCATGGCCAGTAATTTCGCTGGTATCATTGTCCCAGTCTGGAACACAGTAATGCACATTACTCCTTGGCGGATGAATAACTGGCAAAGGTGGTCTATGCCATAACGTCAAACGTGTGTCAGTTAGTGTCGCAAATATGCCTTTTAATTGTTATATATATATGTAATAACTTATGCGAATAGATGTAATGATTAGTGAGTAAGCGAATCTCTTATTGAAATAATGGTACGGGGGTTTTCTATAGCAAATAATATAGTCTTTTTAGGTCTTCAGAAACAGTCTCATAACTATGAAAAAATCTATTTACATACACTTTAAATCGATGTCTGTTGAGTCTTTTAGAGGCCCTATTGGCTAATTTACACTGGTGGCAATCACTATAAGCCGACAAAAACAAAATGGTCTTTGTTATTTACTGTAAAGTTAAAAGGCCTTTCTTAACTCATTCGAATAATACACGTTTAGGTTATACGAAAAATTTGAGAAACGCTTATTATTTGAACAGTTTTTGTTAACATTTTATTTTGGTCGTCTTATAGTGATTTCCACCATATAAATTAGCAAATACGAGCGTAAATCTTTGTTTACTAATTCAGACACGAGTAAAAAAAATACATACATAACTATAGAAAACCCCACTTACTGTTCTAAATTATTTTTAAAATAGTTAAAAAATCATAGAAAAAAATTAGGCGGCTAAAGAAACGTTCGTCACATTAATTTATGTTAGGAAATATGTTTTGAAGATATTTTAAAAGGGGGTTACTTTGACCAAGTTTTTATTTCAACGAAACATAATTCGCGGCAAGTAAGTTAAAGTTACTGGTTTTTTTTGTTACAATATCGTACCATAACAAATTTGGCTTTTAAATATCATTTCAATATTCAAAACTTTAAAAAAAAAATCGTAGATAGCAGTTGCCGTTGGTTATCTAGTATTTTTTTTAGCTTTAGTCACAAACGGTTTTCTCATTTCTTTGGGGCGCCGACAACAGCCATTTTTGTTTAACTCACTCGCCGGCAATTATAATTTCTCGCCAATGAATGAATTAAAAAGGTTTTTGATCAATGTAATTCCTTTTGTAGGTAATATTAATATTTAAAATCATATTTATCGCAAAGTTTGTGCATTTAGTTTGATTAGTTAGTATTAGAAATTTATTGGTTAGTTTACTGTATATCTTGTTCATCCTTTTTAACCCCCGGTGCAAAAACGACGGGGTGTTATTAGACAAGTTATTTATTTGTTTAGGCAGGAGTTGACAATATAATATTAATGAATTTTTCAAACAAAAACAATTCAAAATTTCACCTTGTACAAAATGTTTGCTACAGATTTCGGTGGCGCCATCTCTTATTCAAAATTAGGAATTTCTTAAAGTGGGTTAGATTTGTGCTTTATTTCTCGGCTATATTTCTGTTTCGATAGTCTTTCTACACTGTAGTAAAATTCAAATAATGAAATTTCGAAAAGTAGATGCGATTTCTCGTCGTTTTTTTTCTTCGCTCTAATATATTATAGATTTTCACTGTTGTCTTTCTCTACTATAGTAAAATTACTAATTTATACGTTTCTGTATCATATCAGTTTCGATTGTTTTTGGCACCAAGTATATTGCGAAGTTTTAATTGTTTGATTAAATTTGCCTATATTTCAAAATCTCTTGCGCATTCGGTAAATATAACACCAATTTTAGTCTTAATGGACTGCACTGCCACTTTATAAATATGTGTGGTGTAATTAATGGAATTAGACGTTACTTTGCGGAAATCCATGATAATTATTGAATAAATATTAATATTTAGTGTTAATTTAGCTGTAATTTCGATGAGTTAGGTTTGAATTAACACTAAACATTATTATTTAACTAATTATGTGTGGTATTTAATTCATTATGAACTACTAGACTATTTAGGGTCTATAATCGTTTTCAATTTATAATATTCATTTAGGGGTCTCATTTACATGGTCTATTTTTAGTATGATCCATCACAGTCTTGTCCATTTTGTATGTTTGAATTCTCAAAAATAGTTTAATGTTGGTAATACCTGGTTCATATCGTGTGCCTTTACATGTAGTATTCATTTACATAAAAATTCATATTATTACGTGCTTTTAGGTATGATCATGACCTAAGATTCTTAAGAGCTCGAGAAAAATTGCTTTGGAGTGAGCTGAACCTCGCTAACATGCACGGTTTTTAGTCCCAAATGAATTGAGAAACAAAACTAGAATGATAAGAAACAAAATTTTGGAATTTCGACTTAGAAAAGGCACGCAATCCAGTTGCTATGAGATAATCAGGATTTAGGGGTACCTACTTAACATCTTATGACTCAAGAGTCACCGAGTTACTCAAGAGTAAGAAGCGTTGGTGTAGTGCACCTAGAATAGGGATGTTGACTAATTTTTGGAATTGCTTTTATATGATAGATAGACCCATTCCATACACGAATATCATATTTTTATGCAAAATTATATGATATTTCATTATAAAAATGCGTAAATAAAAATGATTTTTTGAATTCTGGCTAAAACGTTCCGAACTATCATCTGACAGCGCGTGACGTCACACCACTGGCCTGTACTTACGCTTCCTAAGCAATGTTCCTGATTTCGACACATTTAATTATTCATAACTTAAAAACCACTGAACCGATTTTGATGTAACTTATACTGTACCCTTAGTTGGTCAATATTTAAGCCAAAAATAAAGTCAATAACTAAAATGTCTCTCTGAAAATATAAGATCCATTTTGGTTATTGACTTTTTTTGCTTAAATTTAGACCAACTTAGAGCACATATTGGCGTTCGCATTCGCGTAATAATAAGTAAAAATTATTGAAATTAAAATTGATTTTATTCCATTTTGGCTTGTAAATAGATCCTTAAAATGTGATTTTATGTTTTTAAATACTGTCTTTTATGTGAAAAACATAACTTTATATGAATTCGTAACATGTGTCAACATCCCTATTGACATCTTTGTGAAATCCTATTCAGCACTGTACAGATTATGGGCAGCGTTTTCTTTAAACATTAGGAGAGCGTCTTTGCTTGTCTTCTTACTTCACATGAAAATAAGTTAACTACCCTATTCCCTCTATATTCGCCATTGAACACAAATATCATGTTTTTTTTTAAACTATAGACTTTTAAGTAGGTACCCAAAATCATTTCATCTAATTAATATAAAACTTTTATTCTAAATGAAATCTTATGAATCACATTAGGTATAATAATTTGCACTGAATGATTTGTCTGTGTGTTAGATTTGATATGTCTGTGATAGTTTTATTTATTTTATCCATTGGCTTTAGGATTTAGATACTACTTTTCTTCTAATTTTCCTTTAGACTTGCTCGTAAAAGGGTCACATCTCGCGAGTTGTCTCTCATGAGTTTGAAGATAAGCTTTTTGGTATTTTTCAGCTGTTTCTATCCATTAGCGTTGCGAGATCTTATTTGGCTATGAATCGCTGACGTTTCTGACTTATAACACTTTAAGCTCGTGTTAATTTTATTAATCGTGTCTTTTCGCGTAATTATTTTCTGAGTTATTTTATGCTACAACCAGTCTACACTGAGTGAGTGTTGCAGTGTCTAAGTGTTTTTGACACTTTGTAAATTTGACACTACGTCACACTGTTCGTTGTTGTGGCTAAATTGCTGTAGATAAATCGATCATTTTTAAGTCTTTTTTTCTTGAATTTTAAACTTGCTTTTTCAATGGCAGTCGTGTAGTTTTTATATTTATTTTCGTAGTTGTAAGTGTTTCTTCGCACTAATATTTTCCTACAACTGTACGTGCAAGCATATCGACTTAATTTCTCATAAAATTTCATGTGATGAGTCTTTCAAGTATAGTTTCAATTATAATCATCACAATCAAGAAACTATTGGCGGGCGTAAAGCGTGTGTCACACAGCCCAGGCGCGAAGGAAATCGGACGCAATCTGGGACGCATTTAGTAATGTTTGACCTTGTACGCACCCTGAATCATATAAATCGCAAAATCATATAATTCGCTCGTTTTATAATATGTGTGTGGGTGCTTACTAATTCGAACATGAAATAATCCGACCCGAATTCTATCCACTTTCCCGTGCAGGCCGCACGTCTGTGTGAAGTCTTTAAAATATTGCCGGTTTTTTAGTTGTTCTTTAGGCTAGAAAAATACTCCACCTATAATTTAAATTATTTTATCGCTTCGCCCTTAAGTTTTGGATGGAAAAGTTTATAACGACCTATCCTTGGAACAAAGTCTTTTCTGAAAAATCCTTACTTAGATGAACATCGATGTTTAGAATTGGTACAAAATTTTACCAAAATTTTTGAACCTAGAATATTGGGTCATATTATTATCATATCATATGCAGTGATTCTTCAAATAAAATAAATAAATAAAATGCCATTTATTGCCAAGAAAGGGTACAATTATTCTAAATCTACTTCTCGCTTAGGCAATAGGGGTACATTCAGCATGTGCTGGATGAATAGCTATAATTTGGATGTTCATCCAGCGCTGGTTTTCAATGTACCCCTTGCTCGGGCTATAGATGTTCAAATTGCTCTCCTTTAAAGTATATTTTTCAGATAAGACTTTTCGACGGATAAAAAAGTATTTAAAGTGAATGAACAGATTGAATGAAGTAAATGTAGTTCGTTCATTCGTTCTTCGAGAGAAAAGGCTGAGGGCCTTCTGATTGGCTGATGCTTTACGCTTTATTATTTAAATTATTTTCATAGTTTAGTGTTCCCACAAAATATGTTATCGATGGTTTTATTCTCTTACGTAATCATATCTTACAGTTATTAAATCCTGTGTCAACTCTAAAGAGACATAATTATGTCTTCCATTTTACCCACAAATTGTGTTGAAAGTTTACAGAAATCTTTGATAAAGCAATGGAAATGCCAAAGACCCTTGAGCTTCAGTCACATAACCCTGCACTGTGTGTCAGTGTCAAACTCTTCTTCGACAAATTGTTTCTGTGGCCGTAGCATGACGTATGGGATCCCGACGAAACTTCAAGAGAAGATCTGTCATCCCATACATTGTACTTTTGTGAATGTATGGGATGACAGTTGACTTGGCAGCAAGACAAGTCTACGCAGCGTCTGTGCTTGAGGGGCTGAAACTGTATTGTTTGAGGTTAAACGTCTCGTAGTGTGACATCGGTGCAGCTGGCTTAATAAATTTTGCTTGCAAATTTACAAGTAAATTTAGTATAGCAATTTACATAGATTACATACAATCACGCCTGGTTCCCGTAGCAATTTGCCGATGAAAATATATACTGTATTAATATATGGTTGACACTTCTAAATTCAGTGTTAAATTTAGAAAAAGTGAACAAGACTTTCACAACAAAAAAATAACACTGGGGCTCATAGAGTGGTTTAGTCTGAGGCATACAAAAAACACAATTTATTCGCTTTATTATTATGATTTTTGTAAGTAAATAATATTTCGGCTTTTTCATAACAGTATTAGCATAAATTCAATACAAAATTATTGGGAAATCAATGTATATTTTAAATTAGCTTCTAGGTAATATTATCTTGTAAGTATGAACACAAGAATTGTTTTAATGTTTAATAGAAGTGGTGAAATAATGAATTGTGTACCTAAAATTTCACTGTAATCCATTTTTATTTAGGGACTACACATTTTGTCTAGAAATCAAACCATTCACTTTTTTAGGAATCTCAATAATTATCCCTTATTGTCTATAGTCACTAGTCTCGAGTAAGCATGTATTTATGTTTTTACTTAAATATGAAGTAATTATCTTCCAATACTGCCGTCCTTATTAAAAGTGCAATAACTAGGTCTAAGCTAGTTTCGAGAAAAACGCGTTTAAATATTTTTATTTTTGTTTTGTTTCTATCTCCATCCCCATTCAACTTATCGACTCAAAACTTTTACAAGATTTTAGATAAAAATGTATAGAATATTATGTATTACCTAGAAATAACAAATATGTTAATTAAGCTATTAAAAAAGACGGTATTGTACTGATGTTTAGGATTATTTCATAAATAGACAAAATGTTTGCTAGCCATAACTAATGTAAATCAACATATTTCAGTTTTGAGTTGCAGATGCTTACTGTATGTTATAGTATGTTCTAACCATAAGTGTAATATGTGCCTGACCTATTGCAGTTTTCATTAGTAAGACAAGCTAAGTAAAAATACTTATTGCATTTTTACTTCATAGTTATTGTCCTTATGTCTAGTAAATGAGGCTTTTAAATTTTGAATGTACTTCCTAAAAATAAAGTAACCACACATATTGCAAATATCGTTAGTAAGATTAATGCATTATTTTAGTTCATCTTGCCACAACTTAAGTTATTTTACTTTTGTTAAGTAAACCAAGACTAAATCACAGAAATATTGCGGTTATGCTTAAAATAAATCGGCATATTCAATAGATACGTAAAAAGTGTCAAAGAGAAAATATAGAGCTCGATTTGCTGATCATGAATATGTAAATAACTCTGTTAGACCCAAAAACCGAGTTATTGCACTTTTCATAAGGACGGCAGAATACTTTTCAACATCTGAACAAAATTTTATTTTCCATTTTTCATTTACAAACGTAATTTGATTTTCGAGATAACGTGAAGTTGATTTTCGAGATAGCCAATTTGTATATTTAGGATTGGAATAGTGGGGTGTGTACTCGTCAGAATAAAGCTTATAAATAAATGCCACACTACAATGGTGTGGTGTGGCTTGTCATGCTAGAATAATATCGACTTCAAATTCAATTCAAATTCAAAACTTTATACATTAAGTGTGGCTAGAAACACATTATTACAATGTTGATACGACAAAATGCATGAAACCTATCTAATTCTGATGCGTTACGTCACCGCAGCAGTGTGAATCTAGCCTAAATCATTTTCAGGTTTCATTTCTAGACGACAATGTGTGTTTATAATAATTCTAATGCACCAAACATGTACAATGGAGTACAATGGTGGTTAGAGTTTTTTTAGATCTATGCATTTTCACATATACATGAATATCGTGAAAGTTTGTTCGAAGTCGTACGTCTAAGTGGCCCTTATTATACTCGTATATGTTAATACAGTAAAACCTCGGCTACACAACGCTACACTGTGCGTCAGTGTCAAATGCTTTGACATTGTGATAACAAAAAAATAATGTACTGTTCATCATTCTTGGGAACCTTTTTTTATCTTTGTATCGCCTATCATTCGAAGGCGACTGAACCGATTTGGAAAACTGTTGGTTTGTCTCAAAGTATTTATTTTTATTGAAATCTGTCGAGAGGTTTTCAAGTTATGTATTGTAATTTGTAATGTCTTTTCATCGCATATTGACAGTGAGTTTAAAATCGGTATAATATTTTTTCTTCACTTCGCATGTAGTGTCCTCCTTCAAGCAGTGCTTTTTAAGTTTTCTTTTGTTTGAGAATTTAACACTGACGCTCAGTGTAAAGTATTTGTGGCTGGCCTATAAATCAGGCGATCTTAATCTAAGGACCGACCTACAGTGGCGTGCAAGATAACAGACTTTTGTAATATAACAGTTTTAGATAACTATATAAATGTTGTGTAAAAAATTATATATAAGCAAAACAGTGCAATTTATTAGAATTTTAGAAAAAAAATATTTTGAAAATTTTTATCATCCGACTTTTGCACGTCACTGTACTTTTATTATTAACACCCAAAGATTGTTATGAATTTATACAAGAAATATTTATGTTAATAACAAATAAAATTATGCAATGTACTCATTTTATTGTTGTTTTCGACGATTTTTGATTGGACTCCAAAGTTTTGGATCTTTGTTAAGAATGTAGATTTTACTTATTGTTGTTAATTTTTAAATTGTTTTTATGTGATTTCAGCGATTCTTGATAAGTGCACATACGTTTTTTTTGAAAATCCCTAATTCTAGAAAAATGTACTGGAATGGCAAAGACACAAAATTAAAAGTGACAACATAATTTGTCCTCTCAAAAAGCGTATTGAAAAAATAGTTTTAGTATAAACAAAAAAAAAATTCTTGACGTTTAGAAGAGAGAGAAACAACTATGATATAGTCTCGATCAAGTTGTTAGTGACACTATAATTGTGATTTGACTCTGACAGTGTAAGAAGGGTAACATTTTCGAGTTTCAACCTCAATATTATAATATTGGCTTACCACTTACCTATAACCATAACTTGAGGGTTTAAAAAAAATGTGTGTGCACTTATCTAGATATTAGGTTTATAAAATTTTCAGATATCATTTCGAACACTCCAGAAAGTGCAATTTGGGAAACATGAGTAAAATCTACATCTACAGCGAAAAGTACTATCAATGACAAAATAGTTTGACAAAATTTATTACCAGTGACATATATTTACCGTACGGGCGGATCCATTGATTTGAAGTCATCAATCAAAATAAAGCCCCACGGAGCCAGCGTCTTTAGAACCGAACATAGATCTATCACGACGGGCCGGCTTGAGTTTACCACGGGGGTTATATGAACGCTTACCAAACACTATTTCTTTTCGTATATAACTGAGAAAATCATATTTTCTTCTCGTAACTTTCTTGAGTATAAAATATTTCGACGCGTTAAGTTTTTACAGTCTAAATGTTGATTTTACATTTATTTATTTTTCAAGACTTTTTTATGATTTTACTCTTCTGTTAGCGTCAGTACATTTCTTCACAAAGAATTTTTACAATTTAAACATACGATTTCGTGCAGTCTATGCTTTTATACATGTGTTGATGATATTATGCGTGTACGAACACTAATGCATTGTACATTACATATGTATCGCGCTTATCAATTCATCAACTATAGAGTAACATTGCAAACAACTTGTGTTCTCGTCAGTACTTTTCCAATTCTCAAAGAGCCAACATTTGCTATGTAGAAAAGTGAATAAAGTACTTGAACTTGAATCGGAACTAATTTTAATGAAGAAAGAACGAAACTTAATTTAAAAGAAAATCGTATTGTTAAATTTCCTCAGTATCAAGCGTTCATATAACATCTCAATCACTTGTGTAATCGTCAGTACCGCGAAGAGCGTTCTTCTATTTGATTGATGACGGATAATTTCTGGAAGGCTCCATAGGTCAGTTCCCGTCGTGGTGCCTCCTCTATGCTCTGATTCTATTGACGCGGGCTAACGTAATATAACCCAATGATATATAAATATATGATTAGTGCTGTGAGTGAGGAGGCATCACGGTGAGTCTGTTTTTTTACTTTTTGTTTTTGTGGGTGTGAGAAAGAATTGTATTTTATATGTAAGTTTATAGGCAACTATCGAACTAGCTTCATTCTCAATACCACATCATACGACAAGGTTTAATTATATTTTTATCCGAGATGGCCCATTTGAATCACTCTTTGTATTCAATATTGGCGGTGCGTAATTTTAATAATTATGATCACTAAGCCGGAAAACGACTGTTTTGTACTGATAAGAAATTAATCTATAACATAATATTATTGACAAAAGAAACTCAACAAATTTACTATTCTCTCTCACTTCCAAAGAGTTTTTGTATACGATGCGTAGTTTTAATTTTGAGAATGAAGAAGGCACAGTCCTCTTATCCAACTCGGTAAAAAACTTTTTGTTGTCGCACTGGTACCGGCTCAGACGGCCTAAACAAATTTTGAACGTTACCAATTTGTGCAATACGAGCTTGATTTTGCTAGATCCTCAGATAAAACGATTACGCTACGCATCGTATACTTCGATTAAATTTTTTGATACTCGTACTCATTTGAGCAAATATCAACAGTGTGCGGCGCGAAGTACAAAACCCGTCCAGGCCTGACGTACCACTACACGCACACGCACAAGGAGCCGCCGGCGGGTGCGAGCGGGTCGGCCACACCCGCTCCGGCATCCGACGGGGACAGCAGGGACAGTCGCGCCGGCGCACACACCCCACCCGCTCCACAAACCTCGTTAGCCCAGCCGGCCACCGAGTACCAAGACAGTTACGTGACATTTCTGAATAATCCTGCTGGGGCACCAGGTAAGCTGGTCGTATCGTTGTGATACTCGTGTGTGAACACGGACTTTCGGCCTAGTTTTTCGTCGAACAAAGGCTTTTCGTATCTGTGGCCCAGTGGGAGTTTAATTAGTTTTACACAGATTGTTAGATTTAATTTTAATTTTTAGTTTCACAGTTGTTTTGAACTGGAAATTTGCTTGTTGTATGCTTTTTGCGTGGCCCAGTGGGAGTAGGGATGTTGACATTAACATTTTAATTTGTTTATTAAAAAAATATCAGATTATTAAAAAAAAAATTGCACACATCTTTTAGTAATTTTAATAATAACGGGTGAGATATAACGCAATAAAGTGGTTTTGTGATCATGACGTATTTTTGAGTATTCGGATATATATCAATTTATTTTTTATTTTGATTTCTTGTCAACATCCCTATTTATAATTCTTACCTATCTAGCTGTTTTAACAATGACAAGTGTGTTATTTTCCAAGTAAAAAGGGTTTATGTTAACTACATACATACCAAATTTCAAATTGTTATAGCCGTTTGGGCGTAAAAGAGACATACCCATACGCTTATTCAATTCTAAATACCAAATATATAACAAACATTAAAAAAAAATAAGACATTTTGCCTACGACTATTTTTCCTCTGTTCCAATTGGTCCTTTGAGCCGGAATCAGACCTTTAACTTAGTATCCACTGATCCTGCAATTCCCTTAAAGAAGAAATAGCTTGCTTAACAAGATTTTTCCACTGTTCCAATTGGTCCTTCGAGCCGGAACGTGCCCTCAGACTCTCAGACCGTAGTATCCAGTGATTCTAAACTGGCTTATATTTCCAGTAGGCGGTCCAATCCCGGCGGCTCGTCGTCCGTCGCCGCCCCCCCGCCCCGCGTCTGCTGATACCTCGAGTTCGGACTCTGCGCACGCGCCGCTCGTTCCCGCGCAACCGCCGCCGCCCGCTGAGAACAAACCTGAGGGGGATAATAAGGTATACCACTATAAAATATAAGAAAAGAAATAAAGAAAAATCATTTATTCGACGGCTAGTGAAAACAACATAAAACAATACAATTACAATAATACCTATTAATGCACATGAGCATCCACTCAGCCACTGAATGGGTCCTGCCTAAATATAATATTAATTTCGATGTTGGTGACTCAGATTAGGGGTTTTCAATCTTTCATCTATTTAAGTTACCAGATGACAAACCCCCACTCATTAAAAGAAAGATGATAGAAAACTCCAACACTTCAAAAGAAATAGTGTCTTTTTTGAATAATATTAGACAATTTTGTCTATCTATACTTCGTTTCAAAAACAAATATAATTTTTGCAGGGTTCGAAGGTTATAAATCAATGAAAATACCATTGATATATTCCCAAAAACTGTTCATATAATATTAATTTCGATGCCTAAATATAATATTAATATATATTATGATATAAATCTGATATATTATGATAAATATCCGATGTATATCGAATTTGTTAGATATTGAATCCTTTGAAACCTGCAAAAATTATATATGTATGTTTTTGAATGTTGTCGCGAACCCTCTACCGTTGCAAGACGAACCTCTAGAGTTCGCGAACCCCACTTTGAATGACGCTGACGTAGATAATCTTCTGTAAGAATGTATAAAAGAAACAAGTGAAATTTAAAAAATACTTTTTAAAAACAAGCTTTAATTATTGTTATCATCTTGCATCATAAAGTACTCGTCAAGACGAATCAAATGAGCCCAAACTCGATGGGGTTGCGTTGTTTTATGACAGAGTTCCTTTGGCCACCTTCCAGCTCCATCATCAGATCAGCTCGATGTCATAAAAATATTGCATTGTCATCCGATTTACACACGCATGCAAATTTTCAGCTCAATTGGAAACCGGAAAGTGGGTCAAATTAAACTTGCAAGATTTGATTACAGACAGACAGACAGACAGACAACAGACAGGTGAAAGTAATATGAAGCTTGTAAAAAGTGACTGACTCCTATCAATGCATAGTTCTACGACAAAATAGTGTCGCCTAATGTTCATAATGACAGAGTTCCGGCATGATATTCAGAGAAAGCCAGCGATTTATTTGGCCTCCTAGGTCTATCTATCTATTTATCTTTAACGGGGGCTGGCAAATGAACCAGCAACACGTCGACCCATTGGGATCTATTGTGTATACCCCTACCTTATCGTTCCTTACTCATCGAAGAAGTGGGTTATTAAGGCGGTGGTCCCATTTAGAGGATGAAACCTATACTCCTCTGGTTTGGGAAATGCAATCCCAAGGAGCCTCATGCGTTTCGTAGCCAATACGTCGCATTCACATAAAATGTGCTCCATTGTCTCCTTTACCTCGCCACAGGCTCTACAATCGTTTATTGTAGTCAGCCTCCTAGGTCTAGTTTGCTATCGCTTAACAACACGCGAGAGTGGTCAAAGCCTATTTATATTATAAGCTATGTGTATTATCATGAGTCTTGTTTCTTCACGTCGCGTCGTCGTGTCCGGATAAATGTGCTTTACTGAGTGGTAATCCACGCCTTCAGTTCCTCTGGCGTTCGGAAAACGTGTCCGAAGATTGAATTTGTGGCTTTCTACCCAGAGAAAGTAATGTAAAGAAAAAGGGAGGCCTTTGCCCTGCAGTGGAACATAAGCTAAATGATAATAATGTCCTTATTCCCTATAATACGTAAACCATTTGTACGCAAGCTGCTAATGCCATCAACATCGGAAGTGGTGCCACCGCCGGCACCCGCTCCCGCACCGCCCGCCATTCTGCTCAAACCTGAGCCTGAACATAAGGTAAGCTTTTAGGTAGGAACTACAACAAATATTCACTAGAACATAGGAGGAAATCCAGGAATATTACGTTATCGTCTTGGCTATAGAATCAACCCCACCCTTTTTGAAATTATTACGCCTATGATAGCAAAAGGAACACATTACGTTCCTTATAAAAGGTATAAGTATGAGTAAGCCTCACTACACTTTTCTTTTTTAGCTTTCTGTGGTCAGAAGCGCCAGAATCACCACAGAACACTTATAATGTGTGTTATGATGTTTTTCTAGCCATACTAAATGAAACCGATATGATTCTGACGCGAGCTCCACTTTAGTTTGCCTGTGGCTTAGGCTTATTATTTGTGTTGCTATGTCAAGAATCTAGAACTATATACATGTTACAATCGCATTTAAAACTAGGACACTTGTTGCGTTGTGTGCTCTATAGAACTAATAAATTGAAAAGTAAATTGAAACCGCAGCACGGTTTCGTTTCACCATGTATGTGTGATGGTTGAAAATTCAGACTACCGACCAGTCAATCTAAATATATCCTCAAAGTGCTAGAAAATCCTGAAACGAGAAATGACTCTCTAGCGAAAACAAGCTAAACTTGATGTGCTCTATCTATCAGAATAACGAAAGCAACACATACATAAATGCTTAGTCTAGTCCACTGGCGTAGGCGAGACTAATTCCCTCCACGTGTTACGATCCTGACACACACGAAAATAACAAGCAAAAATATCTACTTTACAGGCTTCACCATCTCCATACTGCGACTTCTGTCTCGGCGATGATCGGGAGAACAAGAAAACTGGCACACCCGAAGAACTAGTGTCATGCTCCGACTGCGGGCGTTCAGGTAAAAAATGCTACCACATCGAAAACAGAGTCTGTGAGAGACACAGACATTTAAGAGAAAACATTAAGCTAAACGGAGTAGTAGAAATATTAACTTCCATGTCTTATTCAGCGGACGCGTTTGATAACTTTGCAACGCAAACTAAGCTGCTCAAAGACGAATATGTGAACGCTGTATCACCGCCGTCTAGGCAAAGCCCTACTTTGTAATGTTTTGGTTTATTAAAGGCAGCGAGGTTTATGGAATTAGGCGTAATTTTGCGGAAAATAAAATGTAATTAAATGTTAATATTTAGTGTCAAATTCACTACAATAATAATCTAATATTTATTATAATTAACACTAAATATTAATATTTAATTAATATATTATCAGCAAAGTTATAATTTGAATCTATTTAAATTGTACTCAAACCAATGTTTTTGTTATGAGTGGTAATACTTTTGAACCAAAACTCTCATTCGTACCAAATTGGTAATATTTTATCTATACATAGTTATTTCGTTTATACATTTTATTTGAGTCACAAATTCGTGATAAAATGAGGTTTCGTCTAAAAGTGCGTTTCATGCGACATTGAGCGGATGAGAATTGACCAATCACAGCTCTGGAAATTCTTTGACAGATCTATCCTAACGCTGTGATTGGTCAATTCTTGTTCGTTCTGTATAAGTAGAAACGTACTGTAAGGTTAGTCCCAAATAATAACGATATTCAAATATGGTTTTTAATACTGCAATAATGCTTTTTATTCATTATGGGTTGACTACGATTTCACGCGATCTTAATCGGCAATGGTTTGGAGCACTTGGATTTTCTATAGATTGGCTTGTGGCCGATCTGTGGTTAATAAAGGTGTTCTTTACTGCTGTAGTATTGTTAGTTTGTTTTTTTTTCAATAAAGGCATTTGACACATTACTTTCTTCTTTATTTATTCAGGGAGAGAATTCTCCTAGGTTTTTTTTTTTTTTTTTGTAATGAAGTAGAAGACGAGCAAGACGCTCTCCTGATGTTAAGAGATAACGGCTGCCCATAATCAGTACAGTGTTACCTAGGATTTCACAATTATGTGAAATTCTAGGAGCACTGCACCAACGCTTCTTACTCAAGAGTCATGAGATGTTAAGACTCTTTAGCCCAGTAATTTCACTAGCTACAGTGCCCTCCTACCGGAGCACAGAGATGTTTGCACATCACTGCTCAGGCGGTAGAATAACTGGCACTGTTGGGGTACCCACCTAGACGACCTCCTGCAAAGGAAGTCTACCCCCGGTAACTTTTTGACTTCTACCATTTTCGACCGTGTCGCTTAACCTCTAGCAAGATCGTAATCAAAGGCTTATAGTGAATATAAATACTTGTTAGTTTTTGTTATTCCTGTAAATGTTTTATAATTTATTTCCTTTTAAATATTTAAAATGTAAAATTTTCGGATATTTTTTTTTGGGACTGCCTTAATCCTCTACCAAAGTTCTTGAATATTAAAAACAAAGATTTGTAATATTGTTACTTGTATAGACATTCCATTATGTTATATTTTTCGTTATTTTAATCTCATGTTAGTACTTAGATTATATTTTATCATATTTATAAGCCTTTTTTTAATTCTATAAATATAATTATAAGAGGAATGGATATTTCCAGTCAGTTTAAATTACATATTTTACACGTTTAAAATATTTGTTTTAGTATGTAAATTGATCAGTTATAAAGTACAGAGTTTATTTTTAATTTTCAGAAATTCGAATAAATGTCGGGTGTTATAAAAAGGTGTAGTAATATGTAAGAGGGTGTATCTTCTCGTAAAAAATAAAAAACAATTAGCTATAATAAAAAAAAGAAACCGATTTTAAGCATGTTCCGTCGCATCAATATTACTAAAATTATATAAAATTAATAATGAACTGATTTTGATGAAACTTGCATCTAAAGTTTAACCCCAAAAAGTTTGGTTACTTACGTCTCTATCCCAATTTTGAATTTCGAAAAGATGCACCTTATATTTCTACACTTTTTTTTAAACATTGTTAGTTGTTTTTGTTTAAATAATGTATACCTAAGATGTTTTTATCTCACGAATCTCGCTGGACTAAATGTAGCGAACGTTTAGGCGGGATCAATTCTTTAATTTTATTAACATTTTGCTTATTAATTAACAGGTTCATGTTGTGATCTCACAAATTTTTTATTTATTCATGAAACAAAAAATAATCGTACATATCTAATATTTCTTTGTTATTTAAATTACGGGTCTTACTAATATTATAAACGTGAAAGTTTGTAAGAATGGATGTCTGGATGTTTGTTACTCTTTCACGTCTAAACGGGTGGACCGATTGAGCTGAAATTTGGTATAGAGATAGCTTTGACCCTGTAATAACACATAGGCTATAGTAGTACAGCGGGTAAAACTGCTGGGCCCAGCTAGTTTATTATATATTTATTAAATTTTAAATTTGAAAACATTGTGAAATTAAAGAATTTGGTCGCGTCAAAACGTTCTATAACGCTACATATCAACCAGCGTCAATCGCATATCAATCGTGATCTTGGTGTTGCCATTTAAATAATTCGAGTGATGCCAAATTAAAATAATTATTTCTACATGACACCTGTTACGTTTAACTTGTTTAGGGATGTGCCTTATTCAGTTCTAAATTTATAAAAATAAAATTTTTCCATGTTATAAAAAAACATACGAATATTTGATTCGTAATTCGCTTCGCTTCGTACCAAATGTAATTGCCTTGTTTCTTTTAAATATATTAAAACCGACAGCTCGTCGGTAATACTTTTTGTGTGCACTGCACCAACGATTCTTACTCTAGAGTCACAAAATGTCAGGACTCTTAAGCCCGGTAATTTAATTACCTACAGTGCCCTCCTGCCGAAGCAGAGTAATGTTTGCACATCACTGCTCAGGTGGTAAACTGGCACTGTTGCCAACACATAATATACAAGCTTGCACTTTATTGCAACAACTTAAAGTTTATTTTAGAATGTCATTGAAAATTATCTCCGCTACGCTTCTCTTGATCGACTTCAACCCAAATGTTATGAATCTTTGAAAAAGCAATGAAATATGTATGGAGTACTTTAACACTTAGTAGAAAAAACTCACACAAAACCTTGTTTTGTGAACTGAAATTGCGATATTCCAAAAATAGAAATAGAATAGAAAATTCGAAGAGTTTTCTATTCTATTCCGATAATTTTTGGTCTCTGCAGTTAGTCCTTAAAAAAATCACCGCACCCAAAATGTTAACAATACATTTTTCTTGAAGAAACAAGGTTGTTTTCCAAATTTCTAGCTTTTCTAGTCACGCATCGCCAAAATAAGAGTCATTATTGTAAAATTGCACGCAAAGCCATACAATGCCGAGCTTATATAGTGCCTTTACGCTTGATTTTGTAGAAAAACAGACTCTACGGGCCCAATGAAGAAATCTTCATGGTAGAATATTTAAATGTAGATTATAAATATTGTTATGACATGTTCTGACATAATAATTAAAAAAATAAGGCTTGAACACATCGGTGGCTGTAATAGCGTGTGGGAACCCGCAGAAGTGTCAAAGAGTAGAACTGTCATCCCATACACTATTTTTTTTTTAGACATTTCACACAACGCCACCTAACCCCAAGCTAAGCAACTTAATAATGCTTGTGTTATGGTGGCTAGGATAACGGATATAATACTTATATACTTTTTATTTTGTAAATTCATACTTATTATAGATACAGAAAGTCACCCAGACCGGAAACAAATATCTGTGGATCACACAAACATTTGTCCCTTGCGGGAATCCAACCCGCAACCTTCTGCGTTGCAAGCGGGTATTAGCCCACCGCGCCACAGAGGTCGTCACACTACTTTTTGTGAATGTATGGGATGACAGTTTGACTTGACAGCAAGACAAGTCTACGAAACGTCTGTGCTAGTGCGTTTCACGAAAGGTGTCCTTTTTGCGGGGCGCCACTATCGCTCATTTTAAAAGTTTAAATACTCTTATCTATAACATATTAACTCCTCATAATTTCTCATATTTTTTTTATTAAATAGATATTTAATTTATCTAAGAAATAAAAATTATTTAGGATATAAAGTCAATAATAGATATAATTAAATTTAGTTCCGCGAAATTCCGCGGGACCTCTTTCGTGAAAAGGACTCTAGAGAGGCTGTCCCTGCTGAGGGCCTATTGGCTATCGCCAAACGACATATAAAACACTAGAATCCATAGACAAAGTTGCGTACATTACTTGCTTAAACCACCTCATTGATATGAGTCAGATAACAAAAGCAGCAATGCACATTGAAGTTGTCATCAATCGCAGTGGGTGAGAATTAGCCAATAGGCCCTCTGGGCCCACATTACCTAATCGCGACGATTTAAGTATCTTTTTCCTACGACAAAATTAATAAACCTTTGTAGCAGTCTTTAATTTGATTCTTATATGAGAAGAACTTATAATATGTTAGTCATAGTTCGCCAAGATTCCTACAAGGCCTGTTATGTGACCTAACAATAGCCACTACGTAGCTTGTTGGCGACAATAGAAAACTAAAATGTTATCGCGTAGAATAGAAAACTTATTGAATACCATAAAAGTTCACGAATCGTTTAGTGTAAAAATAAAAATACAATAGAATAAACTTACAAAATTACACATTAGAGGAAAATTGGCGGTCTTATCACTTGGTGATTTATATACGTGTTCGATGTGTTTTTGCCTTTATTTAAACAAATAAATGTATGATTGAGTAATTGGAGCTTATTTGAACAATTTCTTGGTATATTCCGTTCGTTTAATATACATATTTATTGAGTAGTTATGAATAAGTTAAAATTTAATTCCAAAGACGAAACATATATTTTTAAATATATTATGTCATTCCTATATGTTGTCGTTGTTAATCGAAATTTTAGTTTATTTTATTGATTAAGACTTATATAAACTAGTTAATAAGTGACTTTTTAGACTACCCGTGAATGGGTATTGAAAATGTATATTATACACGGGACTTTGATCTTTTATCTCGCTCGACAAGCATGTAATAATCCTGTGTGTGAAAGAGACAACATAACCTAATGTTCTATATTTATCGGATCTGTCGAGCATTATGTCTAAATGGCCGTACTATTTATCTATAGAATAAATTTTATATAAGAGATATGTTACCGTGATATGTATTGTTTTGTCCTAAAATAAAGTACTTATAAAGCCCGGGCCGCACTACGCCACAGAGTATGTCGCGTAATAAAATGTTGCTAAATCCGCGGCTCTAGCGGGTATTTAGGTTTAAACATTCAACAAAAACATGTCAACATTCAACAAAAATCTCAGCGATTTTGATGAATATTGATATTATGTTTTGTTGTACGTGGTTTCATCGGGTATGGAAAGCAAAAACATTGTTGGAGCAAACAAAAAGTGCAATAGGGATGTTGACATATGTTACGAATTCATATTAACTTATGTTTTTCACATAAAAGACAGTATTTAAAATCGCATCGAATCGATCGATCGATCGATTTTTTTTTTGTTTCTAAAATCGCATTTTAAGGATCTATTTACAAGCCAAAATTGAATAAAATCAATTTTAATTTCAATATTTTTTACCTATTGCTACGCGAATGCGTCCGCCAATCAGAGCGCGTGACGTCACACCAGTGGCTGGACCTTACGCTTCCTATGAAATGTTCCTGATTTCGACACATTTTAATTATTCATAACTTAAAAACCACTGAACCGATTTTGATGCAACTTATACTATGCCCTTAGTTGGTGCATACTTAAACCAAAAATAAAGTCAATAACTAAAATGTCTCTCTGAAAATATAAGATGCATTTTGGTTATTGACTTTATTTTTGGTTTAAGTATGGACCAACTAAGGGCACAGTATAAGTTGCATCAAAATCGGTTCAGTGGTTTTAAGTTATGAATAATTTAAATGTGTCGAAATCAGGAACATTTCATAGGAAGCGTAAGGTCCAGCCAGTGGTGTGACATCACGCGCTGTCAGATGACAGTTCGGAACGTTTTAGGCAGTATTTAAAAAATCATTTTTATTTACGTATTTTTATATTGAAATTTCTTATATTTTTGCATAAAAATATGATATTCCTGTATGAAATGGTTCTATCTATCATATAAAAACAATTCCAAAAATTAGTCAACATCCCTATTGAGAATGTTTTGTGAAAAATGTTATGTTTTTGTTGAATGTTTGAACCAAAACACGCGTTGGAGACGCGGCTTTATCGGTGGCACTCCACTTTGAGTAATGCAAAATGTAAAATTCTCTAAAAAAAAAAGTGCTTTTGACGTTTACACAAATTTCTTGTTGTTTGGTGCCTTATTGTTCAATTTTACTCTCGTTTCACGAAAGTTTATTCGTGTGGTTTTACACTGTTTTCAAGCAAAGTTAATGTTTACATTACACAGTTTTGTATGAATCCATAGTAAAATTAGTAAAAACTGTATTTGGATGTCAAAGAAACTATAAAAGGCCAATAGAAAAAAGGCCAATAAAGGGCAATATAAGCTGACAAAAATAAAATGTTCATAGACCATCGTATGGTAAAAATATACGATATATTCATATCATAATATTATGCGATAAAGTTCAGAAGTGACCATTTTATTTTGACATAAATATTGTCTGATACCGTTTTATTTTTGACAGCTTATAATAGGGGATCGGACAAGGTCAAAAATAATTAAAATAGAATTAGACCGTAGTCTTAATAATATAAAATATTCGTTTTTTTTGTTTGAGAATAAAATAAAAATGGCTGATAATATAATATTATAGCGCTTATAAGTTTTTTGCTTATGACGCGTTACGTCATTTGTGGATGAATTTTGTATCGACCACGAGTGACATCGCGACCCTTTCCATGTTTTTTTTTATTAAAATTACAAATAAAAAGATACGTGTCCAATATTTTTTAACTAAAAGCAAAAAAAATCGTAATATTTTTTAATGACATGGACAATTTTTTTAGTCCGATCCCCTATTATTAAGTTATTAAGGTTCTGACCTCATGCGTCAACTGGTGTTATGTAAGCCACATTCTCAAGTCGTTTATGTTCATAACAACTTTGGCATTGTAAAATATAGTATACTATGCATATACGAAATTAACCAATAAAATACATATTACTATTATTAAATTATAATATTGGAAATTAGGTAATTTTACATAAAAATATATACAATTATTGAATAGTCTCTACACTTATTAGGCTTTTAACGCACCTCTGGACATCTAAATAATAAAAAACACAGTTCCCATGACTTGTTAACACATGCTATTTTTTCTTTATTGTCCCTGAGGTGTGTTAAAACCCTTAGAAATATTTTTGTTGTTGTGCATGTCCGTTGAAATATTGTTATTGTAATAAATATTAAATAATATTAATGTTTTGGTGGCGGTCGTCAGATCACTATAAAAGAAAAAAAATGGATTTCTCATCATGCCAAAATATCTGTAGGGTTATAATGTGGGTAACTACAGATATTTTGGCATGATGTAAAACAAAGTGTATAAAAAATATTCAAGCTACCAATAAGAAAGAGCGAGATGCGTATTTTAATTTTCTTCTTAAAAAGTCAACGGTGCTGAGGGCTATAACGTAACTTGCGACAATTGTGCGATAGGCTACCTCGCAATAATAGTTACAACCAACTTGTCTTTTTTTGACCCAAGAAAGTGATTATCTAGTCTTTTTAGATCCAGGAAAAATGCGTAAAAACTTATCGTAACATGTCTGATTATCTGATAAATCAAAGTACAGCTCAAAAGTGGGTTGAGATGGGGTTAAAATCTGAAACCAACGTAAACCTCCGCTAAGGAAGGGTATTTGAATGAATAACAGATTTCTCGAATAAGAATTTTACTTATTTGAACATATTAATTTATGTCGGTTAATAGATAATTATGTTATACCCTTCTGCATTCAGTGAACGGATCTTGGTGCGTAAAATTTTAGGGTTCTGTGACTTTTTTAAAATTATTTGTAAAAAGCCCAATCCTGTTTCTGTAATACAATGTTCAAATATTAAATGATTCAAACTCAAACTCAAAATTCATTTATTCAAATACATTGGAGCACTTTTGCAAGTCAATTTTACATTTTTCTATTTTAACACTCTACCGCTCGTCACCTCTATGAGAAGAACGAGCAAGAAACTTATGAGGATTGCATTTTTTAAATATGTGTTTACAATGTTTATCTTGGTTACATAATTTATTGTGCGTTTGAGAGGCACCAGCTGGTTTATTATGCAGAGGTTTCCAGGCATCTTTGTCGTCTATGTATTGGCTTATTTTATAATAGGCTTTCTTTTATATGGCTTTAACATGGCTTTTGAATTTACCTTCTGTGAGCCCCGTTATTTCCTCAGGGATTTTATTATAGAAACGTACACTATTCCCTTGGATTATGTACTATTTCAGATATTATTATTTCTTAGAAACTTATGTACTAGGAGTAGTAAAAATGTAGGTACGAGGATAGCAATGCGCGATAGTAAATATGTCGAATAGCCAATCTGACGGCTTGACACCAAGCAAAACTTAAGTACACTAGCTGATAAGTTGAGTCAATTTATTGTTCACTATTACAAGTATAGGTGTAATGCCTGTTTGGAAGTGCATATCGTGAGTCCAAAGAACCGTACTGTTGTATGTTTTGATATTTTATTCGTGTTTTTGTGTTAGCGTTTAACCACTTTTGATATACTGCGTATTGCAATATCTAGATCCACAGACTATAGACTTTCTATAACTGGATAGTTTAGTTTCTTAATAAGTATATTTTTCATTACACCAGTTGATTTTTAAACGTTTTTAAACTTTGTCACAAACGAAGCCCAACTTGGCTTTGGATTTTTTGAGTATTCATCATGATGATCAACTTTAAAAGTTAAATGAGCCTGTCAAAGTTTTTGACGCTATTCATCATGATGAAGATCAACTTTAAATTCTAAATGTGGCTTTTAAAGTCACCAAGTCAGTTCAGTTCAAGTCAGTTTAGTCAGTATGGTATCTACTCATTATTCATCATAATGATATCTAATAATCTTTAAATATTATATAATATGGCTTCGCATGTTAAGGGGTCAAGGGTTAATGAGTTCTTATTAAGAAACCGACCAAACTATTTATATAAAGTCTATTTATATATAGTATGGATCTTAGTCGCCACTATATTTTATGGGGATCGATTCTGATTTCTTTTATTATAGAAGGTATCCTGAAGCTTTACGCAGTATTAGTTGTTGCAATTGAATATGTGTGCGTGCGTACGTGCGTGTGCGTACACTAACCTTATGTACATGATACGTATACCGTAATGCAGACTACATACTTTCTGTCATATTCCCTATAGTTTGGTAGTTACGTAAAAACCAATGAAAACTATCAAAAATCATGTGATCAAGACATTTCTGTGTAGCGCTCTTTCATGAAATCTTTTAAACATTTTATAATCGATCTGCAGAAAGTCTGAAGTCTGCATGTCAAAAGCGTGTTCAATTGCAACAACTACGTTTTATTATGTGGTGCACCGACATACTACGTTGCGTTTTTAATTTTGTAAAGTGTCTAATTAAATTCTCCACAAAAAAATAATGTTTAGTTTCATTGCGCCATGTGCTGAAAAATAGTGAAAAAAAATGAACAGTGCACTTCCTTACCGACATCGCCTTATATTTGTATTGTATTGTTGTTTAATTGTTTGTATGTTTATTGTGTTTTTATTTCACTATTGTTCGGCACATTACATTTTGACCCTTTATTTTTGTCCTTTGTAACAGTATGTGAAGATAATGAAGATTTTTTAAGGTAAGAAATGTCATGTGCCTTACGATAGTTACTTTGTAATCTTTACTGAAATATTTTTTTTTTTTTGTAGGCTGCCTTTTATAAGTTTTTATGAAAATGTCTAGCTAACTATATAATATCTACTATAATGACGACAGCTAGAAAAAATTACACAAAACATAAAAGTTATTAGCATGCCAACATGGAATACATGCTTCGCCATAGTAGTTATTTTTGATATATTTGTAACAATAAAGAGAACTTCCACAGACGACGATAAAGATCTGTGTCACATTTTTATGTGCAGTTGAAATTTAATAATTTTACGTATATTTTAATATATTCCTAGAACTTATAGCAAAATTTTAATTTTAAATCTATCTTGGAAGTTTTCATAGTTATAGTATTAATTAGTATCTGTTTGTACCAGGTCATCCAACGTGCTTGCAGTTCACAGTTAACATGATAGTTTCTGTGCGCAAGTACCGTTGGCAGTGCATCGAGTGCAAGTGCTGCTCAATCTGTGGCACCAGCGATAACGATGTGAGTATAAATACAGGAATAGATACGTAGTCAGTCGTAGTTGGCCATAGATCCTCTAAAGGTGATGTGATTAGAGGCTGGGTTTCTGTGTGATCTTGAGTGTAGGTTGTGGGCACAGCAAATATTTTAATTTATGTAGTCGCGCCTAGAGTAGATAAAAAAAAAAAATAAGACGAGAAAAGGTCTTTGCGATCTCGAGCTGACAGGTTATATGCCCAGTATATATGTTAAACAACAATTCCAATCTGGTGCTTGTATAAACAGTCGGCCCATATCATCATACTGTTGAGCATAGGCCTACCCGTTTGTGCCATGAATCTTTGCATTGGGCATCCAGATCTTTCTGCGATCACTGCTGACCAGCGATATATAACGTCCCATATGTTGCAACAGGACCAGCTCCTGTTCTGCGACGACTGCGACCGCGGCTACCACATGTACTGCCTGGCGCCGCCCCTCGACACGCCGCCCGAGGGCTCCTGGTCCTGCGCGCTCTGCATCAAGCAGTTCCACCAGTGAACAGGTAACCAACAAGTCAGCGGTCTTTTAGGGGACTAGCTACTGTCACTTCTATATATTTAGAGGATATATAGAAGAGACTAACTGCGTCTAGGAGATTTGAAAGTTCAATATTCTTATTAAAAGGTATATGCCATTTTACTACTTCGGCGTGCCGGCAGCCTTGACCTTACAATTGGGTTTTAGGGTCATAGCTCATTAGAGCCACCCGGCACCCACTCCGCACCGCATATTCTTTATATTGTATATGGACTTGTATGGGCGATCCGGCGACGCTACGGAAATGATGTAGTGAGCTAATCTCACTACATCATTTCCGTAGCGTCGCCGGATCGCCTCGGTCGCGAGGCGGTATGGAGTGGATGCCGGGTGGATCTAATGAGCTATGACCATTATACTCCAACATAACAGGTTAGCCTACATACACTGTCAGAGTCAAATCGCAATTACGGTTCATTTCATTGGTACCCCGCCTGGTTTTTTAGTGGGTAGATAGACCACACAGTATGTTCATTACGCTTTTGAAAACATACATAGCATAAACAACATACATATTTACATAGTTAATATGTATATTCATACTTCAGTGGGGAAATTCCATACCTGCCATCCATACCACCACGAGGCCCATGACACTCGGTACAATTGTCGACCAGTAATTACCTACTACTACTACATTGAACACGTAACGTGCGTATACTCATAATTGTGTGTGTAAACTACGTAGGGTTGCTACGAAACTCACTTTGCAGCAAGTGGTACGTGTTAAATCGACTAGATGGCGCTTTTTGCAATATCCGACAGGGCCCATAAATTATAATTATTAGCTACGTAATGTTATTTTTAGTTTTGAAATATTTAATTTGTGGAAAATGAATACACTTAGGATCTATTTGAATACATTTAGGGCTGTAAATACATTTAGGACCCATTTAGAATCTAAAAAACTTCAGATTTTTGTTGGAATAACTGATTGGTAATATCATTCATACACCGAACAATAAAACTCAATTTAAAATGTAATGTTATATCTTAAAATTAAAAATTATTATATACGCGCTATTGATTACTGCCAACTGCCAACCCTGTGCATGTAGCCAACTCGTAGACCACTTGGCGGGGAGGAAAAAAAATTGGCGGGGGGAGGTGAGTGACGCTTCTTTACGTAGTAATAGTATCTATTCTTTGCCACCACCGTGCTTCGCCATTTTTAAAAAAAAAAATTGACAATACCAACATTGTAATAAATTTTCTCTCCTTTCCAGATAGAGTGAGACAGAAGGCGTAAAGAGTGTTCGAGTGAGTGGTTAAAGAGAGATAGCTATAGCTAGGTAGTTAGGGGGTAACGAATTGCGTACAATCTGGTGATCAGAGATATCTTGTCATGTGTAGATGTAGGTTTTGTTATGACTGGAAGAAAGGGGAGAGATTTCGAAGGAACATTAAAATTAAGCATAGTATGCTCCATCCCTAATAATGTATTAGTAGGGTCTAAATAAATGATTGATGGCAAGAAGGACGTTGACTAAACTACTTTTTAATAATAAATATTTCAGAACATTTCACACAGCGCTGCGCCACCTAACCCCAAGCTAAGCAACTTAATGCTTGTGTTATGGTGGTTAGGATAACGGATATAATACTTATATGCTTTTCTTTTGTAAATACATATAATAGATATTAAAAGCCACCCAGATCAGAAACAAATACCTGTGGATCACACAAACATTTGTCCCATGCGGGAATCGAACCCGCAACCTTCTGCGTTGCAAGCGGGTATTAGCCCACCGCGCCACAGAGGTCGTCAAACTTTGTCCATAATGTAGGTTTAAATAATATTAAACACGTTTTTTTTGATGTTTGAAGTTGCTTTGTGGGAGTTGGTGACATGGCGTGCGCTGTATGTGTCATGTTACACGCTTTTTATGAAAAGAAAAAAATACGTGTCCAATATTATTTTAATCTACATTGTGGATATGAAAATTTAGTCAACGTCCCTATTATTGCCATCAACCATTTTTTAGACCGTTCCCATTGGTTCCTTCTTCAAGTATGAAACAAGTTTAAAAAGAAACCTTTTTAAAAACAAGCTTTTATTATTATTGCCATCTAGCACCAAAGTACTCGTCAAGACAATCAAATTAGCCCAAACTCGATGAGGTTGCGTCGTTTAATTGCGGAGTTCCTATGTCCACCTTCCTGCCCCATCATCAGATCAGCTCGATGTCATAATAATATTGGATTGTCATCTGATCGGACACCGGAAACCGAGAAGGGGGTCAAATTATACTTGCAAGATTTGATTACAGACAGACAGATAGACAACAGAAAAGTGAAAGTAAATAAAAGCTTGTAATAGATAATGGCGATCGAAATCTCCTTCTATTCTTCCATCAAAACTCTGAGGTAGGACTCGAACAATGTTGCCATAGATGTAGATAATTATACATACATACATACGTGCACGATTGAGAAGGAACTGCAAAATATACCTTACTATAAAATATGTAGAAACATCTTGGCTAAATAAACCTGTATAACATTTTGCAAAAATTGACATTTTATTGTTCGTCTTAGTCGTTTTGTATAATGCCTGGTTCCAACTCGGTCGTGCTTTAGTCTCGACTTTTTACTTCTGGAAAATTCGTATGCGTTTATTATATGATTGTGTGAGAGTCCATCTTATAGCAAATTCATAATATTTTATTAGTTTTTTTTTCATGACTCCAAAATTTTTTTCATTGACATGAACATGAACGCACAAAAATACACAAGTAAATTTTTCAAAATAACCGGCTTTTTACCACCAAAAACACAATATTTAATAACCTAAATGTGACAGTTAGCGGTCTTATCGCTAAAAGTAATCTATTAAGCTACAAGATGGATTCTCACAGACGCTGTTTCTACCTCTACTGGTGCTTGGTTTAGTATTCTGTAATTTATTTTGTATCAGCCACTTAAATACGAGATTAACTCAAATAAAGAGCTAGGTGTTGACCAAGTACTAACATAAAGGCTTATAACAAAAAAACTGGTCAAGTGCAAGTCGGACGCGGACTCCCATTTGGGGTTTTGTACCATTAACGGTTCATAGAGCCCGGTGACAGACAGACAGACGGACGGACAGCGAAGTCTTAGTAATAGGGTCCCGTTTTTACCCTTTGGGCACGGAACTCTAAAAAGGACAACATTTTAAATGAATAGATCATCATTGACCCTGGATGCAGGTCGCTTCCAACCGGTATTTATGGAGGTCCTAAGGGGATGCCTATGTTCAGCAGTGGATGTCATTAGCCGTCGAATAAATGATAAGCCTACAGTTTTCTATTATGTAATTTCTTGGTTAACATCCAGCTTTATTTCACTGTAGATTTTTGAACATTTGAAATTATCCTCGATTCTTCCAGAACTTCATATAATACGTAAATTGTACGTAAGTCAACTTGTCCTATTGTACATTTGTGACTGAGTCAGTTTCCCCTGCTTTTAAATAGATGGCGTTTATATAGACTTTTCTTTTATATGGTAAAAATCAATATCGGTATTATAATAATAGGGGATCGCACAAAAAAAAATTTTTTTGTCCATAATGTAGATTATTAAAAAAATATTGGACACCCAATTTTTTATTAGTAATTTTAATAAAAAACGTGTTTACAACGCACTAAAGTTACATGGAAAGGGTCGAGACGTCACTTGTGGGTACTCGACTCGAAACAAAATGCATCCACAAATGACGTTAAGCGTCATAACCAAAAAACTTATAAGCCATTTTTTATTTTTTTCTCAAACAAAAAATACGTATTTAACATTTTTTAAATTAAAATTACGGACTAACTTCCCTTCCCATTATTTTTCCTTGGACTTATATTTTAATTTTATTGACCTTGTTCGGTCCCCTATTATTACTCTTATTCCCGTACATTTTCAGTTAGCGTTAGTTACAAACGTATTTTGGCGCTTGGCTGAAGTGAATAAAAAATGGAAATCAATGTAAATAATTCAAAATATAAAATGTAGAAGAAACTGACTCAGTTTTCCTTCACAATGCTTGATCGCATACGCATTTAGCATATATTTCGAGTATACCATGTATTGTCGAATTTAGTCAAGTTTTTGGATACTGCACAATGTTTTCCTATAAGTAAAAAAGTTGTGGCTTATACAAAACCACTCCTAATTAAATAGTATGCTTTATCAAATAATGTCTCAGCAAAAACCTGCATGATAATCCGGCAAAAATTCTATTAAATAAACCGCATCAAAATCCGTTGCATAGTTTTTATTAATTAAGCATACATAAGACAGATAGACTTTGTTTTATTCTATGTAATGATAAAGAGTATTTCAAAAACTTATCTAAAACATCGACAAAAGTAGTATGGTTAAAATTATGTATACATAAGTACATTAGCGTGTATATGTTTGACGGTCTATTCAATGTGTGACATTGTAAAAAATCATTACTTAATCATAAATTATAATTATTAATCATAATAACTACAATAAGATTCATTTTTATTTTTGTACTAATCCGGTGTTTGCAGCTCTTCGATTGAAAGCATTCCATTTTTAAATTAACTGTCATTTTATAAATCAACTGTCATTTAAAAAGATTTTTGACTATTGCAACACTAAATGAAAAAGTGAGCGAATTCTATGCTCAAATGTATCATTTAAGTTACTGTAATTATTTGCATGTATTTAATGCTAAAATAATTATTAAAAATACTAAATCAATAGATATTACGTTGGTCGTGTTTATGCAAGAAGTAAACAAAAAATATACATAGATAGCGTAGACAGATAAAACCATAGACAACTGGTAAATGTCATTCTCGAATTTGGATATAGAATTATATCAAAATTATAAAAATGTGTATCCAATAGGACTCAAACTAATTTATGTTAGTATAATATATGTTATAAGTAATATTATGTACAACCAGTATTTTTTGTTTGTCTATTAAGTAATTGTGAATTTTGTTTACCATTTTATAGTGCCATGAAATATGTCTTAAAATAGAAATTTGCTCAATAGATGGCGCTTTCTTGCATAACCTCGACATGCGTAGTATTTCATATTTTCTACAACAAAATCGGATTTTTTTTTCATAAAATAATTATTACTTATGAATTAACCAAATAGTGTAAAGATTTGATTGGAATTTGTATTTTTTATTCTTAAAATGACTTGCTGCAAAATCTTTAAATGGCGACTTTCTTGTACATAATTTACCTACTTATTATACATTTTTTTCATGAATTCTGTTATGTAAGATGTTTTCGCAATCTTAGGGACATATTATACTTTTTTTACACATGAATTATTTAACATAGGTTTGTCTCAAAAGAATGTATGGGATGACAGCAGTTTTTGTCACAGATTTCAATATAGCATTTGACATTATGCCACAGCCAAAAGGGACAGAAGCAAAATACTTCAGAAGGTAATGAAGGTCAAATTTGTCCCGTTCATAGAAAAGTGAATTGTGTCAAACAATAAAACTGAGATTCTGAGCAGGACAACAAAATGTACCTCTAGCTCTGTCACTCTTGGGAATAATGTGTGTGAATTTCGTTTACTCGAAAAGTGACACTGACAGTTGTCATTTCTATTTGATCCTTTGTCTATGGTTATTGTAGTCTTGGCATTTCTGCGAGATCCCTCAAAATCCTGTATGCTACAAGCGTTACTCCATAGCTTTTCTATTATTTTCTCTATCTACGGATTCATCAGATACATCGAAGTGTTTTTTTCTTTTTAAAGATTACGAAGACGTTCGATACATATTTTTTCTAAATTGACAGTTTATTTTTTTCTTGTCGTCATATTCTCGTCATAACGTAGTTGCTATTGACATTGTAAAACTGTGATCAGATTAGGTGGTTGTGAACTTAGTGCTGGGTTTACATGACTTTTGGAGCTTTTTTTATTATTTTTTTAAGTGTAACATTAGTCTTATGTTTTTTGACTATAATGTAAAAAGTTTTAAGGGGCGTCCAGTAAAAAAAACCCTTGTTTAAGACATATTTTTGGCGCTAGATGGCGCTGTTTACCGGGTTGATATTGACCTAAAAAGCAAATCAAAATTAATTAAAAGGTTTTATTAAAACATGCATGTCAATATTTACGAGTACGAGTACGTATTTACGATTATTTTAATACTACCGCCCTCTCGGAAAATACCTCTAAGAGAAGAAAGAACGAGCAAGAAACCAGAACTAGATAATATGTTCGAATTTCAAAAGCTCTTATCAACCCACTCGAATATGGCGCCATTCTAGTTGCAATGAACACTATCCTCAATAATTAAGGCCACCTCACATTAGGCGTACGCGAGGAGTAGCGTAGTCGCTGATGATTTGTGGCGAGCACGGCGACCATGCGACGATGCCTTCGGTGTCACGCTCAAAAGTCGCGTACAACCAATGTGGGGTCAAGCCTTTATTATTAATTATAGTTGTTGCAATTGATCGACACACGTGCTTTTTACGTGTAGCATATATGCAATAGGTATGCACCCTGCTTAGTGTACGTGAACACATCCGTACATACGCATACATACGTTCGCATATTTACGTACGCATACATGCGTACACAGTACACACGTTCGCATACATACGTTCGCATATTTACGTACGCATACATGCGTACACAGTACACCCGTTCGCATACATACGTTCGCATATTTACGTACGCATACATGCGTACACAGTACACCCGTTGCATACATACGTTCGCATATTTACGTACGCATACATGCGTACACAGTACACACGTTCGCATACATACGTTCGCATAATTACGTACGCATATATGCGTACACAGTACACACGTTTACGTAACACAGGCCAGGCTTTCGCACAAATTCTTATTTTATATGTATCAAAGAAAAAGTGACTGGTACAATGGGCGTAGCAATTGCAACAACTATAGTTTTAAATCTCGTAAAACACCCGAATTTATTTTTGCACTGAACAATTTATATAAAATCACTTAGCTGTGTGTATATTCTAAGTTGTAATTATTGTTTTCTCGCAACTATTAGGCTACTTGCACACTTGCGTTTTTGACGCGCGTTTTTATAATATTTTGTAGAAACCCGCGTTTGATCGCAGTGCGAGCTGACGCTTATTTAGGGCTTGTGTTAAGGATCTGTTCATATGTACTGAGCGTGTTCGGTACGGATTTGAAACTACAATATGAAATATTAATCGGTGCATCACCAGTATGCAAAATAATAGAACTTGTTAACTGTACTTAGTTACCCGCCGAAATGTAGCCTACGAGTTCTATGGTCTAAGCTACCTGAATACACAATCGGTTCAATATTTTAAGCGTGAAGAACTAATAAACATACACTATAAAAGCGAATGTTTGTGTGTATGTTTGCTACTTCACGCCTAAACGACTGCACCAATTAAGAGGGTATATATCGAGTGACGACTCTATCGCGCGCACAATTTGACAAATTTTGAAATATAAATTCAAGGAATTAATTTATTGAAAATTCCTCTATACATTTCCTGCATAATATTATTGCACACATTTTAAAAGTGTTTTCAGTGAGATATATAAAAAAATGGGATGAGGAGCGATGTCGAAAAAGTTTTTTTTTTGACATCGAGCGTTTTTTTTTTGAAAACACTTTTAAAATGTGTGCAATAATATTATGCAGGAAATGTATAGAGGAATTTTCAATAAATTAATTCCTTGAATTTATATTTCAAAATTTGTCAAATTGTGCGAGCGAGAGAGTCGTCACTCAATATATACCCTCTTAAGCATTTTTTATAAATGTAGACTGGATCCTAGAATAACATAATATGTACTCGGCGGGTAAACCGTGTGAGACAGCTTATTTGTAAGTTGGCAGGAGATCTGTAATTTTGCGTTTCGTTTCAGTAGATATGAACAGATCTTTAAGAAAATGATGAATTAATACATTTTGTATGTTTGTCAGTATATTATGTATAGTATTTCTGGATCATGCCTGTTCTTTACTAAATATGATCTTTTTGGGATAATATTTACAAATAAATGTAATAATAAATAATATTATGTTGTAATAAATAATATTCAAATATAAGGGGAGAGTGAAACGAAAGGTGAAAATGATTTTATATTAATCTGTATAATAAATATATGTATAGAATATAAAATTCTTTATTAAAACAGCACAAATATACAAAAACTTTTAATAATTTAAGACTTAGATTCAAATGTGACTATTGGCGGTTTTATAACAGCGATCTCTTCTAGGTAAGACATGCAATTAATACACTATTAACCTTTTAACCGCCAGACTTAAAATCACTTGTCGTGCCCCTAGCGCCAGGCAAGTTTTTTGAATTATAAATATTTAGCTAATTACGAGTATAGTTTTATAAAATACAGTGTTATGACTTAAAATGTAGATTTAAAGTGCAGTCGGAAATATACGACTCTGGCGGTTACGTAACAGAACAGGCTTGTCGGATATATCCGACGGTGGCGGTTAAAGGGTTAAAAGTATATAAAAAGTAGATGCACTTATTGAACAAGGTAATAAAAAAATTGAAATACATATTAGAGTTATCTACTCAGTCCGAATCTTGTATGCAAATCCCTACCCTACCACCGTTAATATAAAAAAGATACTACTATTGTAAATATTATCCCAAATGGTCAAGTAATAATCGATATGTGTTAGATATATTTGTAAGATATCCACATCATATGATAATATTATGTGTCATACGTACTGTTTGACGTAAGAATAAATCGAAATGATGTAATGTTGTTGTTTTATTTTATACTAGCTTGTGCTAGCGGTTTTACCCGCGTAGCAAAATCCTTTCTTAGCGGATCTCTCCGCAAAACATATATCTGTGTACCAAATTTAACCTTTTGAACGCCACGGCACAAACGCATTTTCGTGCCCTGTGCGCCAAGGCACAATTTAAAAAAAAATACCTACGAAAGAACTAGTGTTGCCAAGAGTCGATAAATATTTTTATTTCATTTTATTAAGACTGGGTTTTTTGTCGTCTATAGACGTCGTTGGCGTACAGGACCCGCAAGTACTTGTCAAGTATAGAGGTGACTTTGGCGGTCAAAAGGTTAAAGGCTCGGCGTTGTGTTAGGGCTCACCCTAACACAATCTGTTCAGAGTTGATATAAAGCCGCGTCTCCAGCTCCTGTTTTGGTTCAAACTTTCAACATGAGCATGACAACATCCGAAATAAATCACTGCGATTTTGACTTCTTGTTTGCTCCAACAATGTTTTTTGCTTTCCATATCCGATGGAAAGCACGTACAACAAAACATAATATCAAAATCGCCGAGATTTTTTTAATGTTGTGATGTTTGTGTTGAATGTTTGAACCAAAACAGCCGCTGGAGACGCGGCTTAAGGCCGGCGCTCACTGCCGGCATGGCATGACGTGTCATGGCAAAGGATTTTATAACTAATCAAGTTATTTCAAATCTTATTTCAATGAATGTAGAATTAATTTTACTTTGTTTCGATACCATGATGCCGCGAAATGACGAGAGGTGACGCGGAATGCTGTGGCTCGACGCGACGCGCCGTGGTATGCTGCGGCATGACGTGCCATGCCGTTTTATTCCACGGGTTGCCGCGGCGCGCCATTGCATCCCGCGAGACGTATTGGTCATTTTGTGTCGAGGAATATTGGTTGCTAAGTTGAAATAAGGTTGAAACTTAGTTTTTATTTTTCTTATTTGTCTCTCTTCATCTTCAGCTAGAAGTGCTATTAACACTAAATCCCAGTCAACCATAACGACCGACACAACCAACTTCGAATCCGCGCGGAACAAAATTGGTTGATGCCAGAGTGGCTGGGCTTTTAGCAGGATGCCACGGAACGCCGCGGGATGCCGCAGTACAACCAGTCGTGCCATGCCTTGCCACGCCGTCAGTGGGCGCCGGCCCTTAAGTAGAGGTAAGTGTTAAAAAGGTTTAGAGATCAAATTGAAATAAGTTTTTCAAATAACTCAGCACCGTTCCAGGGTTAATTAGAAAACTTTTTTCAGACACGAAAAATAACGAAATTTTCTCCCACCCTCCAAATTACCCATCTCCACAAAAGTGCTCGGAACCAACTTCCGAAGTTTCATCCCCCTACCCTTAAAAATATTTCTTCGATCAGTCTGTACCTAGGATTTAAAAATATATATAGGTTTTGCATAGCGGCATAAGATCAGCCTAGACTGATCGGTGAAATATTTTTAGGGGTAGGGGGTTGAAACTTTGGGAGTTGGTTCCGGAGCGCTTTCCGAAGGGGGGTAATATGGAGGGGGGCGAAAATTTCGTTATTTTTCGCCTAGGACGCACCGTTTCTGAAAAATTTGAGGTTTTTGAAAAAAACTGTACCAGTTTATAATCAGTCACGTTTTCCTTATATTTATTTAGATTTGTCTACCATGGACTAATGTTCTTTTTTCTAGACAGAGCTAGGACTCTTTTGCAATGGGGAAAAATAAACAACATTTTATATCAACTATTATTTATTTATTGGAACATTCACTAAATGTATTTAAACCAAACATATTTTGGCTTCAAATACTTAACTATTTTGTTTCATATTTGCTAAAATTGCACGCTCTACATAAAATCTAAAATAATTATCATTTCTACAACAGACCTATGTTATAATTGAGAAAATACAAACGGAAATATGACTAAATTTTATAAAAAAATTATAAATAAAATTTTAAAAATACACCATAATTTATAAAAATATTTGAATTTGTTTTTTTTTGTTCAAAAAAAACTTTTTCATTGAGAAGCTATTATTAATATTTTGTTATTTACGTCATAATTCCGTTCATATTTTTTAAAATCTATGATTTAAGTCAAGATCACTTCAAGATAATATCACTGGACTCTAAAAAAAAATAAAATGTTTAGTATAAAAGTAACAAAAAATACAACACACAATAATTGTAACAAAACTGTATTACTATAACAAAATTGTGTTATTATAATTATTATAACTTAATTATAATTTTAAATTATATATTAAGTGATTTCCAATGAGACGTAATTTACTAAAAAATATATTTAATAATATACCTATATGCCTCTCAGGCAGTTGCATTACAACATTTTAACAAAAATTTGTATTTATATTATTTTATATTTGAATTTCGAAACCGGCTCAATATTACAAGAAAAAGGAATATTTTCAAAATATGAAGCAAAAATATTTCTTAATTTTATATTTATTGTACAGTTTATTTACATGCTGCAAATATATTTTCTTTTTTTTTAGTTCTTAGATAGATAGATTCCCTATTCTGTCACACCGTTTCAAAAAAACCCTTGTTAAATACAACTTTTTGACACATCTTGGTAAAAACACAGTAATGTAGGTTTTTTTCTCTTCTTTTTAAATAAATTTGCTATAAAATATATTAAATCAAAACTACAAATAAAGAAAAAACTCAATATAAATTATAATAACTATAATGTTTATTATAATATACTTATTATATTTTTTCTAATAGACTACTCGTTTAGGTAATGCTGCATATATTGTCATGGTTTTCAACATATTATTAAGAACTATTATTATTATGTCAATATTATAAAGTATACATATATCGAAACACACCAAATGTTAATAAACTAAGAAATTGTTAAGGAACCGCTCTATCTCTATAAGCCTATAAGCGGACAAAAATAAGATGTTAGCAAAAATTAAATAATTTAAAAAAAGCCAAAGTTCGATTTTTAACTTAATTGCATAATATTGTTTTGCGACAAAGTTAGGCGTTTTTTTTTGTTAATGGTAAACTATAGGTAATATTTGTATAAGAACATTTTTATTGTGATATTTTCAGGTTAGATGATAGCTTCTTAGTACATAAATGTAGGATTTTTTTTATAACAAGCAGTAGGTAAATAATAATACAAATATGTATGTTTTAAACAATTGATGTGTTTCAAAACTTAAATTAATCTTAACAAAAAAAAACTATATTAACATAATATAAATAAAACATATAAAATAATACAAACATTCTATATACTATGTACGTAACACT
The DNA here is from genome assembly GCA_947507615.1 of Hemithea aestivaria. Classification (NCBI taxonomy): domain Eukaryota; kingdom Metazoa; phylum Arthropoda; class Insecta; order Lepidoptera; family Geometridae; genus Hemithea; species Hemithea aestivaria. The sequence goes on along the minus strand of OX382347.1, from coordinate 3,829,203 downwards.
TAATATAATTTATAGTTAGGTACTATAAATTTAATTATAAAATATATCCTTAAGGATAACATAACTTTAATTATATTTTTTTTACAAAATTGGAAGACATTTTGATTTTGTTGTTTTCGTCAATAACAATAATGCTATTTGACACAAATATTTATTTTTCTAAACTTAAAATTAAAAACTATTTTATAACTAATTTAGGTTTCGAGCAACTCACAAATGAGCATTTGAATGTGTGTATGTGTGATATAAATATACAATAATTCATTTACATAATCTTAATAAAACTCTGTATGTACATTTTAAAAAAAGATTTGACCTCAAATATTAATAAATTATGTCAAAGATTATAAAAAACAAAAAGAAAAAACATTTTTAACAATTTTCTCATAATAATATTATAAAATGTAAAATTTTGGTGAATTGAAACTGTAATGTAAAATTACAATAAAAACTTTAGACATATGTTTGTTGGCATGAGACTTTATGAATAAATTAATGAAATAATTCTAAACCTGTAGGGTAAGGGGCTTGGATTCTACTGTAGCTAAATAAATCTACTTTTTTTTGGCTTTTTTGTTATAATAACTAATAAATAAATTTTACTACTGAATTTTTAAGTATTTTAGTTGCTAATGTATTTGCTTTCTTTATAATTTACCTATTCTAAAACATTTTATAAAACTATATTTCTTAAGATTCAACTAAAAATATCGCACATTTGGTGCAAAGGGCACAATTACAAATTATATTTTAAGAAAAAAATGAGCAAATGTAAACGACATTGTGACATAGCGATTTTAAAAACTCAACTCAGTCAAATCAGTGTTTTATTTATATGTTAATATTTAATTTAAGAATTGTATATTTTTAATAATTTAAATTGTAAATTACTTATAATCTATTTATCTATTTTACTTATTATATATTACTGTTTTTAAAGAAGTACATTAATTGTGCCCCCGTAGTTTTGTAATAATGAAAAAAAATATCGCTTTCTTTTCCATCGAATTTAGTCACATAAATAATGAAACAAACACTTATAAATAGTTTATGAAAATAGCACTTAAGAACGTTTAAATATAATATCTAAATATTAAGCCAATTTTTAGCCTTAAAGTCTACTGGCCTTTCTTTTGGGCAAGAGTTCAATAAATCTACAAGATGTCATAAAATGTGCTGAAAAACAATTTTGCCCGAACTAAACATAAGAACAATAACAATGCTCAGTTTGTGAATATTCAAATCAAATGAATTATTTTTTTCTAGGCATCTATTTCTTCAGATAGTTTAGTTTGGTGTACCTACATAATATTTATTTATTATCATCAAAATTTACTTTCGGTTCGGTTTAGGTTTTGTAAATATTTACAAAACCTTTTGTATAAACACATTTATTATTTAAATGTTCAATCAACTTTGCTTACCATCGTATACTTAATGTAAGAAATGAGCACAGAAAGAGCAATTTTTACTCGATTTTAAATGAGCAATTATGCTCGCTTTTAAATGAGCAATTATGCTCGCTTTTAATGAGCAACTAATAAGAGCATAATTATCTTTTAACAGTGATTAATAAAATCTAATCTTAAATTATGGCATATTTAAATATCATAATAATATTATAATGGTTTTTAAAAATTATCGCTAGTTGAGCTTCGACTTACAGTCTACTAGTGATATACGATATTTGGTTCAAAAACTACGAAAATAATCAACAAAAGCACCGTATTATTAAATTATCATATCACTGGGTTGTTTCGTTGTTAGATTCTTTTTAGTAGAATTATTTTATTGTCCCAGAAAAAAATAGAAAAAATTATAAATTGATTTCAGAAAACTTGCGCTCTAAAATGTATGAAACTAGAAAATATTATAATTCAGAAAATAGACAGAGGTCATATTGGATATTATAGAATTAGTATATTAATGTGTATGCATATTAAAGAAAAACGAACGATCATGGTTATCCTCAAAAGAAGTAAGATTTTTTGTCAAATTCTCTTGTAGTCATTGTTGGTCGTAACAGATTTTAATCCTTAGCGCTAACTTTTGGAAAAAAATTTTTTTTCTAAAGTGTTTCAGTAAATCTATGATTTATTAGTTGCTCTGGGACAATAAAAACTTGTGTTTTTGAAATATAAGTACTCGTATTCAAAGGAACATTATACCTAAGGCCTAAGTCATTAGGCTATAATTCTTAAAATATAGACACTTTTTAGATAATATATTGATTAACGCTGAGCAAATTAATTCAATATTACAACTATACAAGTCGTTCGAATTAAACTATAATTATTTTAACTAAGAAAATGTTTTTTTTTGTTAACACATTATGTATCATATTATTTACTTCTAAAATAAATATTTTAGATTCATTTTTAAACAAAGATTTGTTTCATAATTCACTATAACTATTAATTTTATATCATATACCTACCCTTATATTATATAGCATTTTAACGATCGAATCTGGAAAATAGAACCAAATAATTATACATATAATTAGATTTAATCTTTTAAAATTATTTCATCAAAATATAAATTGAATATGTTTTCAAAGTGACAAAAATTAAAAATATATAAAATCTACAAAATATGTAGCAACAATTAAGTATAATATTTGTATATATATATACAATTCAGTGATGTTTATGATATTATTATAATAATGTGAATATACTTTTTGTACAATTATAAAATTATCTACTACTTAAAATAGGTCTGCCTATAACCTACCTGGTTTCGACTTAACTTAGGCCTAAAATGGGCACTACTTCGTGTTGCACGCAATCATATTTTTCTTTAAACAGATGGTCTACTCTCTAGCACGAAAAAATGGAATCGGTTCGGAGATTCCGAGTCTCGAACCGACTGCCTAAGTGCGCATGCCAGACCCATGATATATGTATTTCATGCGTTACATTGTAACTATGTATTTACCTTCTCGCACGAAAAAATGGACCAAACAAGTTTACAACCAAAGTGCGCATTCCAGACCCACTTGAAGAAGTTTGGTCAAAACCAGACTCAGGGTAACCTAATGCGAAAAAGAAAAAGGATATATTTAAGACAGCCATATTGACGCAATTAACAGTAAGAATTAGATCACAGTTTGTAAAGTAGAAAATAAGTTAAAAACTTTTAAAACTCAACGCACATATAAAATATATATAAAAACTCAAAATTGACAATTTAAATTATATTAACATGTTTAGTTACAACAATAAAACAATCGCACGATTTGATAATTAGGTAATATTATATTTTTTTAAAGTAACAAATAAATTGATATATACAAATAGACAATATTATTGCCAAAAAAATAAGTTCAACATGTTTATATAATCCAAATTATCCCTCTTTGATTTATTCACAAGTTTAGATGTTATTTAACCTAAATCGTAAAATTATAGTATATTACTAGTAAATTATCTAGCAGATTTGTGATATTTATAGAATTGTGTTTTTTTATATCATATTACTATTCTTATTTAGAAATCGTAAGCTACATTACAATAATATTTTTATTATAATATGTATTTTATTTGGTGAAAGTAATTTATACTTTTGTGTGACGTAAATCTTTCTTTTGTGCGATATTGTGTCACATTTAAGCCGGCGTCACACTGCCGGAATATGTGCGGAGAAGTAATTACGATCTTTAGTGTGACCGTGCCCCCTTTATAGGTATGTGTCAGGGTAACAAATTCGTACACAAAAATCGTGATCGCTTGCCCACACGTCTCGGCTCTGTGAGACGTTGGCTAAATATACAAAGACTCAACCTCTCACTGTATAAAATAGTAGTAAAAAGGTCACATTTCACTTCCTAATTTTCTTCTCCATCTACTTTTTACTAGAGGTTTTTTTTGCAAATTCTTAGTAGTCAATCATTTAGTTTCAAAATATAATTTAGCCAAAATTATTAAACAACGTTTTGTCACTCCATGAACTCTTTGTTTCGTTATCAATATACCATTTATAATAACTTTATATATTTTTTAAAAAGAAGTTGATGTGCCCCTTTGGTAACGTATTTAAAGAATATTGCGATTTTAAATCAGGAATTGTCACTATGTTTACAATTTCGACCTCAATATTTTTGTCTCAATTCTTCTTTCATATGTTGCAAGTCAAGATTACAATGGCTAAGATATTAGTGACGTCACATGGTTATGTAACGCCATGGTGTTGTTAATTGACCATGAAGATAGGCCACTCGGCACAAGAAGCAGGTGGTGGAATCGGAATGGGGGAGCCACCGTTCACTGATACGACTTCTGGCATCTGCAAAGAAAACTGCACTGAGGGTTTCGTATTGAAAAAAAATAATATTCGCTAGCAAATACTAAGCCTTGCTATATTTTGGTTTATTGTAAACTAGCTGCGCCCAGCGGTTTTACCCGCATCTTTGTAGTCTATGTGTTATTCCAGGGTCTAAGTTATCTCTATACAAAATTTCAGTTCAATCGGTCCACCCGTTTAGGGGTGAAAGAGTAACTGAAACATCCAGACATCCATTCTTACAAACTTTCACGTTTGTAATATTAGTAGGATGTTTGTTGTCAATTATTTTGTGCAAAGTGATTTTAAAAAGACTCAGGTTAAAAAACAAAAAAGAAAATTGACCACAGGTAGTATGATAATAAAAAGGTCAGCACTCTTTTTACAAAAATCTGATATTCTCAATATGTACTCAGGCAGACCCTACATTGGACGACAGCAACTCTCGATCGGGTGACAAAAGTCGTCGGAGAATCCCGAAGACGACGTCGCACGGTGGGGGCGGCCTTAACCACAAAACCGATTGGATTGAAATTCAGTAGAGTATATTAATATGTATAAATCGAATGTCAAAACAATTATTTTTTAAAGTTTCTTACCATATTTTGCGGATGGTGTGGAGGATGGTAATAATGCGCAGGCGACACAGGCGGCGTCGGGTACCCCCAGTAGACGAGCGGTGGCGGCGGCAACGTACCACCCATCGCTGGATAGTAATATGTTAGTGGACCTGTATATAATAACACCTAGTTAGCACACATGTAGTAAAAAAATTATCATCAAATCATCCGTAAATATATAAAATTACTTTTTCAAAAATATCGCGTTTCCTAGGAATAAATTACATCGTATTAATTTCAGCCGATACGTAATCATGCAATTTTTGTTAGTCACACTAGAATTCACTTTTATATGGGCAGATTAATTCATATTATAGCTTAATCAACCAATGATATATGTATATTAAGACGTCCTCGACGTTTCAACCCAATTTTACCCGAATACCACCCGCTATCCATACCCCAAATGTCTAATAATGATATCCCAGTTATCTATGTAGATCTAGGTAATGCTTAGCCAACGTTTCATTACAGCATAGTGAAAGATTGGAAGCATTCTGTGCGGACCGGATAAGGACGTACACAATATGTAAATAATTATTAAAAAACAATATGAACACTCACCAAGGTCTCAGAACGCATTAACAGTCCACCAAAGCAGTGCTCTTACACCAATACTGATATTCTCTGATATTTTGTTACACACGTTGTCTGTTGCTCCAACCACCAAGCTGCGGACTTTTACTAAACTTATGCACGCCTAGTACCCTAGTGCTTCAGCACTCTATGTTGCTATCTCAACATTTAGTAATTTAGAAGAATTTTGATATCAAATGGCTACAGAAGATATGTCCCATTCGAATAACAAGAGAAAATAAATGATCAGAATTTGTACTCTAGTAAACGAAAGTTTGTATTAAATTTAAGTAGGTTCATATTACTTCTAAATATATTTCTTGTAAGTGGGCCCATTGTCTTCACGACATAATGCCGTGACGGAATTTCAATAACAAAATATTCTAAAGACAACCTTCTGTACCTTTACTGTGCTTATATGTGCCAGTTAAAAATCAGTGCAGGTTAAAACAACGTGAACAAATTGAGACAGCAACAATAATAAATGCATAAATCAAGAATAAGTAAGAAATAGCTCGTTTGTGATCCCACAATGATACTTACTCGGTTAAGATGGGACTTCAATGACACAACTAAACATACACCCAGCCACTAAAAGGGGTGTTTAGGACCATCCCATGAACTTTACCCTGAACATACAAGCCCGACTGCTGACCTGTCCGTGACATCAAGTTTTAAAGAAGAGGGTATTAAAATTAAGCACAGTTCTTCTACGACACACTAAGCTTGGGCCCGTTCCTGGCACGTTTACAGTCTGTCACCTGTAGTTCCATGCATTTTCCAAAGCATTTATATATTAAGTAATATGTAGAGTACTCGGGAGAGGCAAGACTAAAGTGTTAATAAGATATTCAAGAATCGTTTTGTGTAATTAAAGCTACCTAGCTTACAAATTTTAAAATGTAGTTTATTGGATGACGGAATACTTCACATTTTCCTAAACACATTGATTTGTCATTCCTTTCTAAATATAAGAATCAAATTAAATTGAGTGGACCCTGTTCTAGCCGACATAACTGTTTTAATCAAGTGATTTTCTTTTCAGAAATCTAACAGAAATTATTTGCTCGCCTCGTATGCCGCCTAGGAACTATAGCACAAAAGTGCGCATCCTAGACCCATTAGTGCGCATTTGGTAACATAAAACTGACGAGTTCTAATGCGTGACCAAATGCGCAATGTTCTGACACACTTAGACCCCGTAACACATAGGCCTGGACTTTGGATTTTTCTGCGGGTAAAACCAGCTAGGTACAGCTAAATATAAATGAAATATAATTTTTAGTTATTAATGTTTTTTTCGTGAATATCTTATTTGTAAAGTCATCGCGCGTCATCCCATAATATTAATAGGTAGGATATGACTAAGCTTGTAGTGCTTACAGTGAGGTCTCTCATCCCGTCATATTATATACCCATACATTTGAAATCACGTTAAATATACTGTCTACGATCATAAGGAAAGTGGGCAAAAGTGGAACTAATATATATCTAAATAATAAGTTATAACCACAGATATATAGCGGGAGCTCTACTTCATGCAAATGTCCGCAAGAATGGTCAAATTCTCAAAAAGTGCTTTTGACATGACATGACATTTTGCCATGACTAGGTCAATTTGTTAAAAAACCAAGTGTGTGACTTATTCTATGTCTCTCAAAACTGCGACATCGAAATATAAGATTGTTAAGTTTTTTTGTTGTTCTTTTGAATGTTTGTTCATTTTTAATTATACATACTTTGTCATATATAACTATTAATGGCATGCGACAGCGAAGTTGACCGCTATGACAATGTCATATTATGGGGTATTACTGCGCTTTTTTAACAAGCAAAGGAGGTGAACATGTGATAATATATATTCGGATATATCTGTGATTTTAAACAGAGTAAGTAACAAATTGCACATAGTGGAACTTTCCTTTTGACCGTAGACAGACTAAGCTATGTTAGGAGGCAGGGAGTAATGATTGTGCTAAGTATCTAGAACATTCTTGTGAAGGAAAGTTATACTACATGAGTGTGTATAAGTTTACATAAAGCTGTAGTAATATATTCAAGGGCGCTGGACTCGTTAGTCTAAACATGTAAAACATAACTTCAACATTTGAAAGATCAGCATATGAAATTTGAATGGAAAGCATTCAAATTTCATATGCTGATCTTTGGTATGGAAAATTTAATGTTTCGTGAATCTTCAATTTTATTTGTATATGTTTTGTATGATGAGTCTGTTATATTACTACACCTTTCAATTATAATTTGTGTGTTTCATAAATTATATACTTACATTATATACCTGCCTATTTAAGTCTAGTAGTAGGGACATTTGAATAACATGTGAAAGAGATATAGTCTCACAGATTCCTAATAATATTTTTGTTTTTGCGTCATAATATACTTGCCTTTGTAGTCCCAACCACCAGAAACACGTTCATAGTTAGTAAACATATAGAGACAATACTTTGAAAGGAAGCGTCGTATATATTATGTTAGTATACCAATCCTTCACAAGGACAATATTATGTCTACATAAAACCCATCATAGACGTAACTGTAACATAAAAAAAATTCCATACAAATGTTCAAGTGACCATACACGCAAACATAGTATGAAAATTGATAGAAAAATATTGCAATTGCTGATTATACTGATATATATTAAAAATAAGTCTAATATATTGTATTTTAAAGATTGGTTAATATATATTACAGTTACGCCTGTGACAGTTTTAATTATACAAATAGATACTAGCACAACCACGAACCAGAGAAAACTCGCAATGTTATTCTAACACGTAATTACTTATTTATTTAACTAAAATAATCATAAAATGATCCTAAATTATAAAAAAAAAACTGATTTTTATAGTGAACTTCATAATGAAATATCAACAATGTAAAAATATCAATTCCTATGTTATGTACGCCAAGTAGCGTTAAAAAAGTTCAACACAAAATTGAGCCAGCGTTTTTGTGACCCCAATAAATGCATTAAAAATGTTTTCAATCACCTCACACCACAACCCCCAGTCACTAAATACAAGAAAGTAGATATTTCAATAAAATTCGGCATACGTGAGTTCCATTTTGAAAATCCAAATGTCCCATGGATGTGTCAAAATGTAAATAATTTCAACAAATTTTCATCAACAGGTTAGTCACCTAATTCTGACACAACTCCTGTATATGACTGATATGTATATCAGAATCTGATTGGTCAAATTGTGTGTCAGAATTAGGCTTACTCATCTTTAGCTGACCTGTTTTATTAAATACATTCAAAAACCACACAAAAATGAACCTCAGCATGCACTTAACCTTATTGAAATACCCGTTTTTTAACCAAATCTTGAATGAGACATTGAATTAAATATAAGCTAGAAGCTTCAGAAGAGCATAGGATAGAAAGCTGTGAGAAGTCTGCATTAATGACTGGAGGAAATTGTAACCGCTTGCCAGAACTATTGTACTTTTCGTGATACTTTAATAACATTTAGTAATACGGATGATAAAAGGCAAAAATTAATGTGAGTCTATGACACTGTCAGAATACAAAGTTTACACAATATTAAACATTGCGAAGAATTCTGACCAGATCACATATTTATCGTATCAGAATTGTGACCATTTTTAGCAGTGTATGTTTCGGATTCTGACAAGGTCTCTGTCATTCTAGTCTGTTTTTTAAAAGTTTAAACTATAAAACTAAAGCTGTTAAAGTATCAAGAAGTAATCACTGGATACAAAATAAGACGTACAATTTAAAACGAATTAAGTATCCGCCCGTTTTGTGCTGTGGAAAACGTATAAATTAAACACCAAGCGATTGTCACAAATCATGCAATCCGTCGGCCGAAGACATGCTACAATATATTTATTAACCCTTTTGAAAAATAAGCACACTCAGTTACTATAAAATTCTAATTTATAGTACAAAGGTCCCTTAAAATCTTGTTAATATTTTGTAGTATAAGAAAAGATGTTTAATTCTATTAAAACTTACCGATCCTAAAGCCCGCGCCCCACTTTGCGCAAATATTCACGCGCAGTGTCAAATTCGCATTCAAAAAGTGCTTTGAGCTTTTTTTATTTGAGAATTTGATACTGTGACGCAAAGTGTGCAAAAGGAGCTGGCCTATTAAAATCCATGCACATTTTCCAAAACACAATCCCGCACGGATACACCAAAATACAATATTTTTGTATATTATGAACACAGTATTTAATTATTGTCTATATTATATGGGAATTATTGTTAATTATTCCATCTCACTCGCACACCAAGGTTTTGTAGTTCACAGAGTGGGATGGAACTATTGAGTATGACAAACAAAATTAGTGAGCTGACAAATTGTTTTGTCAATGACGAAAAATTCTAACCACTTTTATAGTCAATGACAAATATTTGTCAGATGTGACAAGATTAATAGACATTTTAGTGTATTTTATTCGGTTGCACGAATATTTAACAGTTAATTATATGACAGTACATAGATTAGCCATAACACCGTGTTTGTGACTGAAGCCCCATTAACCTATTTTGTGATACGAGTATATTGAGACAATGGCAACACCATACAACAATGACAACTTATATAATAGTTCATATACAGTATGCTTAGCAATATTTATTGATAATTGCGATGATCGAATTTGGAGGCTAGCATGGCGTGCGGGCACTTATGTCATGTCAAAACTACAAAAGTCATCCCATACACTCTCAAAAGTAGAATGTATGGGATGAAAATATAGTTTTGACATTACTGCGGGATCCCGCACGCCATGCTGCAAGGGCATGAATTGTCCGGGGTTTAGTGTTGCTGTCAAGTTTAACTATCATTCCATACATTCTACTTTGAGAATTTAAGAGTTGACAGTTTGACATAACACGAAGGAATACCCCGTACACGCCGTGCTGGACCCATAAGTGATATATATGTCAATGAAATTGGACATAGCTACACATATTCGATACTATTGCAATTCCAAAAAAAGGAATGCTAGGCCCACGGGTCACCCAATTTTAATTAGTATATTTCCGATATTAATAGGTAACATTAAAAGTATTAAGGTGTTTAAGTATCAAAATTAGATCTCACAAAAACATCTGAGTTATGTATAAGTGAATCGATCTGACTATATTATTAACTAAGTATTAATTTTTACTCAATATCGGAAATATGTAACGAAAATTGTATATAATATTAATATAAAGTAGTAAATTATGGCTACATAATGTGGTGTGAGGTATATAACGATGATCTAGACAAAACCAACTCGATAGACTTCGCCTGGGTACCCCATTCTCGCCTATGCTTTTTAAAATGTATGAAAATCTCAAAAGAGTAAATTAAGTAGGTAAATGTTAAACATTTACAGTAAAATTATGTGATCAATAGGCAAAGATGAGGTACGGCGAAATTATGAGTCTTGAAGAAAGTTAAGCTAAGTGTATGTATGCATATTTGTTAAGTGGTCATAACAAAAGACGGGGCTCGGATAGGAAGGATATAGGAAATAGGAATATGCCAACTCAATAAAAACTAAGCTATTTTTCATTTCATATAAGTGCAAAATCGCAAACAAAACAACACTAACCATTATATTATTATGTTAAATCTATAAGTACAATAGGTATACTTGGTCCGTCATTAAAATTGAATTTTGACAGCTTAAATTTTCTACTTTTGGTCATATTTTTTCCTGATCACTATAGCAACGATTTAATATAAAAATTAATAAATTTTATTAATGTTTATCTGAATTTTAAAGCTGCTAATTTTATTTCTAATAAAATAAGCAAAGTTAGTATTTTATCTTCTAATTGTTTTTTTAGAAATAGAACAGTCAAAAGTTTGACGGACGGGGTATAATAATTAAACTTCATAAGATATTATCAAAGTACATAATAAGTACTTCATTTCCTCAGACTTGTGTTCAGCCTTGAATAAAATTGGCAAAATCATTGTCTTTTAACATGGAATGTCTATGATTAATAATCACAACGTTAAAAATTATTTCAATGGAATATAAACTTAATATACAACGCAATACAAAAAAAATGTAGAAGTACCTACTTAAGTGGATGCATCCACTTGTCAACATAAACGACTTTTATAATAAATAAAATCAAGATTTACGAATAAAAACTTGCTTTTGGTGCAAACCTGATAAATCAGTTTTTGTGTGACACAAGAATGACTATTGGTTAAATTAAAAAGATAAGTTCACTATAAGCCGACAGAAAATAAAGAGGTAGGTATGAGATAATAAAAACTCAAAAGAAATTGTTCGTTTTCTTAACTTTATGGCATAATATTGTGTCAAAGTTAAGAAACGTTAACTTAACAGCTCTGTTTTTAAAAGCCATTTTATTTTTTGTCGATTAATAGAGAAAGTGTTTTTTTGATTTAGCCAATAATATTATCTCACTGAAATTTCTTCTCGTGAAAGTCGTTTAGACCAACTGTTAGAAGCACACGCTCAAATATTCCTACATCTTTTTGCTATATTTGTATAACCTACAATAACAACCTTTTTTAAGACCCAACGTTTAATTGATTTATTTCTAAATGTTGTATAATACAATCAATATAAAATTGGTATAATTTTCTTAAAGCCGATTTCGGTTTATGATTATAAAAATCCATCTTTTTATAAATATTATAAAATAAAAATATTTTTAAACTTTATTTAAATATATTTTCCTTATTAAAGTACGCTGGGCCTAATAATATAATTAAAGTACGTATGCCTAACTAAAACAGATCCCATTTTGGTTATTTTATAATAAGTGGTAAATTTTTATACTTTTTAATAATTAGTGGTCAAATATTATACCAATTCTTAAGAGGATTTATAGTGAGGGAAGCCCGGTCAAGTTTAGGTATATTAGCTGAGCGCGACGCACACCAATGCATCACTTACGCGGCCGAGTAATACAACATGTAGTCGCTTGGAATAAAATGTCTTGATCCTATGCAATGCAAGTTATTTGTTGAAATCATTAAGTCAATATGTAGGTATTAAAGTTTTAACCCCCGACGCAAAAACGACGGGGTGTTATAAGTGTTTAACCCCCGAAGCAAAAACGACGGGGTGTTATAAGTTTTTAACCCCCGACGCAAAAACGACGGATCATTCCCTTTTAGTTCCCTAGTGGATCTAGTGGGAACTTCTTTTCTCAGTAGTTCCCCTTTTTTTGAAAAGGGGGGAGGGGGAGGGGAGGGGGCAGGGGGAAGAGAGGCGGAGGGGTGAAGGGGTAGGGGGAGGGAGGGAGGTGAGGGGGAAGGGGGGAGTGAGGGGGGCAGGGGGAAGGGTGGGGAGGGGTAAAGTGGGAGGGGGAAGGGGAACGGGAGAGGGGAGGAGGGATGGTGAGGGGGAAGGGAGAGGGGGAATTGGAGGGTGAAGGGGAGGGAATGGGAGGGGAGGGGAGAAGGGGGAGGGGAGGGAAAGGGGAGGGGTGAGGGAAATGGGGAGGGGTGAGGGAAGGGGATGGGGATGAAGGGGGGAATAGGAGGGATGAGGGCGGATGGGGGATGATGGGGGGATGTGAGGGGGAGGGGAATGAGGGATGGGGAGGGGGATGGGGGGCTTAACTAGTAGAATACAACGCACTATGATAAATTTAAAATTTAAGATGGCCGCCACCAAAAAACCGCTAATTACATATTTTGAAAGCGCTGCGTTGGGGGTTGTTTTTAAATTTTTAATTTAATTCACTTGTTGCTATAGTAAGCTAGCTGTGCGGCGTGCGCATGTTTCTCTGTCTCTCTCTCTCTCTATCTCTTATAGAAAGCAAGCCAGATATTTTCATTTCTATTTCGCATTGAACAGTGTGGTGTCGCGACGATTATTTTGAGTGTATACAGGTTTTTTGTAAATAATAAATCAT